>JAPPVO010000019.1:99266680-99811853 GCA_030407325.1 Camellia japonica | reverse complement strand
CAAAGTGGAAGAGACACGAAGATCGAGAGAAACTCGAGGGGAACAAACCCCAAAAGACGGAAATAGCAAAAGGGACACCGAAATGGAGAAATATTCGTTCAAAGTGTTCGAAACGCGAAGGTATACGCGAATCGAACAACGAAACGGGCGTGAAACGCAAGGAAACGGAGAAAGAGGAAAGAAAAATGCTCTAGAAAGAGAGAGTGGCTAATTTCGGCTAAGAGAAATGAAAGAAATAGGGTTTAAAACCCTATTTTAAAAACCCAAGGCGAAAAGTCAAAATTGCCCCGATTCAGGCATTTTTGGCCGGTCGGCTACATTTTTGGCCGGCCGGCCAAATGTTTGGCCGGTGATGTTTTTTGTTGGCCGGTGGCCTCCCCATGTGGTCGGTGATCCTTCCTCAACCTTGTTTGGGTCAGATATGTGGTTTGGGACCTTCATTGCTCAAGATAGTGCAAGAACAGTGCATTTTCAAAGCTCTACCAGCCTCCGTTTTGACCCCGGACCATGTCTTCTGTGCGTGGCACTCGAAGTCATGCAAGGTGTATCCTTTTTATATCCTTTTGTCTTTTACAAAATTCAAAAGTTGTCCCGTGTGCGTTACACGCATTCATCGCACTATTTGGTGCATTGCATCGCGCTGTTTTGCGCATCTCATTGCATTTGGCATGTAGACCAGTCTGGCGAGACCTTAAATACGCCCAGTCTGGCGAGACCTTAAAACCGCTTGGTTGCATTGTCGTGCATATCTTAAGCCGCACGTTGCTGCGCATTTCAAGTTCACTTGCATTGTCATGCATTTCCTGTGCATACTCGGTCTAGGAGACCTTAAATCCTTGGAAGGTGCAAGACCTTCGGTGCATTGGTGTGCACAGTTCATGCATTTCCATGCATCTCAAGCCGCGCGTTGTCGCGCATCAAAAAAATACATGCATTGTTATGCATCTCATTGTAAATCATGCATATGTCATGCATCGTTGTAAACACATGCATTGTCATGCATCATCATTTCAAACAAAAAAATGCATATGTAATGCATTCATTGTAAATGGTGCATTGTCATGCGTACATGGTAAATATTGCATTGTCATGCATCGTAGAAAATAATGCACTTGTCATACATTTCCATTGTAAATATTGCATCCATTCCGCTTCCATTGCATATTTGTAGGTATTGCATTGTAGATTGCATTGCATTCACTGCATCACCCTCCATCTATGGCTTGCGCCTTTCCATGTTGAGCTTGGTCTGGTATGTGCCCATACTTTTCACGTCGAAACATAGTTCAGTAGACCGTTCTATTAGCCGGCAGCTTGTATGCGTCATGCCTTTCCTAGGCAAGATTTGGTTTGGCCCGCGTGCCATATCCATTGCATTGCATATTTGTAGATATTGCATTGTAGATTGCATGCATTCCTGCATCACTCCATCTATGGCTTGCGCCTTTCCATGTTGAGCTTGGTCTGGTATGTGCCCATACTTTTCACGTCAAAACATAGTTCAATAGACCGTTCTATGTTAGCCGCGGCTTGTATGCGTCCATGCCTTTCTAGGCAAGATTTGGTTTGGCCCGCGTGCCATATCCATTGCATTGCATATTTGTAGATATTGCATTGTAGATTGCATTGCATTCCTGCATCACTCCATCTATGGCTTGCGCCTTTCCATGTTGAGCTTGGTCTGGTATGTGCCATACTTTTCACGTCGAAACATAGTTCAGTAGACCGTTCTATATTAGCCGCGGCTTGTATGCGTCCATGCCTTTCCTAGGCAAGATTTGGTTTGGCCCGCGTGCCATATCCATTCATTGCATATTTGTAGATATTGCATTGTAGATTGCATGCATTCCTGCATCACTCCATCTATGGCTTGCGCCTTTCCATGTTGAGCTTGGTCTGGTATGTGCCCATACTTTTCACGTCGAAACATAGTTCAGTAGACCGTTCTATGTTAGCCGCGGCTTGTATGCGTCCATGCCTTTCCTAGGCAAGATTTGGTTTGGCCCGCGTGCCATATCCATTCCATTGCATATTTGTAGATATTGCATTGTAGATTGCATGCATTCACTGCATCACCCTCCATCTATGGCTTGCGTCTTTCCATGTTGAGCTTGGTCTGGTATGTGCCCATACTTCTTGTGTCAAAACATAGTTCAGTAGACCGTTCTATGTTAGCCGCGGCTTGTATGTGTACATGCCTTTCCTAGGCAAGATTTGGTTTGGCTGCATGCCATATCCATTGTATATATTACATTGTAGTGTAATTTTGTATCCGCATCCGCATTAGGATCATTGTTCTTCTTTAGCGGGTCGTTTCCCCACTTATGTCATCCCCCCCAATACTCGTTCTTGTGTCCGTCTACATTACTCATAGTTCAGTAGACCGTTCTATGGTAGACGGACTTGTTACCTCCATCAATCTATTTGACATATGTGTGGTTTCGAACTACTCATGATTGGATCATGAATCAATTGCTTTGCATGTAGTTTGCATTGTGTCAATTGCATTGCATTTTAGTTTGCATTGTTTATACATTGTTTTGTATATATTGCATATCATTTTGCATTCATTTTTGCATTGTCATGCATGTTGCTAATAACATCGTACCTGTTAAGTTGTTTTCTTTGCAGGCACGATATTGTATGTACGGTTCATTTGTGACTGGTAGAACCAGACGAACCGGACAGGTATTGTATCCTCCGCGTGAGACGTATCGAGAATTGCATAATTCTCTTACACCATTTCTGCATTGTAGTGTAGTTTGGTGTATGCTTGCTTAGAACTGTTGCATGTGTGCTTCGTTACAGCTTTCTTTGCATGATCATAAGTTATGCTCGGCTTTGTGCATTGTCTTGCATTTTGCCCCTGCCTTCGGGCGCATATCTTCTTTGTCTTGCATGTTTGTCTAAGTCTTCGGCCTTGTCAAAAATGGGTCATCTCTGGGCTTTGACATTCACTCCCGTCATTGTTATGACTTTCGAGTTCTGCCAAAGAGGGGCAACTGTAGACACCACATTTTTGACCATCCTCAAGACTTGGACGTCACCGCTTGAACACTCGGTGATCATCTATGTTTGTGTTCGTCTTGAGTTCCCGAGGTCTTGGCTACGCGCCTTGCCTCAGGATCTCTCGACTCGACTGTTTTGTGTCTGGTTTTGCACCAAACACTTGTGTTTTGCCTTTAGAGGCAGGGTAGGGCTTGTAGACCATCCCCACCCATCACCGGCCAGGGCTTGAGGCCACCGGCTGTGTTTTGTGGCCACCGGCCAAATGTTTGGCCGGCCGGCACTATAGATGGCCGGCCGGTTCTTTTTTTGGTCAATTGCATCTTTGGCCGGCCGACTACTGTGCATCTGCTTTTGCAGATATTTTCTCACAGCTGGCATGCATTTGGCTCCCCTCCATACACGTGTATGGAGGGATCTCTCTCTTTAGAAGCTTGTCTTGTAAGCTTTACAAGACAAAAAGCTCTATAAAGAGAGGTCTTCTCTCTTATTGAGGGGTTAGACATTTTAGACAGCCATTTTTAGGGTTTGAGTTCTAGGGTTAGGGTTTGGTTCATATCCTATCTCTATCTCTCCTCTTGTGTGTGTTTTGTCTTATTTTTGCTCACAAACACCCACCATCACACCATCTCTTGGAGCTGAGGCCCTTGAGGGTTGTTTTGGAGTTTTGGAGCTGGTTTCAACCTAAAGAAGCTGCTGGAGCTCCATTGTTGAAGAGGGTCTTCAAGGGTAAGAAACTTGTCCCTTGATTCCCCATTTTTGCAAAGCTTTTCTACCTATCTTGCAGCTGTTTTTTGGCTTTGCATATAACACATAAAAGTTCTGTTTTTAAGGCCTCTAAATAGTTTGTTAAGAGTGTTTTAAGCTTTGGAGTTGTTTGACCCCTCTTAAGCCTTGTTTGGCCCTTGTTTTGTGCTATTTTGTGTGAGCTCCGGGACCATAGTGTTTGGGCCTCCTCACCACTGAAATCTTGAGGGATTTCAGAGGTGAGGATGATGCCTTGAGGTCCTAGGAAGGAGAGGGTCACCCCCTCTCCTTGATGTCCTTGAAAAGGACCATTTTTGCCTCTTGAGGGAGAACCATGTTTAAGTGTGTGTTGGCCATGCCTTAGCTGATTTTTGTGCTTATTATGTTATAATATGCCTCTGTTTTTAATTGGTCTTGGTACACCATGCTTGCTTAGCATACATGCCTTGTAATGCCATTTTGTTACCTTAACATGCATCTAGGTTTTAACCCTTATTCAAGCATGTTTAGGCCTAGCCTTGTGAAGCTTTTGCACTTGTTTTGCCATGTTTAAGCTCTATCCTTGGCTATTTTGGTCGACCAAGGCTCCCATTGTATAGTTCTTTTGCATTTTGGCTTGTTAGCCTTAAGTTTTGGACCATTGTTGCATGTTTAGCCTATCTTGTTTGCTTGGTTTGGCACCATCTTAACATGATTTCAGAGCTTATATTGCATGTCATTAGTCCATGCTTAGCCTCTTTTAAGTGTGCTTGAAAGTTGCCTTTGTTTGCTTAAGTGTTGGCTCATTAACATATGCATTCTTGCATGTGTGTTTGGTCCCATTTCTTGAGCTTTTGGCCACTGTTTTAGGCCTAGTTAGGGCTGCCTAAATCATGTTTAAGTCCATCTCTTTGCTTGTTGCATATGCTCCTTGTATGTTGTAGCATATTGGTGAGTTGTTGCATGTTTGAACTTGCATGATTGAATGAAGTCACATGCTTGCTTGCATGCTTAAACACCTACATTGTACCTTGCATGCTTGTTGGTTGCATTGTCTCATGCCTTGCATGTTTTGTATGCTTCTTTGCATTTCCATGTTGCATGCTAGCCAACATGCTTAGGATTGCATTACATAAGCATGCATGCTAGACCTCTTGAAATGAGTATGATAGAGATTGGGCCTCCTTGTGTGTTTATTTAGTTTGCATTTCATTTGAAATTGAAGTTGCATACTTGATTCTTTGGGCCATCATGCATGGAAATGCGTGATTGGTGGTCCGAGAATCGAGGTTCATGTCCCTTTGAGTCATAAACATGATAAGGGATATGATTGGTGCATACATTGCTTGAAATGCATTGCCATGCCAAGTATTGCCCTCTGCTGCTGTCAAACCAGATTTTGCAGGAACTTTTGTCCGGCCGGCCATATTTAGTGCCGACCGGCCACCATTGTTGGCCGATGGATCAAGTTGTGGCCGGTGACCATTCTACATGGCCGGTGGTGTTCTCCTTCAGCCGGTGGCACTATACATGTTCATAGAGCAAACCCTGAGACTTTGGCAGTCATCAGAGGAGCAGAGCAGGGAAAACAGAGGCATCTTGAGCATGACAGTGGATTTCCGGGCGAAACCGAGCGCGCATGCATCGAGCCCTCTCCCGAGGCTGCTGTTTATTGCTTTCTTAGATTAATTAATTTGCTTAATTAATTTAGTTGGTCTGTAATAATTAATTAGCTAGGATAGTTAATTCATTATTCGAATTGTATTATTCTTTTGGTCCCTCCGAGCGAGGGCAAATTTGTAATAAGTGTGGGTGAGTGTGTGTATGTCTTCCAACCCCCACTTCTTTCTCCCTTTTACTTACCTGCTTTGATGGTTAGTATTAGGGCATGTTTACTTTAGCATATTCTATGCTATGCATGCGTGCATCATTCATCAATATTGCATGCACGGGCTCGGCGCATCATGCTAATTGCATTATATTTCAAAACAAATTTGAATACATGCTACTTGTACATTTCACATGTCATCCTTAGATTAGCCGAGCCTATTCTAAGTGACATTTTGTATGCGATGCATTAGGCACTTAACATGGACTTGGATCATGCATTGATTGCTAACATGTTCTTGTTTTGGCACGGAGTACGATGTAAGTATTTTATGCTTTAGCATACGCATGCGTGTGAATGCTACCATGACAGCATGCTTACCATGAGGCTAGTTGCTTATGTGATATAACTGCTTGAATGCCTGTGGGTGAAGGTTGGATTGTTTGAGTTGGAACAACTCCTTGAAATCCGTATTTTAGCCTACTTGCGAGTAGCAAATTCCAAAACGCTTTCCAAATAAACGGATATGCAATGCTTGTTTCCAAATTAGGCGATTTGTCTATACTTGTTTGCTGTGCGCATAACATAGTAATTCTAGGCTAATAACCGGAATAAGAAATAATGTTTTCAAACAAGATATCACGGTTAGTAGAGGCCGATCTTTGATCGGGCGAGAGGGGGTGCTCATAGCTGACCTTCCCCAATCGTACCCAAGTTCCCGAGCCGAGGCAACTTTGGTGATGACGGACACGTGGCCTTTGGCACCGAGTCAGGGTTTCCTAAATTCCCCATTAAAAATATTTAGGTGGCGACTCTGTATCTGGCAAAGCAGTCCATGTTTGGCACTTCTTTTCTAAAAATCTGTTTTTCTCAAACGATTTCCGGATTTGGACTCTTTGGTTCAGATTAAGAACCGTGACAATTTGAGTCCGAACTGTAGTAGACCCGCAAAATGAACAGAACGGGAGTCATCCTCCCGGGGCGTTCGGGGACGTCTACAATGGGTTTTGGAGACTGAAAAACTGTTTGAAGTGTTTCCGTGCTCGGAGCACATAAGGTATTGTTGGCCACCTTCACTTTGCAAGAAGAGGCTAGAAGGTGGTGGATGCTTACCCGTGGTGACAACATTGCTATGACTTGGGCTCAATTCAAAGTAGCCTTCTTTGAAAAGTACTTCCCTCAGTGTGTCAGGGATAGGAAGGTGACTGAATTTGAACAACTGAGACAGGGCACGATGTCCGTCTCCGAATACGAAACAAAGTTCACCGGGCTTGCTAGATATGCACCACACATGGTGGACATTGATTACAAGAAGGGCAGAAGGTTTGAAGGCGGCCTGAATGTTGCAATACTGGACAGAATAAGCGTTCTGAATTACCAAACTATGTAGGTGTTCTTGACAGAGCATTGATGGCTGAGTCGAACATCGAAGCTATGAAACAATCTGAAACACCAGCGTCTGAATGGCGTGGTAAGAGGCAAGGTTTTAAGTTCAAGAAAGGTAAGAACAACCCGCTGAACAAAAAGTAAAATACAAGGTCAACGACTACTTCTAGTCAAGAAAATCGTTCCTTTCCGCCTGTTCCGAATGTGGTAAGAACCATAAGGGAGTTTGTTATAAAATTTCTGGTGCTTGTTACAGGTGTGGCAAGGTGGGCCACATGGTGAAAGATTGCCCTTCCACTACTCTGGGCAATAGTAAAGCTGCAGGCAGCGCCGCAGCATCAACTGTAGCACCAAAACCGAACCCCAAAGCTACCGGGAAAGAGCCCATGAGGCAGGGCCGAGTGTTCGCCCTAGTACCGGGAGATGTGCAAAATACTGAGACCGTTGTGTCAGGTATCCTCTCTATTTGTACTCAAAATGCATATATACTGATTGATTCGGGGTCTACACATTCATATGTATCGCATGCTTTTTCACGGAAATTGAATAGACCCTTAGAACCCATGAACTATCTGTTAGCTGTATCATCACCTATTGGGGGATCCATGACATGTGCATATATGTATCCTGCTTGTGAGATTATTGTTGGGGATATGCATATGTTTATTGATTTACTGCCATTGAACATTGATCATTTCGATGTAATATTGGGGATGGACTGGTTACAAAAATATCATGCTACCATTGACTGTGTGACGAAGCAAGTTGTTTTCCGTCCACCTGGTTTACCCGAATTTGTGTTTAATGGGGTTGGAGTAGTACCTCCTCCGTATTTGATTCCATCTGTGAAAGCCGTTAAATTGATTAGAAAGGGGTGTAAAAGATATCTGTATTCTGTGTTGACTGTACCTACTGATGATAATGTTAAAACTGATGTGAACTGTATTCCTATAGTCAGAGAATTTCCAGATGTATTTCCGGATGATCTGCCAGGGGATTTGATTGATAGGGAGATTGAGTTCACCGTTGATGTGATTCCGGGTACACAGCCTGTATCGAAAGCTCCTTACCGAATGGCTCCAAGAGAATTGAAAGAATTGAAAGTGCAACTGCAAGAACTGTTAGACAAGAAGTTTATCAGGCCTAGTACTTCACCGTGGGGCGCACCCGTCTTGTTTGTGAAAAAGAAAGATGGCTCGCTGAGACTGTGTATTGATTACCGCGAACTGAACAAGGTAACTGTGAAAAATAAATACCCATTGCCCCGTATTGATGACTTATTTGATCAGTTACAGGGTGCTCAAGTGTTCTCTAAGATTAATCTCAGATCCGGATACCATCAGCTGAAAGTTAAACCTGAGGATATTGACAAAACTGCTTTTCGAACGAGGTATGGACACTATGAATTTTTAGTTATGCCTTTCGAAGTTACCAATGCACCTGCTGCATTTATGGACCTCATGAACAGAATCTTTAAATCGTACCTTGATGACTTTATTGTTGTATTCATTGATGACATCCTGATTTATTCTAAGACTAGAGAAGAACATGAACATCATCTGAGACTTGCCCTACAAACCCTAAGAGAACAAAAACTTTATGCAAAACTATCTAAATGTGAATTTTGGCTTGACCATGTTATGTTTTTGGGACATGTTATTAGCAAAGATGGGATTTCAGTTGATCCACAGAAAATTGAAGCTGTAGTGAACTGGCCTAGACCAACAAATGTGACAGAAGTCCGAAGCTTATTTGTTTTGGCTGGGTATTACAGAAGGTTTGTCAAAGATTTCTCCAAAATTGCCTTACCGTTGACTCAGTTAACTCAGAAGGGGACATCATTTGACTGGACTGACCAAAGGGAATCAGCATTTCAAGAGTTGAAAACTCGACTTGTGACTGCACCGGTCCTTACCCTACCTTCAGGTACAGATGGTTATACTGTATTTAGTGATGCTTCTCATAAGGGTTTGGGGTGTGTTTTAATGTAGAATGGGAGAGTTATTGCTTATGCTTCCCGACAACTGAGACTGCATGAAAAGAACTACCCGACCCATGATCTGGAACTTGCTGCAGTAGTGTTTGCACTGAAAATCTGGCGTCACTATCTGTATGGGGTGACATGTAAAGTATATACCGACCATAAGAGTCTGAAGTATTTCTTCACTCAGAAAGAATTGAATATGAGGCAGCGGAGATGGCTAGAATTGATCAAAGATTATGACCTACAGATTTTGTACCATCCGGGGAAAGCCAACACTGTTACCGATGCACTGAGCCGGAAGTCGATTGCAAATTTAACTTGTTGCTCACTGGACAGAAAGAGTTGCTTTGTGACCTTGAAAAATCTGAAATTGAAGTTGTTTTGAGAGAACAAGGTGGAACAATAGCTGCTATTTCTGCTCAACCGGCATTGATCGAAGAAATTAGAAAGAGAAACAGCAAACGGATGACTTCTTGAAGAAGATCATCGAGGAAAGAGAATCTAAACCGAGACCGAGGTTCAAATTTGAAGGTAATGTACTGAAATTTCAAGAAAGACTGTGTATACCGAATGACGCTGAACTGAAAAGAAGAGTTCTGCAAGAAGGCCACAACTCAAAATTTTCTATTCATCCGGGGAATACGAAAATGTACCAAGACCTGAAACTGAATTTCTGGTGGCCTGGAATGAAGAAAGAAATTGCTAATTTTGTATCAAAATGCCTTCATTGC
Organism: Camellia japonica; assembly: GCA_030407325.1. Classification (NCBI taxonomy): domain Eukaryota; kingdom Viridiplantae; phylum Streptophyta; class Magnoliopsida; order Ericales; family Theaceae; genus Camellia; species Camellia japonica. The sequence continues at coordinate 99,802,192 of JAPPVO010000019.1, read as the reverse complement.
CAATAAGTCAAAGAGGAACATCAGCGACCCGCAGGCTTACTGCAACCCTTACCCATACCGGAGTGGAAATGGGAGCATATTACTATGGACTTTATCGTGGGATTGCCTCGCTCCAGTAAAGGTATGGACTCGATTTGGGTTATTGTTGATAGACTAACTAAATCTGCACACTTCTTACCTGTCAAGACAATTTATAATGCGGACAAATTGGCTATACTCTATATTGATGAAATTGTTAGACTGCATGGAGTGCCTGTGTCTATTGTTTCTGACAGGGATTCGAAGTTTATATCGAGATTCTGGCAAAGCCTACAGACTGCATTGGGTACTGAATTAAGACTGAGTAGTGCCTATCATCCTCAGACAGATGGCCAGTTAGAAAGGACCATCCAGACTCTGGAGGATTTATTGAGAATGTGTGTCCTTGATTTTCAGGGAAACTGGGAAAGTCATTTGCCTTTAGCTGAATTCGCCTACAACAACAGCTATCATTCAAGCATAGGTATGGCGCCTTTCGAGGCATTGTATGGCAAAAAATGTAGATCTCCGATCTGCTGGGCAGAAGTTGGAGATGGGCCTTTGCTCGGGCCCGAGATTGTTTATGAAACGACTGAGAAAGTAAAACTGATACAGCAGCGACTGAAAACCGCACAGAGCAGACAGAAAAGTTATGCAGATGTCAGAAGACGGGACAGAGAATATGAAGTAGGTGATCACGTTTTTGTGAAAGTGACACCGATGAAAGGCCATACTCGTTTTGGAGTCAAGGGCAAGTTAGCGCCAAGATATGTCGGACCGTATGAGATTATTGAGAAAATCAATCCGGTGGCGTATCAAGTTGCGCTTCCTCCTGAAATGGAGCATATGCATAACGTCTTCCACATTTCGATGTTGAGAGACTATCTCCGGGATCCTTTCCATGTGATTGAGCCTACTCGTGTAGTGTTGAGTGATGACTACACTTACGAGGAACGGCCTATACAGATTGTGAATAGACGGATCAAGAAATTGAGGAACAAAGAGATCCCGTTAGTGAAAGTTGACTGGCAAAACCATGGTGGTATGTATGTCACTTGGGAAAGGGAAGATGACATGGCTAGAAGATATCCTGAACTATTTCACTGAATCCTGTTTTCTTCCAGAACGAAGGTAACTCGAGTTTAGAGGACTAAACTCTTTTTAAGGAGGGGAGACTGTAATAACCTCACCACTGATTACCGATTAATACCGATTACTGCTAAACTGAGAATGATTATGATTGGTAATTGAACTGTCTGGATTACTGAACTGACTGACTGAAATCTGAAACTGAATTGATTGCCTGTATCTGTTTGAATTGCATTTTATCTGTTTGACTGTTTAATTATATGTTCAGTTTTTATGTTTAAACTGTTAATTGAAGGCCTTATCGGTGGCCGAATCCAAAATTGATTGATGTTCCATGATCAGTAGAAATAATGTGATTTTATGGTGTATTTATCTGAAATGTGATTTGGTATGATTAAAGTAGATTAAATATTGATAAATTTCATAAATTGGACCTAATTACCATATTGCCATCTAGTGGGCCTTTGTTTATTGATTTTTGGAGCCTCATTACACTTGAAACAAACCATTTCCTCAGCCTTATTCTCTAATACAAACGAATTTAGAGAGAGAGAAACTAGAGGAGTTGTTTTCATCTCAATTTTGCTTGTGAATTGCTTGAAGACTTGGTGATCTTAGAGGATAGTTGTAAATTGAGCTCCTACACCGCTAATTCAAGACTTAGGTATGAATTTCAACCACCCGTTGTTGTATTTAAGGTTGATTCTTGCAAGGTTCATGCCAAATAGAGAGCTAAGTCATGTCTTAGTCTTAGCATGTTAAATTGAAGCTCACTCCATGCATGCATATTTGAATTGCTAAGTTTTGAGGTCATAGTTCATGATTTCATTACATGCATGTCCATATTTTGAGAGTAGTCCATGATTCCATCTTGTTTTGAAAGGAATGAGCTCATTTGAGCAAGCATTTGAAGCTTTGATTTGATTTAAGCTCATGCATGTCACTTTGTAGCATGTTCATGCATGATCATGAAAAATGAGTTTGAAATGAGTTTAATTGAAACACCCTTGGGCCTTGATTTCTCAAAATTGACCTTTGTAACATGTTGTTCTATGAGTTTACTTATGGTTTCCGGAAAATTAGCCCAAGAGGATTGAAATTTTAGCATTTAAACTTAATTTTGAGCTTGGGACTCAAGTCTGGAATTTCCAGATTTTGGTCGTCCGCTCGAGCGGGGGAAGTGCCGCTCGAGCGGGAAAATCGAGCTCCCAGCATCTTGCACTGTGCATCAGTCCGCTCGAGCGGAGGATTGGACGCTCGAGCGGAGGACTGGGTGACACGCTCGAGCGGGCGTCGAGCGTGAATTTCACCTATCCAGTACTTTTTGGTCCGCTCGAGCGGGGAAGTTGACGCTCGAGCGGGGACCTTTGTTGCATGTCCGCTCGAGCGGGGAAACCTGCGCTCGAGCGGGACTCTGTTTTTCTGAAAATTCTGAAAATGTTTTCTGAATACATCTTTGCATCCTCATCCCATCCTAGGCATTCTTAGGCCTAGTTTAAGACATCTTAATGAGGATATAGATGTAGAACACACCGAGGCATTAGGGATTAAATTATTATTATCCTTCCAACTGTGTAGCTTAGTGTGTGTTCGTTCTGCACTGTTTAGGGTTGGCATTTCGAGGAGACGCTCTAGCCTACTGTAGCCCAGAACTCTGTGAGTAACAATTGTGTAAAGATATGTTCAAAATGATTATCTTCTGAACAACTGAACTGTACTGTTTTCTGCACTGTTTACTGTTTACTGAATGAATGTATGTCCTATATTCTGAACTGTACTGTGGCATCCTTAGCACCTACTGTTTACTGTTACTGTTACAGAGATCTCTGTCGGTTCCCTCGTTGGAACCACTACTGTTTACTGATTGATGGCCATCACTTACTGTTCGGTCTTTTAAGACCTACTGTTTACTGTTATGCTAATGGATGTACCACATATGACTGTAACTGTTCTGACTAAAACTGAATACTGATTTAATGAACTGTTTTCATTACTGTAAGGACATTCATTCTAAACCCCTTTACGCATTGTGTTATTCACTGGGCTTTAGCTCACTGCTCATATATATATGTAGGTGTACAGGCACCGGACCAATGCTAGAAGCGTCGGGGTAAACTCCAGTTTTGTCAAGCCAACCACTGTGCCTCACTGCGAGGTTCCGAGCCTGCCAAGCTTGGCTTAGGGGTGTTTTTATTTCCCCCTTCTGTTCTGTTTTGTAATGTATAGACTGTTACTGTACTGTAATAGGGATTAAGTCCTGTACTGAATGATTGTAATATGTGCATAACTGTTCTGTCACTGAATGTTTATATGTATGAAAAGTCTTTTGCATACAGACTGTCACAACTCATTGGACATTGTTTTATTACTGTAATGGCTTCCGCCATGCCCTGTACTCTGTTTTACTGTATTACTGTTAAGCAGGCCTTCGGTAATCTCGGATTACTGGCCGGTTACGGTGCTAAACCCATAGGGGCGGGTTTGGGTCGTGACAATTGCTTGGAATAAAAACACTTTTGGTAACATATTTTGGAGGAAAATGTGGCTTTTGGGTCGGATTGAAGGCATCCAAAAGTCTCAATCTCGTGTTTATGCTCATAATTTATTCTTACTTGAAAAAGAGCTTGTTAAGGATTATAATACTATCCTCTATCAAAAGGAACTATTTTGGTTCCAAAAGTCGAGGGCTAACTGGATTACCTAGGGCGAAAGAAATACCAGATTTTTTCATATATCCACCATTGAGCGTAGAAAGAATATAAGAGTTACCACTCTCAAAAATAGTGAGGGTGTTTGGATCTAGAATCCTGTGGAGCTTAGTAACCATGTTCAGTGCTTTTTTAGAAAATTGTTTAAATGTGATGTTATACATACTAATCCCAATAAGCCTGTTATTTTGCAACCCATATTTTCTATTGATGATAATCATTTTCTTTCTAGACCTATCTCTAATCAAGAAGTTTGGGAGGCGATTAAGAGCATTAAGGCCTTTAAGGCGCCTGGGAATGATGGCATTCAATCTCTTTTCTGGCATACTCACTGGGAGATTGTTAGCCCCTCTGTGTGTAATTTTATTCAGTCTTGTTTTGCTAATAAAAATATCCCTGATAATTTTAAAGATACTTTGATTACTCTCATTCCAAAAATTGAAAATCTTGAATCTTTGACCCATTTTTGCTCCATTAGTCTCTGTAATGTTTTGTATAAAACTTTGACTAAAGTGTGTATTAGTCGTCTCAGATCTATTTTGTCTCCTATGATTGGTCCTTTTCAAAACAGTTTCATCCCGAGTCGCTCAACGAGTGATAACATCATTATTGCACAAGAAATTGTTCATACTCTTAGGGGTAAAAAAGGTAACATGATTTTAAAAATAAATCTTGAAAAAGCCTATGACAATGTGTCTTGGCAATTTCTTTACCAAACTCTTGTTGATTTTAATTTGAATGATCACTGGATTGAATTAATCATGAACTGTGTTACCAACGTGAAAGCCTTTGTGCTTTGGAATGGTGAGAAGTTGAAAGAATTCAGTATGGAGAAAGGGTTGAGACAGGGTGACCCCCTCTCTCCTTATCTCTTTGTTTTGTGTATGGAGAGACTCTCGAACATGATTATGGCCAAAGTGAATGATAAGGGGTGGAAAGGGGTTAAGGCTTTGGCCCAAGGCCCTATTATCACACACTTATTTTTTGTTGATGACTTGCTTTTGTTTGGTAAAGCGGAAGAAAAGAATTGTCAAATTATCATGGATGTTTTGAATGAGTTTAGTACTCTTTCAGGTCTCAAGATTAATCTTTCCAAATCTAAACTTTTCATTTCTTCTAATGTTATTAATGTCAAGGCCAGATCCTTGAGTAGATTGAGTGGTATCTCTCTAACTCAAGATTTGGGTAATTATCTTGGCATCCCACTGCTTCATAAAAAATGTAACTGGAGATACTTTCAATTTATTATTGATAAGATCCAAAGAAGATTGTCTGGTTGGAAAGCTAACCTTCTCTTGATAACGGGGAGAGCCACTTTAATACAATCAGTTACTTTAGCTCTTCCCTCCTATGCAATGCAAACTATGGATGTTCCTATAAGCATCTGTAAAGATATGGATAGACTGAATCGTAACTTTTTGTGGGGTGATTATGAGTGTAGTAAGAAAATTCATCTTGTGAATTGGGATACTGTGTGTTATAATAATAAAGTGGGTGGGCTTGGGCTTCGAAAGTCCAAGGCTCAAAATCTTGCTCTTATGTCCAAAATGGGGTGAAAAATTCTCAGTAATGAGGATTATTTATGGATGAAAGTGATTAAAGAGAAATATCTTATAAAAGATTCTCTTCTTTCTTATGCTTCCAAGAGAAACTCCTCACTAACTTGGAGGGGTATACTCAAAACCAGAGATATCTTGAGAAGAGATATCAAGTGGGGTGGGAGATGGTGCAAAAATTTCCATTTGGCATGATTGGTGGTGCGGAGAAGCTTCCCTAGCTTCACAATACCCAGAACATAGTTCAATCAATATTGTGGATAAACTTATGAATGATGTTGGGGAGTGGGGTGTGAATAAGATCAAGGCTTGCATTCCAAGTGAAGCCCTTGATAAAGTGCTTAAAGTTAATTTACCTCGTTTTGTTACCTACCCTGATATTCCCCATTGAAATGGGTCCACCAGTGGTAATTTTTCTGCCGCTACAGCCTATCAAATGGTCTCTAGTTCGGTGGACAATTCTATTAATATGGATTGGGTTTGGAAATTAAAAATTCCACAGAAGCTTAAAGGCTTTTTGTGGTTGACTCTTCATGGTAAATTCCTTACCAATTCTATGAGGTTAAAAAGGGGAATTACGGACGATACAAATTGTCCTAGATGCAACCATCATTTGGAGGACGTTGAGCATTTGTTTCGTGACCGTCCTCATTCCAAATTTGTATGGAATGAATTAATGGGAAGCTATCAAAGTTCTAGGGACATGTTGAGACCCCTTAATGTTTGACTCAAATCCAATTTAAGAAATAGCATGGACGGGAGTTTAGATTGGGGCCTTAATTTTGTTGTTACTATTTGGCAAATTTGGAAAGAAATGAATAGAAAAGTTTTTCATGATATTGATCCTTCTTGGCAGAGAACAATTTTTCTAACATTTAATTATGTTAATGAGATTAAACATGCTTTCTCCATTTCTTTGACTAATAATAGATTAACTCATGTTATGGTTAAATGGACTCTGCCATCTGCAGGTAAAATCAAGCTTAATATCGATAGGTGTACTCTGGGAGATCCAGGTGAAGGAGGCTTTGGCGAAGTATTTCGGGATGAAGAAGGCATTTGGCTGTGTGGATTTTAGGACAAGCTTGAATCTTGTTATAGTTTGGATGCTGAAATGTGGGGTATTTACAGAGGGTTAACAATGGTGCTAGAGAAGGGTTTGTACGAAGTTATCGTCGAGACAGACTCTACCTTAGCTGAAGAATTCTCAACAAAGGGCACCTTCAGCCTGCCCTTTCAGAAGCATAGTGGAGGATTCCAGACACCTAATCCGCAAGTGTAACTGCTCTATTCAACATATACTGCAAGAGGGTAACAAGTGTGCAAATATGTTAGCCAACATGGAAGCTGACCAATTGGAACCATTAGTGGTGGTGGATGAACCACCTATTGTTGTTAGAAGCCAAATTGTGGCTGATACGATGGGGATGGCATATCGGAGAATCTAATCCCTGAGTGCCTCATTCTTTTCTTTCTTTTGTTCTTGTTTACTTTTCCGATGTAGCCCAAACAAAAAAAAGGACAATTAGGTGAGTGATTATACGGTGGTCCTTATTATCGAAATTACTTCCAACGAAAAAGCCTAGTAAAAATCGTCCTGGCACTCAATAATAAAGGCTTGAGAGGGAAAGAAAAAAAAATAAAATAAAATAAATAATAATAATAATAATACCCTGTTTGACAATTTGACTCTTTAATTAAAAAGGTCAAAAAATAAAAAAAATAAAATAATAAGTCAAATTGTCCAAAGGCTACTAATAATAAAGATTATGCATGTGAGTGACCCCGAATTTTAAATACAAAAATATAGAGAGAAAAAAAATTGAGTTTTATATTAAAAATCTATAAATAAAAAATTAAAACTATTAATTAAATGTAAAAAAATACTTCGATCTTGCCTAAGGCCTCATCCACGTTGGTCCGCCCCAGTTACGAACAGATAAAATTCAAGTGAACAAAACCTTTTTTCAAAGTGTTTCCTTTGCAAGTGTTTTCTACCAACTCCGATTTTGTTCACCCACTTTGGACCACTTAAAACAGTGAACTCTGGTAAATAAACCAATACAAAAAAAGAGTTTTACTCACCAATACTTGATTTTTTTTATTTTCTCACTTGATTTTCCACAACTTGAGGAAAGGTAAGTCTAAAGCCAAGTAAAATGAAAGAGACCTGTAACAGAAATGGAACACCAGCCTGAAAGCAACCAAGGAAACTGAAAAGTAGATCTAACTAACAAAACAAAGAAACTGAAAAAACCTAGGGTTACTACTGAGTTCATGATCACATATATGCAAATTACCAGAAAATTTCTGTTAAATCAATATCAAACTAACGCGCAATAAGAAGAGTAAGCACTTAAGAGCTTTTCCTCTTAACTACCATGCAAGAAAAGCAAATTGTTAGTAGTTCATACATATAGTCCAGAAGCAAAAAAATAATGATGTAGTCATATGCGACAAACGAATAGAATACATGTACATTGAAAATAAAATGAAAATATGTACAAGAGAAAATGAGAATATATCATTACAATTACGTAAAGGGCAGAGCTAACCATCCTTTCTTCAAGTGCGTGATCATTCATTGAGAACAGTTTTCGTGGAGTGGCGTGTCAGGACTTTGTTCCCTTACTTCCAACTTACAAAGACGGAATCAAAACTAGGGGAAGATATGACCCTTGTAATATACGTACACAAGCAATCTAAGCAAAAACTATGAAGAAATTAAAGATGAATTTGGAGACCATAGGTCTCTGGATATTTACAAGCATGATGTCCTGTTATGTATCTGCCTGCAGTCTCTAAATCGGCAAACTTTGACTTTGAAGAGCGAGGAAATGCATCTTGCAAGGGATTACATGGCTTCAAATATCATTTCCTGTAACGTATGACAGCAAAACATTTCCATTGGTCTTTCTAAGTCATTAAAAGGATGAGGACAAGGTTTTTAATCATCTATGAAGCATAGACACCAACAAGTGTCTGACACGGACATGTGTTAGACACATTTGGGACACGCAATGGACACCTTGGGGAGATACGGTGTCCCTTTTTTATTTTTTATTTTTTATTTTTTTTCACCGAAGTAGCGTACCTAAGGTTGATAAATTTGATGAGAATAAATAATTGACAGAATAAATATATAATATTCAAATATATGACATAATAAATACATAAAATTAAAGCTGTGTTTGGTTGGGGAATTTGAGGAGGGATTTGAAAAGAGAAAGAGAAAAGTTAGGTGAAATATAAATAAAATATATTTACATTTCACATAGTTTCACGCATCTTTTCATTTTCCCTTTCCAAATCCCTCCCTAAATTCTCTAACCAAACACACTATTAATGTTTTGCTCCATGTCCGTTACTTGGCTAATCATGGTCTTGGTTCCTAAACAGTCAGAGCAATCATCAACTCAAAATCACCAAAATTCTCACATCAAGGTTGTAACATTCATCTCTTATTAATTTATTTTTTAACTTATGAAAAAAAAAAATGGTCCAATGACGATGGACTACACAACAGGGATAGACTTCCCACAAAAGCAGTGCGTTTGACATTTTTCTAGCATTTACCAAAGAAAAACAAACACCCACACACTAAAGGAAAATGAGTGAGAGCACTAATTAGTGCTATCATTAATGATGTGGCAGTGAGCCCCACCATGAATGATTTGATGTTTTGGCTTTGGTGTTGTATTTTTTTTCTTTTTTTATTGAGTGCCATGTCATTAGTGATCTTTTTAGAACTCCAAAATTAGTGGTTTCTATCATTGTTGCACACTAAAATGGCCCATGATTATCAACCAAAAGATATCTTCAAAATAGCCACAACCCAATCAAAGAAACAAATTCAAATCCTATCACCATAGGAGTGCAATAAAATGGATGCAAACCTGGTCACATATGGGGCAGGTGTCACTTCTTTCCGTCCACTCAAGAATGCATGAAAGGTGAAAATAATGGTTACATTTTGTGATAATCTTTGGATTTTCTGCATCATAATCTGCCAAAGAAAATACAAAAAAATAAATAAATAAGTTATGAACATGATTATTATGGTTATAAATAAAAAATAGTGTAGGTCTACTGAAATGCTGCCAGTAATTCACCTTCAAGACAAGTGGGACAAACATCCTCTTCTTCCATTTCTGAAACATTAAGTTCATCTGATTTCAAATGTTCAACTTCCAACTTCTTCGGAGAGGAAAGGAAAATGGCAGTGTCAGTTGTACAATGAGATTCCTGAAGATCTGCAAATGGCAAATTTTCAAAAACACTGCCATTTATGGTTTCTCTCAATGACTCAGTATCGATTGATTGTGGACGTCCCAGAACCACATCATATGGGATAGGTGCAGGAGGGGATCGGTAAGTGTCAGGGGTTGATCTATCCAAATTCAAATCAACCAGGAATCCTGTAGCGAGTACCGTGGCTGCACTATTGTGAGATGTTAACAACTCATTCTCTTCCAAAACTGGTGGACACTGCAAAAAGGAGTAAGAAAGTTTAGAAGTGTAAGTGGATACGACAGAAAATTTCATGCAATGCCGCTTTCCACATTAAAATCTATCAGTGGACAGACTTCCACTCTAACAAAAACTTCACCAAGTTATAAGTCACATGATATTAATGGTGCCAAACAAGGAGAATCTGCTTCAAGATAGACAGACAGACAGAGAGATAGACAGACAGACAGACAGAACAAATAGCTTGTTGAGGTTTACTGAACTATAAACAGCCATCATATTACCAAATCAACGTCCAGTTATTGATGGGTTGCAAAAATTACTTTTATTAAGAGAAAAGTTTCCCCAACTCTTGTGACACAAAAAACAATGGCATCAAGGGGTTGTTAAAAGATCGAAGGCATTCTATAGTGGAGATAGCCTGATTTGGTTACCTGTGCACCGCTACTCATGTTTGGTGTGTCCTTTTTTCCTTGGATCAATTAACATAAAGACGCCGTGTTAAGGTTTGTGTCTCTTAGTTGGGTAGCCTGACCCTGGAGGTCATCAATCTGAAATAAACTGTTTCATATGTTCTTCTACAAGCTCGGTGCTTCAGAGGCTCACTGAGCGCACAAAGTGTGATGGAATGAGACCCTTAATTTTCTTGCCATCAAGATGAATGCGTGTGTCCTAATTAGTGTCAAAACTCAAAACAAATTGATGGCCTTGGACCAAACTAATTGTTTTGAGTGCTTACGAAATGTGGTGATTTAACTTGGTATCAAAGCGGGGTACCTAGGGATGGGTAGGGTTCGTGTCCCTGACCTGCACAGGGCAGGTGGTGCCAAGTGAGCACAATGTGCATGAGAGAGGGTATGAAGCAAAGTCCCACATCACCTAGGTATGAAAGTAATGTGCAGTAAATAAACATGAGGGCACCCTCACCTCAATTGCTAGCTTTTGGGGTTGAGTTGTACCCAAAACTGTGTAACAAAAAAAACAATTTAGGCCTGTAAAAGGTGATTGAAGAAATTACTGACATAGTAATATATAGGTGTTCCATGCAGCTGATGTTTTCTGGAAGAACAGCAGCAACCCCCCATTCCTGCAGTTATACTATTATCCACTCGAATCCTTTAGTGCATAGTACATTACATCCTGCATTTTGACATGGTAGGACAGTCAAATTCTACAAAGATAACATAAAACAATAGATTACTAATTGTCAATCATAGAAATATAAGAAAAACCATTAAGGCATCATGCTCTAAGGTACATGAACATGGATAAGTAGATTACATCGTTTCAACTAATCCTCTAAGAACCAATGAACATTACACTGAATCAACCTTAAAAAAGCGAAGCAGCACAAGTGAGCATCTCTAAGTAGTTCTTTCACATGTTCTGATAATGAACTATGAATGTGATGCTAAGTCCACAAGTCAAGTTTGTCCTTGTTTAATGCTAATTCTAGACTATGAATAGAAAAAGCTTATAATGAGGACAAAAAAATGAATTGGATGAGAAAAGATTTGAAGACTTTTGGAAAGTTGGATTTTGATGAATTATATCAATATTAGAATACTAATTAGGATTTAATTATTGAATCTTTTTTTTTTTTTAAACTTTTAATCATGTTCTTCCCCGTTTGGGAATAGGCTAATTTAGTAACTTTTTGGCTATTTGGCTAAAATATGAGCTAAAAAAAACTAGTATGTTTGGGATGACTTTTTGGCTTTTTACGAAAAGATGTGCAAAAAGTAGAGAGAAAAGAGAATCTTTGACTTTTTAGTATGGGTTGTTGGCTTTTTGGCTAATTTACTAACTTTTTGGCTTTTTGGCTAAAAAAGAGGGTTCCCAAACGAGGCCTTAGATGACTATAAATAAGCCATTATGTATTAGGGTTATTCAGACTATAATATTGAATTTTTGTTATTGAAATCAGCGATTTCCTCTTAATTTATTATGGTGTGCCTTTTTTATCTTTTTTTTTTACATTTCTTTTGCTAGCCGTCCGACGTCAACTTATCTAGCTATAATTTAAAATTCACTTTGAATTTCTAGATTGATGTTCCAAGAGAGCGAAAGAACTAAAATTCTACTGCCATAGAAGAGTATATAGCTCCTGGTTTGCAGTTGTTACACAACAATCGTCATACATTGCTTAGGAGACCTTAAATCAAGGGGTATAATAAGAAGCAAACATTTACTTTTTGCCAAGCAGATACTATCTAGCTCAGGTGACAGTAACGACCTTCATGTTTTTGGTTGTTCTGAAGCATAACAAAGAACAATCATTTCTCTTACCTCAAGTAAGCATTACTGGCACATGAACCAGCACATTTGAGCAAGAGCACCAAAGCCATCTTTTTCCATATGAACGAATAACATTGCCAGTGCAGTATAAACCAGATTTTTGAAACCAAGAGAATGATGCTTTCAACCTACAATGTCCAATGATGATCTGTAAGTGATGTAATTCATGCATGGAATTTCACAATTGATGGAACAACCAACTAAATATATACCCTATGTGAGGTCCATGCACTATAAGAAGTAGCATATTTTTTTGTGGTTTTAATGTCTTCCTTATTAATGACTTGTATATCATAAATATCTCCAAGAACCATAATTTTAAACGCATGTTGACTTTAACAAGTTCAAATGTATCATGACTTTCTACACCATCAAAGCTCTTTGAACCAAGAAAGACAGCAGCCAAGCAAGTGTATTTCCTGAAACACATCCGAGGCCAATTGAAATAGGCTTAGAAAGACCTCCCTTAGTTGCTTGTGACTGCACCATGAATCAAGCCAAGACCTCACTCTGACCCCATTAGCTACGTTAAAATAAATCCGTTTGGAAAACTCATCCCAAACCTACAGAATGCCTTTCCAAAGCCATAACACTACTAGTAAACCAGTTACCCCAATCTCTCCCATACTTCTCTTTCACCACCCTCCTTATCTCACTCTTCGTAACAAACCTCCACAACCACTTACCTAATAAAGCTTTGTTAAACTACTCCAGCTTTCGAATTCCAAGACCTCCCCTTGGAATGGCAAACATTCCCTATCCCAATCCACCAAATGATATTTGAATAGGGCCTAGTTTATGAGAAGTTATTTGATAGGTTCGGCCTACCATGTGGACGTGTGCCCACCTAATAGTAAGGGGACACATGACCATCTTGTCTAGAAAATAAGGACAAAGTGGTCATGTGTTCTCTTGCTAATTGAAATGGCACACAACTTGTCCTATAGACCAAACATAGTAGATAATTTCTCCTAGTTTAGCAGAGGCCCAACGGATCATTGGTGAAGTAACCAATAGTTGAGGTGCCATGTAGCTTCCCAAGCACCAAGAATTCTTGTTTCTGAATCCCATTTACATATACTTGCAATGTAATTCAACAATTAGAATAGAACTATGAAGCAAATTTATATGATATATGTGTTGTAAATACCAGTTCAGCGAAGCAATTTAAACTATTCTACAAAGGCAAACAAACAAGGAATTTTGTGTGAAGAGAACAAAATGACGAACATAATCAACTGACAACAACAACCCAGTTGAAACACATCCATATAGACCTAACCAACAAGAGAACATACAGACGACACAAATTACAAGAAATACATGTATGCATGTACACACATAAATAACCAGGATTTTGACCCCCAATTTGTATAGGCCTTCCCGGGTTGGTGATTCGAGCAGGGGACATTCAATATAAGCAACACTGGGGCCAACATATGCCCAAAAGGATACCTAATGATTCTTCTTTATGAACAGTGAATGCTGCTCTGTTGTGTAATGGTGAAGTAAACAGTAGTTAATGTAACCATGTAACTTCCCAAGGACCAAGAGTTCATCTTTACCAATCCCATTTACACATACTCAAAATGCAATTCAACAATTATAATAGAATATGAGCCAAGCCAGATATATTCATATGATTTTAGCAAAACAATTTAAACTATTGTACAAAGGCAAACAAATAAGGAATTGAGTTTAAAGATAATGAAATGAGAAACATAATCTAATGACAAAAACAACAACCAACCCATTTGAAACACAATCCAAAGAGACCTAACCAAACAAGAACACAACCATATAAATACAACATATATATATATGCATTGTATATACATAAATGAATATACGTATGTGTGTATATAATCAGAACGATACCTAATGATTAATCTGCATTGCCGAGAAAATGGAGAGACTTTGAGAAGAAAGGGTTTCGTATCGTAGTATCTGCTTTTTTAAGTCTCTTTTGGATGATGCAGGGTTTTATTGTAAATAAATAAAATCAGGGCTTTGAAGAGAATTCTTACAAAATAGAAAACTCGATTAGAAAAATTTAGGCCGTGTTTGGTGCAGTTTTGTAATTATAATTTCACTCCTCCGTTTGCATATATTATTTGGATAGAGTTTTGAAAATATGATTTCACCACACATTTCAAAACATATTTCTCTTTCATGTTTGGCTTCTCTCTCTTTCATCTTCTCTATTTTGAAACACAGAGGAGTTTTTGAATTTTTAGTTTATAAGGACGTTTGGCCGGTTGACCGGAACAGTGTATTTTTTTTTCTCCACCTGTTATTTGGGAGAAAAAAAATTATATTTGTTTTTGATATTTTTTAAATATATAATTATTTTTTAAACCAAAATGACAAATTATTTTTTTGAATTGAATGTTAAAAAGAATTGGATTATGAGTTTTGAATAGAATTTTGAGTTGTGTATTTGGTTATGAGTTATAAGTTTTTGAATTAAATTTTGAACACTTTTTTCAAAACTCATAACCAAATAACTTTTCTCATTTCATATGTCACATCAAAAATTCAAAACTCAATTTAAAACTTTTTTCAAAACTTATAACCAAACAAATTTTCTTTTTTCAAATCATAATTTCAAATCTCACAAACTCAAAATACAACTCTATTCTCAAATCATAATTTTAAAAACTCTACCAAATATTACTTTATAAGTAAAATACTCACATATCCTCGTCATTTAAAAAATATATAATTAGTCTCATATTTTATATAATTATCTTCTTTTTTTTTAAATTCTAATTTACGTAATAGTGATTTTTTTTTTCATCAATAATTAATTACTCTTATGAGAAGGAGAAAAAAAAAACTTATATTATTGTTTTTTATCTACTAAAATATATATTTATATTTGTTTATTTTAATATTTTTCCAAAACCTAAATTAGTATTTATGATTCATTTAGGAATTGATTTTTCCAGTGAATTTTTTAATTTTTTTTATAAAAAAAACGTGTAAAACATGAAAAGAATATATACATATATATATTTGATTATTTTGATCAATTGCCGGACATTTCTTTAGCCTTATAAAAAAGAGAAATAGATTAATTTTTTTAACCATTTTAATCAATTACCAAACATTTCCTTAGCCTTACAAAATGTGAAGCTAAGGCCATGTTTGACATAATTTAAAAAAATCAAAAAGTCACTATTTTATTTAAGTCACATCACCTCTCTAATATATCACTTCAAATTCAACCTATACTCAATCCTTATTTCATAAAAAAATTAAAAAATACACTTATTTAGATCATTTCAAATCACCCCTAAGTATATTTTTCCTTGTAAGAAGTTTAGTGTAATTATATAAAAAAAATATAGGATTCAATGTATTTTTCAAAAACTTTAAGGGAGACCTTCGATGTAATTTATCCAAAAAACCTAAAATTCAGAATTGGCGTCGCCCGGACTCGAACCGGAGACCTTCAGTGTGTTAGACTGACGTGATAACCAACTACACCACGACACCTCATGTTCATTGCTTTCAATTTATAAATTTATTAATACTAATTGACTTTAAAAAATCTCTACCTATACATAAAATATAGGCTCTGTTTGTTTGTATTCTCAAATCAATTTTCTACGTGTGTTTTGGAGCATGATGTTTGGTTACGTTTTTAAATCAATTTTCTACCATCTGCAGAGAGAACTCTGCGCACACAGGCGTGTTTTCTGTCCAAAGGAAGACCACCCGGATGTCCACCCGGTAGACCACCCGGTTGACCACCCGGATGTCCACCCGGATGTCCGGCTGAATTCCAGAATTTTTTTATTTATTTTTTTTTTTTTTGTTTTTTTTGCAATTGATTTACATAATCGGGAAAAATATTTTCTTAAATTTTTTTAATTTTTTATGTGCTTTAAAATAATTTTGAGTTGTATGTTTAGTTATGAGTTGTAAATTTTTTGTATCACATATCAAATGTCATATCAACAATTCCCCACTCAAATCAAACATCTTTTCCAAAACTATTTTCAAAACTCTTACCAAACAAATTTTCTACACTCAAATAATAATTCCACAACACACAAACTCAAAATACAACTCATACTCTCAAATCACATTTACAAAACTCTACCAACACACTACCATATTTTTTCTAAAAATTTACAAGAATGGTGATAGTTTTGTAAATAAAATGCTCCCACTTAACCACATCATTTTATATGAATTTTTTTTATTGTAAGTATCATTATTCTTATTATATATATATTTTTTCTTTTATCTACGATGAAAAACCTCCCAAGGTAAAAGTCTTTTAAACCCATTTTATAAAGTAAATTTTGAATACATGTAATTACTCATAAATTGTAGTTATTATCATTTAAGGTCATATGATATTACACAACTTTAAACATAAGACATTCGAGCTTATGGCTCACTCTAATGTTCACATTCTTAATAACTTCAGGTAAAAAGTTAGCCTAAGAGGCTATTCATGATACAACTCTGATATCATATTAAAATTTTAGAAACATTCAACTCAAAACTAATTAACATTATATCAAAATCAATCGATATGAAATGAATAAGCCTCTAAAGTTTAAAGTACAATGTAAAAAGTCTAATAAATCACAATTCAATGAAAAAGATTTGTATAATAGATTAGGTATGACCTTTCTTTTATGTGTTTGAAATTTTCATCCATTCCGGTCAAATTGGAGGACAATAGTTTATTTAAATTTTAAAAAAATATTGCTTAAAAAGTAAAAGCCAAACGAGGAGAATTGATCTTATCTTATTTTAATTTGAACTTATTTATTATATAATAGTTTTGCTAGAATTTTTATTTTTTTGTGACTACACTACAACATATAAGAGTTTTAAAAATCAAATTTTTTAATCTCTAAAAGTGAAAATTTTGTTACAAAAGACATTTAGAGACCAATTTCTATCGCCGTAAGGATAGTTGCTAAAAGGTCGTTCCGAAAAATAAAAAATAAGGCTTTTAGCGACAAAATTTTAAAAATGTCACTAATAAATACACTTTTAAGGACAAAATAATTTGGTCTCAAAATGATTTATTTTTTAGACAAAAAATTTGGTCCTAAAAAGATAATAGTTCTTCACTAATATCCAATTTTCGTTGTTAAAGATATAATAATGACACTCTTCGTAATAAAAATATTTGATCCCTAAAAAATAATTTTATCCTTAAATTTTAATCTCTAAAATTTTAATTTTTTTTTATAGTGCTAGCCAAAGACTGCTTAGAAACCTAACCTTTTGGGTCTCTCGTCAGTCAATACTCCATGTTTTCAAGTACTTCTATTACCTTTGTGTTGGTTGGTGTTAAGACAAACGAACTGATTTTGACATTCTAAAATGGAGAGAATTGATCCATCTTTTGGTAGTTAATTAGCGTATATCAAATCATAATAGATTTTATGCCCCTAATTGATGCATTTTCATTTGATTGAACCTTAATTACAGCAAAAGCAATGTTTTTTTTTTTTTAAATAAAAAAAAAAAGCAATAATGTTTTTGTAATACATTTTCCCACAAGTTCATCTTTTTTGGGTTTATTTGGATCTGTTTGGGATTTTGATCCGACTAATCCTTGAGATGGGATTAGCCCAAAAAAAATAAATAAATTAGTTAGCTTTTTATTTTATTTTTTTAAAGAAAAAAATAATTGTTAAAATAGTTAATGAGACCATCTCCAACGGTGAACCAAATCCAGCACTAAATTTAAATTTTGATGAAAAAGCCTCCTTTTCATGCTCCAACCGTTTCATCAGATTGATATCAAAATGAGATTTCAGCAAAAAAATCATCAAACTGAGAACCAGACCCAGATTTGGTGAAATCACTGTTACTGACCGTTGAAAGTGGTACACCGGTCAACCACCCGGTTGCCCGGCCGGTTGACCAACCGGGCGACCGCTTTCCTTTACAATTGGTGGGTTCAAATCGGTCAAAAAAAGTTCAAACAGTTCAAAAAAATATATATATATATATATTTCCCTTTACCGGTTGACCGGCCGGTCAACCAACCGGGCGACCTTGGCATCTCAGAATGAAACCTGCGAATGAAATGTGAATGAAAACTGTCTGTTGTGGATTCATTTGATTGGTTTTTATGAATTGTTTAAAGGAACACTTGTTTAAAGAAACAATTGTGAGAAACAATTGTTAAATCAGAGTTGGTGATTTCATCATTTGAAACAATTGGTGGTTTTCATCATTTTATATCAGTTGAAAAAAATTTACGCTTATAGATCGACTAACCGGTTGACCCACGGAATTTGATACGGGATTTGATGTCACCGTTGGAGTGAATGGTATCAAATTTGATAAAATGGGTCATTTTTTACTCAAATTTAGTGAAAAATTTGAGTCACCGTTGGAGATGCTCTGAGTTTTGAAAATGTTAACTTTTCTTTCAATGGAGAATTTTTTTTTTCCCCCCCTCTTTTGTCACTTAAGCAAGTCATTATTGCTATTTTGTTTTTGTTTTTGTTTATTTTTCCTCTCAAATAGCCAAAAGCCAAAAATGACTGGTAACTGGGTTGTTTCTGCTGGTTTAGAAAGTTTTTTACCTTTTGATTGGGTGACTAATCCTCCCCTAGACCTTGTGTGTTTTCTTCCAGGCTCCCATTCGTAATTGGCCTCTGTTTTGATTTATAAAATTTCCTTGTTCAAACCAAAAAAAAAAAAAAACTATATATATAAAATTAGGTGTCATTTGGTAACACTTACGTTTTCAGTTTTCAGTTTATATTTATAAAAATTTAAAAAACTCAAATAAAAACTTATTTAGTAAATTTTTGATTTATAAATCAGTAATCTCAGTTTATAAATTTGGCCAAAAAATGTAAACTCAAAAAATGAAGTTATGTTTTGAGTGTTTTTTTTTTACCACCCAACACTAGCCACCACCTGCCACCATTTTTCACCATCGTCATCCGCACACCACCCACCCCCACTACCACTCACCAACCCCCACCCACCACTCACCACCCATCTGCCGCCACCACCCACCTGCCACCACCACCACCTGCCACCTGTCACCCACTCGTTACCACCCACCCCCCGCCGCCACCACCACCCACCACTCGCCTGCCACCCACACCTACCCCGTCACCACCCACCACCCACTCGTACCCCCTCCACCCCCCGCCACCACCACCGCCACCACCCACCACCCACCTGCCACCCACACCCACCCTTGCCACCACCACCACCCACCTGCCACCCACCCGTTACCACCTACCACCCGCCACTACCATTCATCTGCCCGCCACCACACTCACCACCCACCTGCCACCACCATCCACCACCCACCACCACCAACAACTAGCACCCACCACCCATCTCTCACCTGCCACCCACCCGCCACCAGCACCCACCACCCACCAGCACCACCACCCACCCACCTGCCACTACCACCCACCACCCCGCACCGCCACCACCACCACCCACTTGCCACCACCCGCCACTGTCACCCATCCACCCACCACCACCACCCGCCACCTACCCGTCACCACCAGCTACCCGCCATCCACCACCCATCTGCCACCACCATCCACCCACCCGTCACCGCTTTCCACCACCGTCTTCGGCCGCCACCACCCGCTACTTGCCACTACTTTCCACCACCGTCTTCCGCCACCACCACCCACCTACCCGCCACTTGCCACCACTTTCCACCACCGTCTTCTGCCACTATCACCCACCACCTGCCACCATTTTCCACCACCATCTGCCGCCACCACCACCCGCCATCATTTTCCACCACTATCTTATGCCGCCACCACTCGTCACCACCCACCACCCGTCACCACTTGCCATTTCTCACTCTTTTTTATATTTTTAAAATTTTTTAAATATTTTGTCTAAACCAAACGCGTTTGTAGTTTATGTTTTTCTAAAAATAAATAAAAAATAAACAAAAATCAATTTATAAAATTTTTGTAAATATAAACCAAAAACGTAAATATTACCCAATAGGCCCAAAATAATTATTGACTTCGAGACTTGAAAGTAAACTTAAAAAGTGAATAATAAATCTTTTTAGAAGTAGTTATATATCACCTAAATAGTTTATCAAAACTTTTCAATATCATGGCTTCTCATATGACACAACGGTGAGTTTTTCTATTTTTACCGACCTTTCTCTCTCGATCCACGCACTTTTAAGTTAATCTTTCTTTTTAACTATAATTTTATCCTAAAATAAAATTGTATAACATCTTTATCTTCCACATTTCAAACCCTAATACTCAAATCATTACAACTATCGCTACAGCAATCATGGCCACCCTCAAACCACTATCCCTGGGGAATCCATTGCGGGAAAGGGGTTGTGGTGGTTGCTGTGGTGATTAGGGTTAAGATTAGGGTTTTTGAGGTTGAAGATAAGTTTATTTTTTTCCAAATATAAACATGTGTATTGAGCAAAAATAAAATATTTAATGTATAGTTGTGTGCATTGAGAATAGATGTCTACTAAGAGCAACTCCAACCACACTCTCTACTTTTCACTAGCTAAAGTACAAAAAAAGTACACTCTTTATTTTACCTAATTACTTTAGCTATTGTATTTTCCAACCACGCTCTTTATTTTAGCTAATCATTTAAACTAACTTAATTAATTTTTAAAATAAAAAAATACTAATTGCTAATATTTTACTAATATAAATTTGCAATAATAATAAATTTGCTCATACAAACATAAAAAACCTGTAGAATGAGGAAAAAAAAATACAAAATACAAAATACAAAATAAGTTATTCCGTAATTCATCAAACAAAATTGAAAGAACATATAAAATTACACACACACACACATATATATATATATATATATATATAAAATATATAAAATCCAAAATCCAAGACATAAATATACAAAAATCTAAAATATATACATACATAATTATTTGGAGAGCCTCTAGGGCTCTTCAATTGTAGCCACCAAAAAAATAGGATGGTAAAGTAGCTAGTCCAATAGCTAGCCCATTGGAGCTCAAAATTAGACTTACATTAGCTAAAATACCTAACAAGCCTTGTTTAACTATCCCCTTGGAGATGCTCTAAGGCAATTGGATGTGTGAAAATAGAAATTGTCAATATAATAGAATAACATTTTTAAATATGATGGATCTTATATATACATACACTTAATTTTTTTTATTTTTTATTTTTTTTATAAATACACGTGGGAGATAAAGTAAATAGGTTAATAAATAGTGGGGAAAATAACAAATTAAAAAAAAAAAAAAGATTTGACTATCGTAACAAAATAAATCTTGAGTTTTTAAATTTTTTCAATTTAAATGTTAATATTTTGGTTTGTTTTCAATCTAAACATTATCCTATTTTTATTAAGTAAAATCGATGAAAAAAATAATATTTTAGTAATTAAACTCAATGTATACATAAAATATCTAAAATATCATTATTCTTTGAATTTAATAACTAAAGCACTATTTTTTTTCATTGATTTTACTTAATGAAAATAGACAAATTATTTAAATTAAAAATAAATCAAAAGTTTAAAATTTAAATTAATAAAATTAAAAATTAAGAATTTATTTTATTACAATGATCAAATCTTAAAGTTTATTTTATAATTATGCAGTAAAAAAAAAATATTTTATAATGTTTCCTAAATAGTATTTCTCAAATTTTAACTATTAATTCATCCTAAAACTTGTCAAATGGCTTTGAACAACCATTTGGTTTTATTTGAGCGACCTACAGCAAGTGATTGACTTGGACAAATATAGTTGTAATAGAATCATGGTTATAAAAAATGCTTGACTCTTTGAACTAACCAGTCTTGTTCAAAAAATATTATTCACCTTACTTGTTTTCACTTTTCAAAAAATACTTTTCAGAAAATTCTACTGTCTTATTTTTTGTGTTTTTTTATTTTTACTGAATTTTTTTAATATTTTAAGCAATTTTTTTACTTTTTAGACACACCTAACACAAATACACCTAAAAAGTAAAAAAAATGTAAAAAAAATCTTTTAAAAATTCACTAAATACCAAAAATACAAAAAAAATACAAGAATTCAGTACATTTTTTTATATTTTTATGTATTTATTAATTTTTTAAAATATTTTTTCACAAAATTTTTACTTTTTAGATACATCTAAATAAGGTGCATCTAAAAAGTAAAAAAAAGTTTAAAATTTAAAAAATATTCACTAAAATAAAAAAAACACAAAAAACTAAAAAAGTTAATTTTCAAAAAAATTAATCCAGAAAACTCAAACCAAACACATTGATTTATTTTTCATTTTTGACTATATGGTTATTTGTCCAATCAAATTCATCAACATAGATAGAAACATTATGGAGAGACTCATAAAACTGGTATCAAGATTGAATAGGTTGTTATCATTGGAATTTTGGCATGGGATAATAGATGGGACAAAAAATTTGATAAATGATGCGAGGTTTTTAAGGTATTATGATTGGTTATAATCAAATAAAAATATACAATTATTTTTAACAATTGGATGAAATTATTTAGAGAGTGTTCTATTTGATTTGATTTTTAGAAATAGTTTTTTAATTTTTTTTGAAAAAATAAAAATTATTTTGGAAAATATAAACACTAACAAAATTATTTTACCTGCCCAAGAGATAAAATAATATGAAAATGATGAGTTTTATTTTTTTTTTTTCCATCAAATTAACTTCTAAGTTTTTAAGGGAAAATATTTTTAAAAACAGATTCTGAAAATTAAATCAAATTAATCTGCTTGTTCCACAGTTTCTTTAATATTACTTGTCCCCTGTTTTCTCTCATTTAATGATTCATGTCATTATTAAAGTTATTTTCTCTGTTTGTCTCATTTTATGTCACCCACATGATTTTATTTGTAAGGATATTTTTATATTTTTAATACATTTATGATAGAAAGTCTGTGATATTATAATTTAGAGTAATACTAGAGGTCCTAAATATTTTTTAAATATTTTATCAATTATTTTATATAGGAATGGGACCTACGTCATGTGGGTCTTATGTGAGTTTCACACCATTTAGTAGAATATTTGGTAAAATATTTGGGACTTCTAGCATTTTTTTATAATTTATTAATAGAAAATGTTAGAAATCTTAAATATTTTTATCAACATTTTTATTAAATATCTCATATAAATATGAACTCACATTACATCTATATAAAATATTTAATAAAAATACTATAAATTCTAAATTTTCTATCAATTAAATGACTAAATATTTTATATAAATATAAGATTTATAAAATTATGAATCTCACGCTTAACATTTACTCATTTATTTAATAAAAAATTTAATATTCCTAACGATACTCAAATATTAATAAACCATTTTGTCCTGACATTACTCTTTATTAATTATCCCATCGACGTCAATTGAATAAGTGGACCGACATGTCCCGTGAAATGATGACTTTTATCCTAACATTATTGCACTTTTTAAAACTTTTACTTTGCAACCATATCAATCATTTCTTCAAAAGCATTTATTGCTAAACGTAGTGTAGTTTCTAGGATAATCGTATGGAAAAAATCAATAAAAAGCAAAAAAAAAAAAAAAAAAAAAAGCATAAATATTATATAATATATATATTTTTGATCGGGAGAAAAAAAGGTTATGAGGTGTCATCACGGCCTCGTGAGCCTTGACTCCGGGATAACCGATTGCCAGTCAGGAATTAACCTCTACCAAGTAGGGGACCCACCACCAGAGCACTAATGGAGCGCAACCACACGCCCCAACAAAGGACAGGTTGTCGAGGGGAGTACAGGACGTGTTCTCTTGAAGAGATTCAAACACCCCCTCCCAGGAATCGACCCTGGCTCAGTGTTGGGGAATGCACTGCATTCTCCACCAGGCCACCAACCCTGGTGGTAGCACAAATTACATTTTACCTTTCCAAACTATTACCTTATGTCACTTTACTTTTTTAAACTAAAAATTATAACACTTAACCCCCTCATCTATTAAGATTTCGTTTGAAAAATGGGTTTACTTTTTAATTTTTTAGTTTTTTAACTATTTTAACTTAGGGCTAAAAAGTTTAGCCTGGGAAGTAAGTTAGCTTTTTTAGTTTTTTTGATTTTTTTGTTAGAGAAAGAATGTAATGATTATGGATTTGATGTGATGTTTTGTTTTATTAGACTAAAAAGCTTATTTTATTTTTTGTGACTATTTTAGCCTCAAACCCACCCCAACCATCTTCCCAGACGAAGCCTAATTCTTTTCACCTTTATGACAATAATACTCTTTTATCTATACAAGTAAATTACACTTGATCCCTTAAACTATCACTCAATAACACTTTACTCCTCAATTAAAAAACTATTTGATTTTTAATATAAAATACAAATTTTAAATTTTTTTCAAATATTTTTATTTTTAGTATTTTTTTTTTCATATTTTAGTCAAAATTTAAATGCAACAAAAAGTTAAATACTTTTAAAGAATTTTTTTAAAAAATCACTAAAAATGGGGAAAAAAAAACATAAAACAAAAAAATTAGTATATTTTTATATTTATTATTATTATTTTTAGTAAACATTTTTAAAAAATCATAAATATTTTCCTTGTTTGGTTTTCAATTTTCATTTTTTTTTTTTTAAGTGTTTGTATCCCAATTAGTCTATAAAATATTCTTATATTATAATAAATCCTATTATTTAGACATTTGATTTACCAAATCCTAATTCTCATATTTAAGGTATTTTATAGACATTTCTAACCTTACAAATATTTTTTGAACGGTTAGCAATTTGGTGATGTGAACATTCATATTTTACAATGTGAATATTCACACTGACGTGTGAATGTTCACATTGACGATGTGAACATTCACATTGAAGGAGTAAACATTCACATCACGAAACATTCACAATGTAAATATGAATATTATTATGGGTATTTTGGTAATTATGTCACCATAAGACTTATTAGAATATAAGAAAATAATGTAGACTAAATGGAATATAAGTAGATGAAAAGAGATTTATGAAAAAGTATCCCAAGTTAATTTAGTGATAAAATGAAAAAAATATGAAAGTTCAAATTAAAAGTAATATTAATTGATAGTTCAAGGGAGTAAAGTGTAATTTATTCAATTGATGAAATGATATTTTAGTTATAAAGGTCCAAATTTAAAATAAAATTTAAAAAAAAATCAGCAACGAAGGGGCTAGTTATTATAATTTTTAATTAAGAAAGGTAAAGTAATACTAAAAAAGTACTTTTTTTTGCATATATATATATACTTATTTGAGTTATATTAATCAACATCTATCAATGTTTCCTCTTTATTTTTTTACTTACTTTCTTTATTTTTTTACATATTTTTTTTGTAAAAAAAATCAAACAATACGTTTATTTAGAATATCTCAGATCACCTCAGATAATAGTTTAAAAGGATAAAGTATAATTTACCTCCAAAAAAGAAAAAAAAAAACTATAAAGATCTTTTGCACGAAGCAGACCAAATTAATGGCATGATTAGTCACTAGTTAATGATGACAATTTGCCAGCCAAATAAGCAAAAATAAATAAATAAATAATCAAATGGATTACATAATCCTGTTTAGCAACTGTTTGGCCAATCATACTCAAAAGTTGTCTACTTAACAACCACCAGGGCTAATTTAATAATTTTTTATTAAACTCATACCATTTTAAAATAGGTTTTCCAAATTTGAACTCTTTTTCATTCAAAAAAAAATTATTTTGAACTCTTTTAAATGGAATATTATTGGATGCCTCTTTGCCATTAAATTAAGTATTCACCAACCAATCGCCGGTACTAACTTTTCTTACTCTTCCCAACCACTAACACAAATTAATTAACTTTATCATTTTGATTAATCATGTTCAAGTTGAATATCACGTGACTGTATCTTCAAAATACTGAATAACTTCTTCGCATAAATTTATTTATCAAATTTATGTCATTTTGTGCACAACTTCCTAACGTCACCTCAAATCCAAAGTCGTTTTATTAAACATGATTTAAATTAAAAATATTTAATAAATTACATGTTATCATTCCTAAACTCAAAATTATTACATTTTTTACTAACTAATATAACGACAAATATATCACTTAGAATACAAGACATCTATGTGAGATTTCATGTGGGAGGAAATGTATCCACATATCAACTAAATTATATGAAAAAATGTATACATATCTCCTGTAGGATGTGGAAACAACAACATTACAAATTCATCATTATCGACTTAGAATTTATTCAAAAAAGAAATTAATAGTTTAAATTCATTTTACTCATGATCTCACACTTCATCAATTTAATTTTCACCACATGAACCCATTCGAGATAAATTATGGATTTTTAAGGGTGGGATCATAGCATTTTTTGGAGTTGAAATCTATCACAGATCGATTTGCTAGGAATTCTTGATTCACCCTATGAAGTGTGACATGCCCACAAACCTCCAAGAAGTCTTTTCCAGTGAAGAAATAACAAAATCGTGCATGCCCCTATGGTACAAAGCGGACAATATTTTGGTGTGTGCTCCGGCAGTGAAGTGATTCGCTTATCTCCTATATATACGTATATAAACCACTTATTCAATAAATATTTTTTTCATAAGATTGACATATATAACTCATACATCGGTTTTTCATTTTATTTTTCTTAAAAAATACTAACAAAATATTAATATTGAAATAAATCAAAATATTTTAGAGAGAAAATGTAGCAAATTTTAACTGAAGATGGTAAAGTGACAAAACTCATTGTATTTTTTTTATTTTTATATATTTTTTTCAGATAGTTAAATGGTGAATACTAAACAGAATCAATCAAAGCATCATTCACAACTAATGATCTCAACGAACAAGGAACCTCTTCCATGCAAACCGAGCCTCCCGCCAAATTCAACATTGTTAAATGGAGTAAAGTATAATTTGCCCGTAAAAATATGACTTCAATTTTTTTTATAAGTTAATTAAAAATTAAAAAATAATTGTTTAATTGAGTTTTCAAAACTTGTTTTCTAAATTTAAAAAAAAAAACTAATTTAACAAAAATAAATACTAAAAAACATATTTTTAAAATTATTTTCGCCCAAGAAAAATTATATGAAAATAATTATTTTTTGTTTTTTTTCATTTCTTTAGTTAAACAATTTTTCTGAAAATTTAAAATAAATAAATAAATTGTGAAAATCCACGAAATAAATAAATTTAAAACTGCTTATATTAAAAAAAAAATTATGGTATCTTGTGTATAATCCAATAAATAATAAAATAAGAGTTTTAAGATGCATTAAATACACTTAACCAATCTCACTATTATGGACAATTGAAAATGTTATAAATGGTGTATTGTTAGAGACCAAATTACCCCTCTGCCTCTATTTTTATATACTTTTCATAATGATTTTTTTTAAAACATATTTTGGGAAGTAGGTTAGAATTGACTTTTTGATTTTTATTTTTTGTCTTTTTTTGAAAAAAACATGTAAAAAATAAAGAAGTGATATAATTTAAAAAACCAAAAAATTTAAAAACTGACTTTTAACCGTATTGGCAAAGTATATTGTTTTAATCATAAAAGTGAATGGCCTTTATTTTTTTAAATGATATTTCTTGACTTTTTTTATTTTAAAATTTCATTCACAATTAAATTATATGGTGTAAGGAAAATGAATCTAAAAATTTTAATTTTTTTTTAAAATTCATAATATTAATCAACAAGGGAATTTTATTTTTAAATTTATAATATTTTTTCAATTATAATTAAACTATATGATGTAAAGAAAATGAATCTAAAAATTATAGCAAATATAAAAAAATAAAGGACATTTAAAAATTTTAAAAATGCCACGAAAATGTCCTTTAAAAAAAATAAAAGAATTTCACTTTTATGATTAAAAAATATTTAAAATATTCCATTATAAAAATATTAAAATAAAAATAAGTAAAGAAAAAGATAATTTGATATGTAAGAATAAAATATTTAATCATTTCCCTTTTCTACAATATTGGGGGTAGATTATAAACGAGTTGAGTCAAGCCAAACTTTAGTGTGTTCGAGCAAGTTACAATTAAAATTTTGATTATATAATTACATATACAATATATATAAACATACTAAAAAATGTCAATATTTTACTAAAATAATAATATTTAGGGAAAATCGGTCTAGGGTCCCTCTCCCACTTTTCATAATGAAAGAGATCCACAAAATTATTTTTTGATGTCTAAGGTCCCTAAACATATATCAGAGAAAATTGACTTTGTCTCTCCTCTCTCTCTCTTTTCTCTGCTCACACATCAATGGCTTCGACAGCTCTCTCTCACACTCTTTCCTCTGCCTCATCACAATAGATATCCGACGTTGCTCTTATTCATCGCTCGTCTCTCTCACTCTCTGAGTGGATTTGTCCACTCTGCCTGCGTCGACACAACTTCTTCGATCTCCTCACCCCATTCCCTCAGATATGAAGGGAGTTAAGTTGAGTTTTTCAGCCATAATGATAGTGTTGCAAGTACTCTGAAACAGGAAAAACCCTAAGTGGCTGCGGTTGTGGTTGCGGCTGCGGCGGCGATAGTAAGTCCGGCGATTACGACGCCGATGTGATCATCAGCCTTGAAGATCTTCTTCTGGTGGGAAAGGAGCTCGGATCGAGCCTCGTTGACTGAAGCCAACACCACATAAGACTTTGATCAGAGACCAATAGCCGAGATGGCAGTAGACTATTGTAGATTTGGAGACAACAACAGTCGATCGTTATAGATATGGAGATGGCAGAGGTGGATTATTGTAGATTGACTTCAACATGTGTGTGTATAGAGAGAGAGAGAGAGAGAGAGAGAGAGAGAAAGAAAGAGAGAGATGGGGGTTTTGGAAGTTGCGTGGAAGATACTTAAATTTCTTTGGGTTGTTGTTGTTGTTGGTTTTTTTTTTTTTTTTGGTGATGCAGAAAATTTCTTTGGTTTTAAATCCAGAGAAATTCTCTGGTGATGAGATTTTCTCTTGTGAATATGTATCCAAGTCACCGCAAAATCGATTGGTTCTATAGTGGATAGAATTTTGAAATTTTTTCTGAAATTTTTTATGTGATTTGTTCAGAGAAATTTGAAATTTTCTCTGTGATGTCCAGAGAAATTTTCTGGATAGAATTTTCTCTGAAAATTTGATTTGGAATCTGATAAAAAGCTTCATAGTTTTAATATAGGGAAGCATTCCTACTTAAAGACTTGTGCCACAGTTGGGGCATTTGGGTCTCCGGAGTCGAGTGGCAGTGGAGATGGTAACAACAGTAGCAACAATGGTGGAGGATCAAACCCACGGCAGAGAAATTTGAAATTTCTCTAGAATCCATGAAAGGCTAATGAAAATTTCTCTGGATCAATTTTCTCTGACTTAAATTTTCTCTGGACCAATTTTCTCTGGATTGATGTTGAGGGACCTTAGACATCATGAAAATATTTGATGTCCTTTATACTGTAAAATCATAATATCAGGAACCTTAAAAAAAATACCCATAATATTTATTACCACTATTATATAAATGTATTATTTATAGTTAACTATTATTTACATTTATATATTTTTAAATATATAAATAGCATATTTATCTTATTTTTTATACATATTTTTATATTATTTAATATATAAATAATAAATTTTAAACAAGCCAGCTAACGAGCCAAGTTTACGAGCCGACCTTTAATATATTTGAGCTTATTTATTAAGAATTTAATGAGTTCGAGCTCAAATGCAAAAGAAATTTAACGAATTGAGTTCGAACGAGTTATCAAGCCAAACTTGAATTTATTTATAAACGACTTTGTTTATTTGTAATCCTAAGAGCATCCGTATCAAACTAGCTAAACTCATTTTTTAGTTAGATTCGTGGTGCTGTTCATCAAAAATGGTCTGCATCAGTCTCGCTACTGTTCATCGTTAATATATGAGTGCTACAGTACCTTGCTACAACAAGCGAGGTACTGTTCATCGCTAGTTGTGTGTTACTGGATGTCTGCCCGAAAGTTCGGCTGGACATCCGGCCGGTCAACCCACTGGTCAACCGGTCAACGGTTTTTTTTTCCCCCTCCAGTTTTACCTTTTGTAAAACATAAAAATTGTTTGGTTCATAACTCATCAATTTAATTATATAAAAAAAAGAATAACAAATATTTTAATAGGATTGAGTTAAAATAGAGAGTTTGATGCAGTGAGGTGACCAGCTAAAATAGAAAAATAACTTTTTAAGTTATAATTTGACTAAAATTTTGAAAAGGTTGATACTGATGCTCTAACAACGGATAGTTAACTGTTTTTCCCAAAATATGACGCCAAGGTCACTTGTTTGTTTTTTTTTTTTTCGATGGTAAAGAAGCACTTGTTAACAAAATTTATAAAATAAATAGTTCCGTTTGGTTTAGTTTTGTAATTATGATTTGAGTGTAGAGTTATAATTTAAGTGTGGAATTGTGAGTTGAGTTTTGAAAAGGTAAAATTAGTTTAGTTATGAGTTTTGAAAAGTGTTTTTGAATTTTGAATTTTGAAAAGAATTTTGAGTTTTGAATTGTAGTTTGAAATTTTTTAGATTTATTTTTTTTAAATATTTAAAAAATGTTTAAGAAAATTTTATTTTTTTATTTTAAATATTTTATTTTATTTTGTAAATATTTTAATTTTTCTATTTCAAACTCAAAACACAACTCTACACTTAAATCGTAACTAAACACATAACTCAAAATTCAATTCAAAAATTATTTTCAAAACTCATAACCAAAGATATATTTCGAAACTCCACACTACTAAATCGTAACCAAATATATAATAAAAAATTAAAATATTTAAAAATATATTTGTAAAATAAAATAACATATTTAAAATAAATAAAAATTATATATTTAAAATAAAAAGGTACTTTTTTTAATATTTTAAAATTTTAAAAAATACAACATATAAATATATGAAATATAGGGAACATTAAAATAAATAAATAAATATTTAAAATATAAAATATTTACCCTAAAAGAATAAAATTAAGAAATTTTTTAAATGTTAAAAAAATAAATCAAAAAAATTTAAAATACAATTAAAACTCTTTTTAAAGCTAATAACAAATAAACTTTTTTTTTTTAAAAACTCAACTCATAACTCATAACTTAAAATATGACTTTACATTCAAATTATTTAATTATAAATTAAAAAAATTAAAATTTTTTACTAATTAAAATCACAATTCCCAAACACAGCCGAACGTTACTAAAAAAATCTGATAATTCACTGCTCTGCCAGACAAGTTGGCCTCATGTTTAGGGAAAGACACTTTCCAAGTTCCAGCTATTGGCGGCGCAAGTTAGCCCCCACCTGCCACCGAGAGATATACATATTAAAAAGTCGCACCTCTGAAAAACTCGCACCGTCGCTAACCAAACCCAACCACCCGCCATTTCCACGATCCAATCTCTCTCTCTCTCTAGAATGAGAAGTCGGGACTCGCCGGCCGGAAGCCGGTACTCGAGCTCCGGTCCCCTCCGTACGCCGGAGCGGCACCCCCAGTCTCCGAGCTCCGTCTACTCCTCCTCTTCCTCCTCCCAAAAGTCAATCTCCTCCCGAAACCCTGTCAAGCTCGTCGCCGGAGCTTTCATCGCTTGCTTCACTCCACCGGACTCTAAGGCGGCCAATGATTACGCTTATTCTGACGAATTCAAACCTCCTCCTTCTGGTAAGAATTCTCTCAATTTCCAATATATGTTATAAACTTTGAACTTCTGAACAAAAAAATTGTATAAACTATTGAACGAAATGTATATTTGAATAATTTATTTTTGTTAAAACAAGTTTATGTCCCAATATTTGATCTTTTTACTCGATTTTATTTATTTATTATTTTTTATGTGGTGTGCTAGTAGAATTACCGCATGGTTTGGATCTTATTGTATTAAAAGATTTGTTTCTTTGTTGATTTTGTGTTGAAGAAAATTAATGTTGAGAAAATGAAGGAACATGGAAATTATTATTTGGACTTTGATTTTTTGTGTTGTTTTGATTTTGGAGTTGAAATAATTCTCAATTTTGACTTTTTCTTATTTTCCTGCATTTTCTCGACAACCAAGCATTGTGTTCTTTTCAACTATTATTATTATTCCCATTGTCTTCTCTGATTAGCTCTCAAATTCCGAGTTATTCTGATGCTCTG
Organism: Camellia japonica; assembly: GCA_030407325.1. Taxonomy (NCBI): domain Eukaryota; kingdom Viridiplantae; phylum Streptophyta; class Magnoliopsida; order Ericales; family Theaceae; genus Camellia; species Camellia japonica. The sequence continues at coordinate 99,769,859 of JAPPVO010000019.1, read as the reverse complement.
AGTGAGACTGATTGAGCGTAGATTTCGTGTTGACTTGCTTCTTTTCTTTCTTTCTTTTTTTTTTTAAACATTATGGTGTGGATCTTATTGTGTCCAAGTCAAAGATTTCTTCCTTTGCTGATTTTGTGTCGGTGCTGATAAAAATGTAGAACGAAAGAAAGTGCGAATGATTCGTTGAACTTCATCTTCTGTGTTGTTTGGGTTTTGAAAAAACGAAAGTTGATCAAGTGAGGCTTCTTGTTTTTCTCTGGTGCTTATATAAACTACTGAATTTTTGACTTTTCATCTTTTCCCACATTTTCTCAACAGCCAGGCATTGTTTTCTTTCAATTATTCCCATTATCTTCTCTGATTAGCTCTCGGATTCTGATGCTCTGAATGCTTCCTAAACTTCATTTTTTTCGTGGTTACCATTATCTGACTAGCTCTCAAATTCCGAGTTATTCTGATGCTTTGGGTGCTTCCCAAACTTCAATTTTTTTCATGGTTACAAGAAATTGCCTAAGCATAAACATATAAGAGTAACAAGAATTTATGAGAGTGATGTTACATTTCTAATTTACTTGTTTTATGAAATGGAATGGATAAATTGGAATAACTTCTTAAATTGTTCAATCCTTAGTTGTGTCGGATGCTTCGGGTGCTGGCAGTGAGAGGAAGCGTGCCTCAAATCGTGTTATTTATGGCAGTTCTAGTGACTCTACTCGCACAAGGGAGCCTGGGAGTTTTAAATTCACCATGGCTCAAATCTTCAAGGCTACAAGGAACTTTTCCCCATCATTCAAAATTGGACAAGGAGGTTTTGGGACAGTCTACAAGGGAAGACTTGAAGATGGAACTGTAGTTGCAGTTAAACGGGCTAAAAAGGTTTGAGGTGTTTCCTGAAATTGTTGGGGAGCTTAAAACATAACGAGTGAAATGTGGTTTAACTTTCTTTCTACTCATCTTTCTCTACAGAGTGTATATGATAAGCATTTGGGAGTGGAATTTCAAAGTGAGATTCGAACTCTAGCACAAGTGGAACATCTGAATTTGGTCAAGTTTTATGGGTTTTTGGAGCATGAAGATGAAAGGATTGTCGTTGTGGAGTATGTTCCCAATGGAACTCTTAGAGAACACTTGGATTGTGAGTTCTATTCGAACCGTCTTGTTTAGGTTGTTATGTTCTTTGTCCATGATTGTACACCTAAGAAGCACAGATACTTCTAAGGAGGTAATGTGTTGTGTCTGACATCAATATGACATGACACTCGTCAGATACTTCCTAACACTTAGATATATAACATATTACAAGTTTGCATAAAATAATTTAAAACTCAATGATGAGACAAAAAACAGTGTAAATTTATACATATTCTCCTTCTTAAGACTTTAGGAATTATAATCTTTGACTTAAATATTCATATATAACATAACATATAATAATATATAAAATTATATATTTGGCACATATCCCCCACATGTTGTGTCCTACATTTTTCTGAAAATTTCCATATCAATGTGTATGTGTTGTGTCTACGTCGTGTCACATGTCCGTGTCTGTGCTTCTTAGTTGTACACACACGGGTAGACTTGAATGTTGAAACATATTTGAAGGACTAATTGCAGGCATGCACAGCAATATTCTTGATCTCGCTGCACGGCTAGATATTGCAATAGATGTGGCCCATGCAGTTACCTATCTCCATATGTATACAGGTCTGTTTTTTATGAATCCATCATTTCAATTTGTTGGAATGAAGAAATTCAAGTTCCGTTTTTTTGCCTCTTTTAAGCAATCCAACTGGATGATTATTTAATTTGATTGCAGATCACCCTATCATCCATAGAGATATCAAGTCTTCCAACATTCTTCTGACAGAGAACCTCCGAGCCAAGGTGGCTGACTTTGGTTTTGCTCGATTGGCAGCTGATAGTGAATCGGGCGCTACCCATGTATCCACCCAAGTAAAAGGAACTGCTGGATACCTAGACCCCGAATACCTAAGAACCTATCAACTAACCGAGAAGAGTGATGTTTATTCATTTGGTGTGTTATTGGTGGAGCTAGTTACAGGCAGGCGCCCCATTGAACCTAAACGGGAACTAAAGGAACGCATAACTGCAAGATGGGTATTATTCTCTTTTTTTACCATCTCCAATCATTATGACATATTTAAAAATAAAAATAAATTAAAAAAATTTCCTAGGTAACCCTCCTACCAGTGAACTCCTCAATTTGGGTGAATCCTGATCCTTGGTCTCTCTAGTACCAACTGCCCTCGTTTCATATTCATCTTTGGAATCAAGTAGACATCCAACATGTATATATGTCATCTATTTAATGGAGTTGAGAGTTGAGGTCATTTGCTGTCCAACTCTTTCTTTACACAAAATTTTCACATAATGCAATGTTGTTTGCACTGCATTCATCCTTGATGGAGCCCACACTCCCCCAAACTCCACCAGGTTGAATACAGTGCTATCAACATTGCATTCTGTGTACTCTTATTAAAAAAAAATAGTGTTTATAGACTTACTGCACGTGGAAAGATAGGTTTACTTTCTTTGCTCAAAGAAAATGGTGTTAATGAATGGCTGAGGTCACTTTGGATTGGTAAAATGCAGGCCATGAAAAAGTTTACTGATGGAGATGCAATTGCAACTTTGGACCCGAAGCTGGAACGGTGTCCTGCCAATACTTTTGCTTTGGAAAAGATCCTCGAGCTAGCATTACAATGTTTGGCTCCTCACAAGCAGAACCGACCAACCATGAGGAGATGTGCAGAGATCCTCTGGAGCATCCGCAAGGATTACAAGGAGCTATCAACTTCCGAAACCCGTTCACTCTCTTCTCGTTCCCTGAGGAGCTCTTCAATAATAGAAGAATAAATTGGGGCAGAGTTATTGCATTGGATGTAGAACTGTGCAGAGATAAAAACGAAGCGGGTATACACATTCCAGAGGACTGGCCATGGATTTTTATGGTACAACATATCCAATATTATTCCAAATAGTAATGCTACAAGCACAAGAATTTCTCAAAAAAGTGCATGGAATGTTGTTCTGGCAGCACAACATTCATCCTGGTAAAATGTGAGCCCCATCCAAGACGAATGTGGTGTTATTTTTTGTATACCTTTTTTGTAAAAAATTATGTGCATGTATTGTTATTTGTATTTTTCCAAAAGAAAATTGTAGAAATGGCACTTCAAGAAGGTTGATTTGTTGCAAGATTGTGTGAATAGGAGATGAAGAATTATGTAAGTAGCCTTTGTTTCCTCATATTTTGTATGTATTGTTGGGAGGGGTCTTGAGTGAACTTTGAAGGCATTTGTACTTGAATTGTCCATGTATTTACCATTTATACATTTATCGTTCTTTGCTTATTTTGCACATATTTTTTTTGGAGTGTAGATATTCTTACAAGAATCAATATTTTTCAACACTGATTGGCACCCCCAGTGACGTGGGGCGCCCCCACTGGCGAGAAAACTGTTTTTTTTTTTCTTCCAATCCCACAGTGCCACGTGGCACTTGGGGGCGGGGGGTGGTGGGGGTGATGAATCACTGGGTGTAGGAAGCATTTTTGAATATTTTTTTTTTTTATTATCTTGTTTTTTGGTGTCAAGAGGGGAAAGGGGGAGGAGGGGAAATGGCTTGGCTCCATAAATAACTTCTAGCTGATGAGTTAATCGACTCCAACGGTCTGGTATTTTTTCACTGTACCCGGTCATATGCTCCAAACCTTACCATATACATGAATTTATTTTAATGTTGTTTACAATAACAAGCTTTGTTTAGTTCAATTTTCAAATTTTGTTTTTTAAATTTTTTAAAAAAAGAGAAAATTTTTGTGAAAACTAAATGAAAATAAAAAATTAGTTATTTTTATTTGGTTTTCTCTTTCTTTAGGGAAAAAGTTTTTTAAAAATTTAAAATATATCCTTTTTGTGTTTGTTCTTGTCAAATTATTTTATGATTAAAAAAAAAAAAAATACACAGAAAACAAGTTTGAAAAGTCAACTAAACAGATAAAAAATACTCTGTTTCACTAGAATAATTCTGCATTGGAAAATAATTTGTAAACATAAATTTTATTTTAAAAAACAGTTGCTAGAATGATGTGATGGTAGTTTTTGAATTAATTTAGTCAGTTTGATATAATTTTTTGATTTGAAATGAATAAATACAAATTTACCACCATTTCTGTATATATTTATATTTAAAATTTTTCAAGGTTCTGAAAAGCGGTTGCGGTCGCCGTAACGGTGGCGGTATGCGTTTGCGGGGTGTAAAGGCCGTAGTATAACGGTTGCGGTAACCGGAACCGTGAATTTTTTTATTTTTCGCACAATTTGAAAAAAACTTACCGATACGCATATTTTTTTCCATGATCATATTTATTGGGTTAAAATAAATATTGATCAATTTTGTAAATTTTTAAGTATGATCCAATATATTTCATATTTTTAAATCACTATAAACTAAGTTTTTTACATTTTATTTTAATAATTAATGATTTTATATTATACAAAAAATCAATCACTGACTATTATATATAAGATAAACAATGACAAAAGTAAGAGAATAAATAAGAGCCTAAATATATATATATATATTACATATTTTAATCAAGCCAAATAGATAATGACCACACTTATTATTTATTATTATTTTTAAATAATATATAGATAGACACACACAAACAAAATGGTTTATTGATAGCAGCTGAATAGAATAGCTAAGTCTTATAGTTTCAACAAATCAATAACATGTTCTTCATCTTCCCTCTTCTCTCTCTTTCTATCTCTTGCTCCTCCATTTTCTCTCTTTATCTTCCCTCTTCTCTCTATCCCTCTTCCGGGAAGAGTCTTCCCCCATTTTCAACTTTTTTTTTTGTCTTCCCCCATTTTCCCCCATTAACAGTTTGGAACCGTTACGTAACGGTAGTAACAGGCCGTTACGGCACCGTTACGACCGCTACAACAGCCGTTACGGCCGACACACTTGTGAATCTCAATCACACTGCAAAAACAGCCGTAACGGGTGGCGGTAACTGCCAAAACCGTTACGTAACGGTTGCGGCCACTTTTTAAAACCTTGGTTTGTATATTATCATTACTGTTCTACACATTGAAGTTTATGAAAAAATACTGCTGAGCATAATTACAAGACTTGATACATGAAAATCAGCATAAAATTCACAAAGTTTGCAAGACTATGAATACCCTCACCTTTGTTAGTTTGCTCCTATGATCCTATCCTGTATAAACAAAAAACAAACAGTATTTGGTTATTGGGAAAAAATCAATATACTTCTAATGTCAAATCAGATCAATTAGGACAGAAATAAAGCATTGGGTCGAACTCTTCTTTGGTGTCAAGGTAATAGCTATGAATAGTCATTGACTTCCGGGGAAAGGGTAGACGAATGGGACCTATTATGGGACATACAATGCATTACAAATGTATGATCGTTACGCTTCAACTAGGTTATTCTATTCCACCTCTTAGAAAGAAAAACAAAAACAAACAATTCCTATAACATTTCTCTTTTCCCTCAGCTCTTTCTGTATCTAAAAGATCTATACAGATTGAGACATACATACAAATGATTACCTGATTACTAAAACCATACCGGTAAATGAGAACAAACACAACAAACTGCTTCAGCTGAAGTAGCAAAAAGGGTGTTATTTGGAGGCGTTTCAGTCAATCTTCAGACAATGCAGAGAAACCGTCTTGTTCGGTCTCAGCACGGTGACAAAAACTTGTCTTCCCTTGGAGCTTGTTATACCTAGGAATATGTCTTTTACGGTCATTCTGTTCCGCCTCTTGAAAAAGAATCACGACGAGTTAACTCGTAGTTCCCATCTGGAGGTCTTTGATTTTGATTCTCGCTATCTACAGTAATTGCTTTTGAACAGAGGAAGAGGAAGGAAGAAGTGTATATGCTCACATGCCACACACTGCAAGCCATTTTATGCACCAAACATGAGAGAGAGAGAGAGAGAGAGAGAGAGGGCGGGGGGATTGAGAGAGAGGAGAGGAAAGGCCCTGTTTAGTGCAATTTTTTCCTAAGCTGAAAGTTATAAGCATAAAGTAGCTAAAAAAAGAGTCATTTTTTGGCTATTTCAACCAAAAAATAATTTGTCTGTTTGGTAAAGGCTGATAAATTGACAAAAAGGGGGAAAAAAAATTCCATTCAACTTTCTCAATAACAAAAAAACAATTTTTTAGCACTTTCCAAATGCACCATTTTTTCAACTACTTTTTCGTGAAAAAGTAAAAAACAAAAAGCTACTAAAAAAATCATTTGCCAAACCTCACCTAAAAGCATTCATTCCCAACTTCTAGATAATCAGTTTTTCTCAACTTATTTAAACTATTTTTATCTCATAACTTACAAGCAGAAACTGTATCAAACACTCTAAGACTGATTCTGATTCCTAAATTATATATACTCTATTATATATGTGAAGCCTTGATCTTTTCTCTTGATCTGTTCTATTATATATGTGAAGCCTTGAGATGGTGTTGACACACAAAATGTCTCATATTTTAGATTTTTATAAAATACCCCCTATAATTGGTGTTTATGTATAAAAAAAAAAAAAAAAAAAAAAAAACAAGAGAAGGATGGGGCTTGAACTCAAGACCTTGAGTTTAGGAAACAACATCTTTACACTTAAATCAGCACACAACAATTACTATATTTTAAAACCAAAATTAAAATTTGGATAAATTACAAACACACCCCCTGAGATTTACTTAAATTACAAATTATCCCTATGGTTCTAGAAATTACATTATGCCTCCCAAGGTTTCTAATTTCATAACAAATAGGTCATTTTATTAATAAATCATCAAGTTAATTAACAGTTTTTAATAATGTTAAAATTTTATTTCAATTAATAATTTAGATAATTTTATTATTGTATAGGTGAATAGTTAGAAATTTCTCTTTTTCAATTAATTTTGTTAAATGAAAAATTCTAACAGGGAGGTATTTGTAATTTTCCAAACCACATGGAACAATTCGTATTTTAAGCAAACCTCAGGGGGTGTATTTGTAATTTACCCTTAAAATTTATATTTTACAAATTTAACAACACACCCATGGGGTGGGCACACACCCACTAGTGTATATATACAAAGCTCCAATAAGTTGCACCAAACATAGCCGAAGAGGGTGTGCATTATGTTATGAAATTGTCATACCTGTGCCAAACCCAGTAGCTTTCACTGGATTCCAGTGTCCAGCTAATGGCAGCCATTGCTAACGCAGTGAACGCTGCTAGTACATATCCCCAGCTGAAACGTTTTAGAATCGTCTTCATGAGATTATGGAGCCATACCTTAATGGTTTGCCACCTGCGACGAATAGACACCCTTGACTTCATCAGATCCATAATCACAACTAATATTCTATTGAAGTAAAAATATTTGCATCCATAGGCTTAAAACAGATAATTTGAGCAAAAACATCGGTGTCAAATTCTAACCAAGAGCTCTCAAAGAGCAACCGGGTTTTGACGGATTTATTAATGTGCCCACTAAGATATAAGGTTTTAAGAGTATTGATGATCAAAATTAGCTTGACACTATGTTCAATAAATTCATAATAACTATAGTTGTATCGGTAATACTTAATCGCTTTGACCTCAAAAACTAGGTGTGCTGCTGATAGCACCTACATTTCTTCTTTACAAATTTTAAAATTAGTTGGTGAGGGTTTAAAGCAAGTGGGGGTCCAAAGATAAATTGGGATATTAATAGTAGCACCCTAAAAATACCCACATGCGGAGGCTAGGTATGGGCAATAGCAATGTTTGAAAATTGAGTTTTCCAAAATAAGATGCATATGTTGTGTTTGGATGTCCCTTCACTTGAATGACCTGCTTACACTTCCTATAATTCATAGGGTGTGTCTGCATATCCTTGTGTTATACGATCATTTTTAGGTTTCCTCGAATTACAAACTTTATTTTTATAACAATCACTCATAAGATGATGGCCACTTGAAACAATACACGTCTACTTGAAATGCTATATAAAATGTTGGTTTGTATTGTGATTGCATCATTAGCTAAAAAATATCAAAATCGAAAATCTAAAATGACATTCAAGATTTCGAAATGGGAAACTTACCTGTTGACAATATTTAGACAGAATACTGTTGAACTCAAACGAGACCTATATTTCGTACAAAATTCAATCAGCCACCCAATAAGAAGTCCAAATGCCCCAATTGCTATTACAAGAACAATATTGGTAGACCTGCAAAATTTAGTGCGATTAAAAGCCTGCCATTAAGATTTATAAATTTGAAGGTTTTAATACCTGGTTGGTCCAGTTTCAGCCATAAGGGCTGTAACAATTGCTACAACTGTGTGAATTGTCCTCTTAGAAGCATCACCGATATCAGCTAGGTACACAAAAGTGCTCACCACCGCCATGAAAGAGAGCCAAAAATCCAAAAACTGTGAATATGTCATGGTTAACTACTCAATAATGTCCCAAAATAGGAAACCTCAAAAAACAATGTTTGGTGCAGCTTATAGGGGCTTCTTGCAGCTCCTTTCTTTCTTCCTTTTTTTTTTTTTTTTTTGAAAATCTGTACTCACGGAAAGAACATTTTTAACTTCTGATTATTAGCTTCCAGCTTGCAAGAAGTTGTACAATACCTGCAACACGTGAAAAGATAATGGACACCAGGTGCCTACATCACATGCATGATATAATCCACTAGCAATGCCGCTAGACATGAAAAGAACCCATTCCGCAAATGCCTGCAGAAGAATAAAATTTGTTATCTTGTTGACTTCAAATCAAAAAGGGGGGTCAGAGAATTTGTAACTAATGCCTCGAGTTCAATTCCTAAAATTTAATACCATATGTCGTGTCACATGGACTCTCCTACTTTCCCTGTCCCCCGATATGACAAGAGTCCACTTGTACCTAATGTCAAGACTCGGATCTTCTAAATTTATATGATGTTTGAAGAAGAAGAAAACACTCAAATTTGCTAGTAGGTAAACATTTCTAGCTTCTCTTACAAATGCGAGATATAAATTCCATATTTTCTCTAAATCCCATTTAATTTGAAATATATTTATTTATAGATAATTTATAATATCTTATCTAATAATATTATACAATGTGCAATATATATATGTGTTTGAGACATGTCCCATACCCAAATCCAATTTTTGGATGCGTATCCTAATATCCTTAAATTTCGGTTTAGGAAGATTTGAAGCTTGGACACGCATTGGCACTCGATATTCGTACCTGAGTCCATGTAACATAGACCATATGAAACTTTAAATTATATGAAAACATTTCGAATCCAATCCCAATGAACAAGGGAATCTTACCTTCTGGCGAAGGCACCAAAAAGCAGGAAGTACAGCAGCAGCATTGGAAGCAATAAGAGAAATCGATTGCCAAAGGTGTCCTACACGAGTTTTCAGCATTTTTCCTTTAGAAAAGGCCGTTGCACAGAAGAACATCAATGTTATTGCTATGCCTCCATGTGAATAAATATGTTTTATTAATGCAGAAGAGAAAGACCAATAGAAAGAGAGTTCTAATTATATGCCCGACATGCTAGCATCAACCTGAAACTGCAATCTGAGCCAGCCAATTATTACATTCGAAATCATGTAAACTATTCTAAAAAACTCAGTAACAAGAACAGATCTTAAAATTTATCACCCAGCCGCTTCAGACCTGTGTGAGTGTGTGTGACTGAAGAGACAGTCCCGGTATTCTTTTCAACTATGTAGCACGGATACTGGTACACGTATAATACAGGTGCACCAATACAGCAAAACCTTTAAAAAAAAAAGGGATAAAGGTACGGCCAAGGTACGTCCATAAAAAAAATATAATTTTATAGTTTGAAGCAGTGCATTATTTATAACAATTAGCAAACCAAATGCAAAAATTAATTACATGGCTTAGTTGATTTAAGGATCCAACCTACAAAGTAGAGTTTAATGTCAAAAACAAGGTTCAAAATCAAATTTTAATGTCATTACATTAGAGAACCTACAAACCAAACTTAATTCTAAAAGCATGCTAAGCATAAACGAAAGTCATCTAACTTCATCTCTGAATAAAAAGAACACCCTGTTTTGGTACACGTATACTTCAAAACAAGATTGCAGTTGGAACTTGTTGTACTCCAAAGTTACCTAGTATGTACCCAAGTCGTACCCTCATAAATCAAATAATTAATAAAAAATGGATACGTTTTTTTGCATATTCAGTACACATGCAGCCGTACCATGAAATGTACAGTACCCAAAAGTAAAAAACTATTCAACTTTCAACTTTATGTTCAGGATACAATCTAGAAAGAGACGCACAAAATAAAAAGATTATGATACCAAATTCAATTTTTTTATTTCTTTTAAAAACAAAGTATACCCAATTTATTCTCTGTTGGATACAAACCTAACCTTTGGTGTTATTTTCACAAAGTGACTGCCTTCATATTTGAACCCACAATTGCAAAGTTGATAGGCCAAGTTTTAACAACTCAATCAGTTAGAAGGCTAGTTTGGCACTCAGTTTTGCCCCTGCCCCTGCCCCTGCCCCTGCCCCCACTCCCAACCCTAAGCTCTTCTATAGGGCCCTCACTCCCCTGTCCCCGCACCCGTTTCGTGCAACTATGGTTCAGCATAATGAATAATATGAGCTTTACCTTGAGGTGAAACAATCTCGACACTACAGTCAAAGCCTCCATGGTCTCTATCACAAGAACAATAACTGGGGGAAAAAAACAACAACATTATAAGTAGAAATCAAAAAGAAATGCAAGAATGACTTTTGTAGCTCCCTGTATTAACAGCAAAATACACCAATTTCAACACTTTTCAGTAATAAAAGAACATAGTTGTCGTCTAGGAAATTTAATTTATCTCGACTTGACTAGCAAATAAAATAATTTGAATAGCCAGAAAATCAAACCTGTATAAAGTCAATCCACTTGTATCCAGAACAGATGGACATGTCCCGTGAGAAGAGCATTTCATTGGGCATCTCTCTAGTGAAATAGACAAAGTTGTTTGATTTTTGGTAGTATTATCACTCGGGTTTAGGTGCCTCAATCCAAAACTCCATGTTCCGCCTCTAACATAAAAGATGTAGAAACTAACCGTTTCATCACCTGAATCATACAGCTTGAAAAACATTGAGCCATTGCTGAAACTTGTCATGTTTGCGTAGAAGTAGTCCCAACTATCAAGAGACGGTAATCCACCATATTTGGCATATATTTCATAGTTTATTTTTGCATCAGACTTTAGTTGGACGTGAAGATTGCCTCCAGAAGCACCATAAGGAATGTCCAGAAGAAAATATGTCCAAACAAAATCTAACTTTCCGTCATTTGAGGAGTTGCTTAAAAGAGGTTCGAGAGGGAAATTAGCTGATTTTGATGATGCCCTTGTGCTAATTGGTAAATAATAAGATTCGAAAGGAACAGATGGATTCTTCCTGAGAACGGTCTGCAGACAATCATTCTCAGCTTGTCAATAAATTACTCCTGCGAATAAGTTTCTTCAAGAATCAACAAGAAGTACAGATCCAAGGAAATCAAGTTGTATGCGCACCACATTTAAGACGAGTAATTGGCATTCATAAACATAAAACAACCAATATATCAAACTATATAGGTAGAAGTTTGAACTATAAATAAGAAAACCTGTTTAAGGTAGATTTCCATCTTCATATATGGTCTGACGGCAAGTGCTAATGGATTCTATTACTATTTGGACTACTCATAGTTTCAAGTCAACATTCCAAACAAACACTTGTTCGATCATGCCAGATGAACATGAAGATGCGAAACTCCAAGCAAGGATCAAAATTTCATTTTGGTATGTTGTTACCATTAGCTTGGAAATGGAAACGTTTCGGAAACATTTAAAAAATGTTTCAAAAATATAAGGGAAATGAGAAAAGTATTTGACAACAATTGAAAACAAAAACCTATAAAAATGGTAATACATTCTCAATAATTAATTAATGAACATGTTGAAGTCTATGAATGTTAGAAACTCATAAACAAAAGGCTTAAAGGCTTGGGGGAATAAATTTTCCGTTGTAAGAAAAATATAAAATTCCAAATTCAAGTAGTAGTAGTAAGGAAAAATAGAATAAGTGACTTAATCATGCTTGTTTTATCTTCACTTTTTTAGTTTCTCATATTTTTTAATAAATTTAATATTTTCTTGTGAAAAAAAGAGGTAAATAGAAACAAGTATTGTTAAATATTTTGTTGTGGTATGTTTCAGAGTGTTCCGGTTTGTTTTGATGGAAACATTGGCATTTCAGTATTCCACTAATGTTCACAGAAACGTGTTGATCGTTTTGATGGAAAAGAAACAAAATTTTGTTCCTTGGCTCCTCGTCCGATATGCCATCCATATACCAAGTTATAGCCAATATGCACATAAGAAAATTATTCAACTGGGTTGATATGCATTGAAAGCAGACACGCATCAGAGCAACTTAATTATTGAGTCGCAGTAGCACTAGCACAAGTTGACGAAAACATAAAACAAAATAGGAACTGTAGACGACACAAATCTGTCTATAATCTCACCTGAAGCATGTATCTTTCCCATGTACAGTTCAATCCAGCCTTCTCCTCAGGACACTGAAGCACTTGCCAGTCCAAAGAATAGCAGACATTTACGTTCACATCCTGAACCCCTCCAATTTCATTTGACAGATTAACAAGATGAATTGTAATATACCAGCGGCCAACTTTTGGTGAGCGTATAACCAAAGGGTTTTCGCTGATATTAGCAGAATAATCAGGCAATGTGGCAAGTGGTATTGCACCGTGACGTGCATAACACGTCAAAATAATTCCACTATCATTCACCCTACCATTGGATGCTGTTTCATTGAATCTCACATTTGTTGCCATTATGGTTAATTGTTCTGCTATATCCACTACATCCAAGGAGTAGATCTTTGGTTCGCTGCCTCCATGGCAAGAATTCCCATCAGAATTTGTACAAGAGACCACGTTTGCTTCTGTTTGATTGTACAATTTAGTATCTGAAAGATTTCCTGTTAAATTGTAGTTGTCTGCGCATGAAAGCAGATCAACCGTTCTGTTGCAATATTGGCCCAACTGCATTGGGGATTTGCATCCTTCCACACTTACATTGCCACTGAATGAGTAAGCTGGGCCTCGAATAATCTGCATTGTCAGACCAATAGAATTAAAAGTAATAATTTCAAATACATTTAAAAATGTCATTAATCACAAATCATGGAATTTGAACCATTTCACTGGAAACAAAAATGGAAAATCAAATGGAAACAGCTACAAAATTTTCTAGAGAACATCTTCAATTGAGTGGGAGAAGGGTATTTCATGTGGTTTAGGTAATTATATAAACTGTTCTCGACAGAGACAATTCTCTTCTCCTATAAACAAAGACTACTGGATGTTTTCAAGAACCATTTGTGCAAGTAATTTTTTCTGATATGAAGTGTAGCAGTCTGGAATTTGGGGGACTCGAGCGGTGGATATACCGCTCGAGCGGTGAAGTGAGGCAGCCAGCATCTCTCTCTCTGCAGATCTGAGATTCTGGGGAAGGGGGTTTTTCCGCTCGAGCGAAGGAGTAACCGCTCGAGCGGTCTTTGCTCTCACACCGCTCGAATGGTTTGTTTGGGATTTGTCGATTTAAAAGTCACTTTTGGCCCGATTTTCTTCACTTTTTCAGATCTTTCTCTCTCCCCTCTCTCTCTCTCTCTCTCTCTCTCTCTCTTCAGTCATTTTTGAGCTCCAAGTCCATTAAACCTTGGGTTTCATCTCTTTAGAGTGAGAATCTCACCCTAGTTTCTTATACCAAAACATAAAGCACACGGCGAGGGTTTCCTTTCAATCTGAGCATATCGTGTTTTTGTCGAAATTGGATTTCTCCTCTTCTTACTTAAGGTAGGGATTTCTTTGCTTCTTTTCAATAACTCTTTATAGATAGATGTGTGTGTAAGTATTTCTGAATGATTTGTATATTCAACTTGTACATGTTACAAACTAGTCATCGGTTTATATAGCCCTAAGCTATGGCTGAATAAGGAAAGATTGAAAAAAGGAAATACACCTCTATGCCTAATTTACACCCAATTCCTAATATATACAATGCCATATATACACACAATGCACGATATATTCTCACACCCCTGCTCAAACTCAAGGTGTTTTAGCAGAAAATACTGAGAGTTTGATAAGAAAAAACTGAAACTGAGCGGTAGTGTGAGTCTTGGTGAAGAAGTCCGCAAGTTGCAAAGCTGAAGAGATGAAATGAAGTGAGATAGAACCAGACTGCAGATGCTGTCGGATAAAGTGACAATCAATCTCAATATGTTTCATCCGTTCATGGAAGACAATATTGTGGGCAATCTGAATAGCACTGCGGTTGTCATAATAGAGAGAGGTCGGAGAAGACTGTGGGACACCCAAAGCAGAGAGAAGACAGCGAAGCCAAACAAGCTCAGCAGTAGTACGAGCCATACCATGATACTCAGCTTCGGCAGTAGAGCGAGCAACAATGCACGATATATCTGGTAGAAGTCAGATTTATGAGCCATAAGATAAACCTAGGTATAGCGGGTACAATCACCAACAAATGACAAATAGTACGTAGAACCCCCTTTAGTGAGAATAGGAGAAGGTCCCCAAACATCAGTATGGACAAGAGAAAAAAGGGAAGCAGAAATAGAAGTACTATTATTAAAAGGTAAAGCTGTTATTTTAGCAAGATTACAACCTCGACACTCATTAATTTGACTAGGAGAAACTTTTCCTAACAATCCTGACTGAGCTAAAGACCGCAAGCGATCATCAGACAAATGACCTAAGCGAGAATGCCATAAATAAAACTGACTCGACTGAGAATCTAACTGAAAAGATGAAAGTGCAACGGGGGAGGTAGACAAAGGAAGATGCAGACTTTCCACCACATAGAGATCTCCAATTCTACGGCCGGTCCCAATCTGCTTCTTGGACACCCGATCCTGCACATAACAGACAGAAGAAGAAAAGATAATATCAAAACCAGAAGCATCAAGCTGACTAATAGAAAGTAAGCTAACAGACAGTTGAGGAACATAAAGAGCAGAAGGAATAGTAACAACAGACATGACAGAGGGTAAAACAGACCCAACAGATAGGACAGACATACCAGACCCATTAGCAATATTAATAGTAATAGGGAAGGGAGGTGGGATACAGTTTTGGAGTAAGGAAAGGTGAGGAGTCATATGATGAGAGGCACCAGAATCAAAAAGCCAGACAGAGGAAGGAATATTTGAAGAAGACCCAAGCAAACCGGAATGAAGAGAGGTGAGAGCGGAGGCAGAGGAAAATGGCTGGGAGGTAGACAATATCTGCTGAAGCTGGGCAATCTGGGCACTTAAGGAAGCCAAGTCAGGATCAGAAGCCGGAGTAGATGTAGTATAAGCAGTAGGAGGGCGAAAAGGACTTGGAGCAGGACCTCGGAACTGTGGCTGAGACGACTGAGTAGATTGACGGCTCTTTTTAGGACAGTTGTACTTCCAATGACCCTTTTGATGGCAAAAAGCACACTCATCTGATGCTAAGGTCCCCTTTTTGGGCTTGGCAGAAGACTAAGGCTGAAAAGCAGATGGCAATAGGGGTGGCTGTGCTAAGAAGACTGAAGGAGACACGGTCTGACTGGTTGTCTTGAGATGTGTTTCTTCGGAAAGAAGCTCATGAACAATAGCATCTACAGAAGGGAGAGGAGAACGGTGAAGGATGCCACCATGGATAGCCTCGTACTGAGGAGAGAGAGCCGTCAAGAATTGCACCAAATGACCCTCCTCCCTAAACTGCACATAAGCATCAAGGGCTGTAAGACGAGGAGGTTCCATAAGAGCAAGCTGATTCCAGAGACCCGTCATCTCAACATAAAAATCCTGAATAGATTTATCCCGCTGACGAGCATTCTGAATAGCGGACTCCAACTTATACCGTTTGGCGAAGTTGGACTGCTGATAGACGCCAAATAAGTACACCCACACTTCTTTGGCAGTAGGATATTTGGAGAACATCATTCCAATGCGATCTTCCACAGAATTATGAAACCAAGTTAGAATTTGAGCATTGTCACAATCCCATGTGTCACAAGCAACCAGATAATTGTCCTATTTTGGATCCGAAGGACGCGGTATAGACCCAGACACATAACCCCATTTTTTTTCGACCCATAAAAAAATTCTTCATAACAGTGGACCAATAACCATAATTGGCACCAATGAGCCTGCAGCTGATAGCCTGAATTTTATCATCCGACATGATGAAACTAAAGAACCAAGAAACTTTGGGATCAAATTATAATTTCTAAAGAACCTTGGGTAAAAGAGTAATAAGCAGACTTGTTATCAATATAGACAACCAGTATTAAGTGGGAGAGATACTGTAGTCGGCGAATACCGAGAGAGACGACGACGACAGTGCTAGGGCTCGCGAAGTAGGACTATTGATCGACCAGAGTTGAACCAGAAAGAGAGACGTAGCAGATGGGGTCGCGATTGAACAGAGACCGAGAGGCAGAGGGTTGCAGAAATCGATTGACCAGAGTCGAACCAGAGAGAGAGAAGCAGCAGATGGGGTCGCGATTGAACAGTGACCGAGAGGCAGAGGGTTTCGAATACAAAGATGAACCAAAAGAAGCAAACCCACTACAGCTAGGGTTTCGAATCAGAAAGCTAGGGTTTCAAACCAAGCTCTGATACCATGTAAGTATTTCTGAATGATTTGTATATTCAACTTGTACATGTTACAAACTAGTCATCGGTTTATATAGCCCTAAGCTATGGCTGAATAAGGAAAGATTGAAAAAAGGAAATACACCTATATGCCTAATTTACACCTAATTCCTAATATATACAATGCCATATATACACACAATACACGATATATGCTCATAGTATGGTACTTTCTATTGCATGAAAACATGAGTTTGATGTGTGATTTTTTCCGAAAGGCATGTAGGAGAAGTTAGGGTTTTGAACTCAATGTGTTCAAGTTTATGATTTATGGTTGATAATGAAGATTTTGGACAAATTGAACATATTAGAGAGGTTTAATATAAAAAGCCCTAATTTTGGTTATCTAATAAATTTGAGCTAAATTGTTGTTTTAAATAGTTGTTGGGTTATATTGATTAAAGTGAATTAAAAAGGTAAAATGGATGGAGAATAAAATCAAATGGTTATTATGAATTGATTCATATTGTGTTATGGAAAAAGGGAGAGTTAAATGTATTTTTGTTAATTTTGTTTTTGTCGTAAACATTGATGATATGGAAATGTGGAAATGTCTTGATGATCACGTTGTGTTGTTATAAGAAATACTATTTCTTTCATCTTGTAGAGATTTTGTCTTCGGTCATTGGTAGAGGATGGTGTTGCATGTTGTAGAATAGGTTATATATGTAATGTGATGTCGATTTAATTTTATAATTGAAATGATGAAGTATATGAAGAGATGGTGGATTGAAGTTCTAGAAAGCGGGTCCGTTTCCTTCCGGCTTGTGACCAGTAAAACATGGCTCATTGACAGAGGTTCCGCTTTCGTTCCAGAGTAGCGCCTGGTAAAGCGTGTGGACTGTTGGGTTATATGGGGGTTCTGCTTTCCTTTCGACTAGCCACCAGTAAAGCGTTGCACTTTGAGATAGGTTCCAGATTTCTTTCCGCAGTAGCACCAGGTAAACTGTTTTAGAGTGGCTTGACGAAACTGGTTGTTAATTATGCGATATTTGTGTTTAATTACAAGTTTATGCAGACATGTGTGATATGGTGGATTGTGTTAGAGATATAAATGTGTGTGTGATTGGAATAATTGTGTTATAAATGGGAGATAATAGTTGTCTGTATGATAGGTGTTGATAGGTTCCATTGGTGCCATGTGGATTATAAAAAGTTGGTAGGTCATAGTTTAATTATCATGTCAGGGTTAAAAGTTAGATTGAGTGTATGACGGATTGATTTGAAAAGCTTTTTCCCAACATAAAGGAGTTTTGAAGAAGTTCTCTTGAGTCATAATTGATGAGATGAAAAGATAACAAATGAGTTTTCCTTGAAATGTCAAACAGGATTTTGGAGAAAAAATTACATATTTATGTATGTTTTAGTTTGGATATAAAAGGGGACATTATCTATTTAGTTATCACCAGATGGCATTCATGACCACATATATCTATAGATCTTATTGTTTTGAATCAATGTAAATCCCTATTGGACCTTGTGTTCATCCCAATTGCTAAACTATTTTCAGGTGCGGAGTCGGACGTATCGTCTAGAACTCAAGAAGATTGTTTTATTGTGTATTATGATTTGTTTATTGTGAGTTAGAAGCCAATGTATTGCAAAGGGGATTATATTCTTGTTATCGTAATTATTTTATTATGAGGTTTTCAATGTAAGCCTAAGGGCATGTGTTGTAATTATTGCGTGAACAGTCTATCACAACACTTATGCGAGAGAGGACTTTAATTATTTCCTTCAATGTATTTTGCTTCTGTAATTATATTATGGAAATGGACTTTAATAATGGAATTTGGTAATGTATTCGGTTAATAAAATTTGGGGCGTCACGTGAAGCAACACCACATTGAGTTTCCAAATACATATTATTTCTAATCAGCTGCAAACTTCAACTTTTTATTATCATATAAATCTTCTAGTGACTCAACTTTTAAAATGTATTTTCCACGTTTATGCTATTGGATAGCTTGATATACATTGTTGAACCCATTTCCTAATAGCTTAAGCTTTAGGGACTAGTGCTGATCTAACATAGTATCATAGCTCAGGTTGAGTGAAGTCTTAGCTTCAAGTCTCTCCATTTGCATTTGCATTTGCATTTGCATTCTACTTCTCTCTATGTATGTTTGCTTCATTCTCCACGTACAAGACAGTGTTGCACGTAAGGGATAGTGTTGAATAACTCAATATACATTGTTGGTGATTAAACATATAGGTATTATTCTAGTGTTTCTGCACAAGAGCTTGCTAGCTGCTATTACAATCAAAAGAGTTTATATTTTTTTCTTGTTTGATGCAATGTGGTGTGGGGTGGGGGCACTGGTTTAGTGGTTAAAACTCGGCCTACTAACCTGTGGGTTCAAACTTGAGGGTAGCCATTTTGTACAAATTATGCCAAAGGTTAGTTTTTACCCAATCTAATAGGGACTAAACTGGGTGTAATATTTCAAAAAAAAAAAAAAAAAAACTTGTTTGATGCAATGTAAATTCACATTCAGCAACGATAAAATTAGTGGCTGAAACAGAATTAACGGAAATGGGCTACCCGAAGAAAAGAAGTGTAAACAATACACCGAACCAAGAAAAGTATTAAAAAATTCAAGTAAAGATAGATATTGAGAATCAGTTTATTAAAGACTAAAGAGTACCTACCATCTTTGACTGTGTCCTTGTAGGTCCAATGCCATTAAATAGACCCCAATACCAGACTCCGGGAGAGATCTGTATAACAACTTTGTATGTCAATTCAGCTAACTGTCATTGACCGAACAGTTAAAATACAAACGAAAACCAAACTAGTGCATAAGCTTCCTAGGTACCATAAATGAGAATATTCAAACATTTTGAAATGAACCTGCTCATTTGTTAGTGTGACGGATATATTTTTCTGCATGAGATAGCAGAGTTCCTCGTTCTGAAGACCTTGTATGTCTCCAAAAGATCCATTTGCTATAGGATCTAAAACTGCGTTCGGAAGAGAAATACATCTAAATCAGTTCATGGTTCCGATATCTAAATTGGTTTGATTGTAAGATAAGAACGCACAGGAAAGAAAGAAGAAAGAAAAAACAATTCTCAATCGATCCAAAAAGATAAGCACAAGCAAAAAAATACAGTAAAATTTTACACATAATGGAAAGCATGTGACTGTAAATTTTTGCACCCACTACGTATCCTAAGTGATCAAGTTTACCTTATAACTATGCATGACGCATTGACGCTCCTATTTATGCATGAAATGCTCTAATGCTAGTTTGGAAACACCATTTTACTCTTAAAAATAAAATAAATTCTTAAAAAATATAAAATACAGTCGTGTCCTATTGTCCTTGGACATGAGAATTAGATGAATCCAACACTTAGATACATACCCACACCCGAAACCGCACCTGAGTCCACTAACATAGATGAAAACCAATTTGTGGGAATCAAGGAAAGGTAGAAGCTCAATTTAAACAAGTTTATGAGGGTAACTTTTACCTAAACTGATCAAAGAAGTGTTATAAGCATCCGGAAGAGGAGGGCCGCCTTCTCGTAGGCATATCATTGGTAGCCTGCTTGTGGGAACTTTTTTAATGCTTTTAGGATCCTGCAAGAATTAGATTTACGGACATGAGAGCATCAAAAAACAGGAAAACCAATATCACGCAATGTTGTATATATTAAGAGCCCAATGGTTGTAGACAAATTCTAATTTCTATATATATAAGTCAATAAAAGGTTTTCCATGATAAGAAATTTGCAAAACACATATCAATGGAAGAACATGAGCGCAAGAAAGCAAACAAGAATCAAGAAGCAGCGATCAAACAAGATTATGAATTATGATACATTGAACAAGCCTACTTCAAGAATGTTTGACAAGGATACATACAAGGTCTATGTCTGACTCCAATGCAACCGACATTGAAGAGAACCATGGTGGCAAATCAACTGCAACAACATCCAAAGCAAAACTAATAAGACGGGGGTAAGAAAGCAGGAAAGAAATCAGCTGATCAAAATGACAAAATCTAGAGTTCATCATGACTTTCAAAATGAAGATAGAGTTACGAAAGACAGAAAAGAGGACTAAAGAAGTTTAAATGAATAAAAGATTTTGTAATAAATACAAGGCTTGAAACCCCTTAATTGGAAATCTAACTACTTGCAACTAAGGTTAATTTGCAACTCGGGATATAACTAAAAATGAGTTACAAAAACACAAAACCAATGTCCATATTAGTTTAAAGCATTTGCTCAATGTCACAAATGAAAAACCATGACAAAAAGAACATACACTACATTTACCATCATTAATGGCCTTTTCCATTTAGATGTGATTAGCATGTTGTGAACAATATTTTACATGTAGCAGAGGGTACCATAAAAATGAAAAAATCACTACATAACAACACTTGTTTAAAAGGAATATATTACTCCTGGTCTATGAAGCATGGATACAACATGATACGGATAAGATGATAAAGAAAAATCTATAAAAATTATATTAAAAAAAAATAATTTAAAATTAAAAAAATAAAAAGAAAAGGATGTGGATATGTTATAGATATGACAACATGTGTGTATATATCATGTATATATCTAGAAATTAAAAAGTAATTACATTGTAACATATTTATCACAAACTATTTATCATCAGTTAGATTTAAATAAATGCACTCAGTTTCAAATTAATAATGTATTCACATAAAAAAGATGGTTATGCTATGTGGGCATGAACTTGGACCAAATTTGACATGCTTTAATCTCACTATTTCATAATTTTTCTTCACTAGGGAATATGGAAAGTATTGGAAAATGTTCTTACATTTATTCTAACAAGTATATTCGATCCTACACAAAAAAATATGCAATATCTTAATTAAAAGATACGTAGGTCGGATAGTTAGAGTATCTAGAAAGTATCCAATAATTCAAAATTAAATAAATTATTTCTAATTTTGGATACATTATGAAAGTTTTAGATATGTATCTGCGATTATCTGAGTAGTATTGGTATCCGTACGAGTATGATACACATACAATTCCAATGTAGAATTATCTGTTCTTCATAGCTTCTAGTCTAAATTCACTAATAAGGCTTAAAATAATGCCCACAAGATTTTCTACAAAATGGTAAAATCCCAATAAAAAAATAAGGATTTAATGATCATGACCAATACTGAAGTTTCTGAAGAAAGCAACTAGTTGACCACAACCATCAATCAAAACAACCTCAAATCCAGAAAACCCGAGTCAACGGCTAGCAGATTTAGAGACTCTTTTGCCTTAAATTCCTTTTAAATTCTTAGTCATGCAATCAACTTGAAATATTAAATTCCAAAACAACATAACAAAGCATGTGAAACACTTCATATAACACACATAATAACCACGATAAATACTGCCTCATATAAACTAAACATCAATTGAATACTCAATTAAGCAATCATTACCATTCAATCACATGAACAAATTAAAAAAAAAATGAACATTGACCTCTACCCATTACAGAGAAAACCCAAGACCCATTAAAAACAAAAACAAATAAAAAATTCAAGAAAAGCATATATATAACCCATATATGGGTTTGTAGAGTATAGAAGTACCTCTGATATAACGCCAATCGTAGGGTTTGAGCTGGGTTTTGGAATAGCTGAAGCTTGAGACAGTGAAGGAATTGTACGGAGCACCACGTTGGACTTCGTACGAGGAACATTGACCATGAAAGCATATAAATAGGAACAAAACGACGAGACAGAGATTCAGATAACAACTACCCAGAATTGAATTCTCGGCCATGTGATGACGATTCTCAGACAGAGAGAATCGAGAGATATTTGTTGATGGATTAAATTATTTACATAGAATTTAGGAAAATATAGATAATTAGAGGAGTGATTGAGTTGTTTATGTGTTTGTGGGGGCAGTTGACTGGAGTTGACTGACCTGTGTTCGTGGGTCTTGTTGAACCAGATGACACCACGCGGTCGAGATGAGAGTGAAGTGACTAAGTAAGTAAGGGTAGTTTGGCGTCCCTAAATAATTCATCTTCTTATTTTTTTTTATTATATTATTTTTTTATTTTTTTGTATATTTTTTTTATAAAAAGATAAAAAATACACTTATTTAGATCATTCCAAACAATCTCAAGAGACTGACAGTAATGTAATGCCACTTTGTGAGTTGCCAATAGTTTATGAGGGCGATTATAACAATAATCAAATAATTTCCTAACAATATATGCCATATTGTTTATATAATTATGAATTTCCTAACAATATATGCCATATTGTTTATATAATTATGTTAATTTGATGATACAATATAAAAATATATATACACTACTATGAGTAAAATAATATTAATTTATTTTGTTTAGGTTAACTAAGAAATAAAATGATATGACTTATTTTAAAATCAATAATGATAGGATTACAAAAATTAAATACATAATGTGATATAATATTCTTATAAAAGGTGGGACCTCTCACTCTTTGTAAGAGGATTTGTTTTCATTTGTATTTAATTTTTGTATATATAAACTTTCTCTTTTAAAATTCTTACGCCTAGTTTAGAAATTGATTATTTTAATTTTTTTATGAAAAAATGTACAGAAAAATAAAAAGTGATATGACAAATCTATTACAATTGACTTTTTTATTTTTTTACAAAAAAAATATATATGTGAAAAAAATAGATAAAATAATATACCAACTTATAATGACTTTTTAACTAAAAACTCATGGTGATTCTATTTGCACCCAAATAATAATTTAGTACGCTCAATTAAAATTTTGAAATTAGAATTCCTATTATACCTTAATGTAAATTTACTAATAAGGACAATACACATTATATTCTAAAATAAAATATTATTTTTTTCTTATGGTACATCCAAATCACTTATAGGTATTTTTCATATTCAACTATTTTCATCTTTTTTCTCAAATTTTAAATTTTTTTTTTTCATCTTCATCTTCATCTTCATCTTCCTCTTCACTCTAAAACTCTAATCTTACCCCATCAAAACTCATTATTATAAATATCATTGTTTCTTATTGTTTTATTATTTACATATTGAAAAAAAATAAAATCAAACAATAAATAATATATATATATATATATTTGGTTAGAACTGGGGGTGGGCGCGAATCGGTTGCGGCCATGGAACCTCTAATCCGCTATCCGTCCGCCAGATTGGCGGATTGGAGAAAATCAATCCGCATTCGTCCGCTAATCCGGCGGATGTGGATTGAGCGGATTGACGGTTTGGTGGATGGATGCGAATCGGTTTGGCGGTTTCAAATTTTATAAATTTTCAACATAATTCAACTTGTGCACTTCCTCAAAAAAAAAAAAAAAGAAAGTACTACAGTCAATGATTTAAAAAAATATTACAATCACTGCATGCCTCATCCAAAGTAAGAAAGTTTGAAATTTTAGAATATCACAATTACTACATGTCTCATCCATATACTACAATCACAACATGTCTCATCCACATAAAGTATTACAATCTGTGGTTCTTAAAATATAAAAACAATTCAAACCACCAAAACCATGAACAGAGCAGTAGTAGAGATTGTATGTCTCTGTTTTGTTACATCTATATCTGTTTTTGAAAACAAAAATCAACCAACATATATTATATTTTCTATTTATTATTTTTAGAGATAGATTTAAAAACCAAAAAATATAGATAAATAATACGTTTATTTTTTTTTCAATTCCAAAAAGATATTCAAGTTGAAAACTTTTTTTCAACAGAATATTTAAACAAACTGAAAACACAAAGTCTTATAAATTACTAGGGGTGCTTGTGGTTTGGCAGTTCGGTTGCGGCCAAAGGAATCTCAAATCCGCCATCCGTCCGCTAGATTGGCGGATTGGAGAAAATCAATCCGCAATCGTCCGCTCGTCATCATGCATCCGTCCAAAATGTGGCAGATCGGTTCGGTTCGGTTCGATTTTGGCGGATTGGTAAATCCGCTGCTCACCCCTAATTAGAACGACATCGAAGATATTATAGATAGTTGAAACACAATGCACATCGTCATTCTCGCTCCTCAGAAAACCCAACAACCATGAAGGAGGGACACTGTCCCGTGTACAACATCCACTTCTGCTAATCCCAAACTTAACCATTAAATGTGCAACCTTATTCCCAACCATAGCACATCTGGTCACATTCCTAACTGAAGCAAATTATGAATAAGCATACCCACCCCATGCTCCACCTCCTTGACCCCATTTACCATATCAACATTTAATATTAATGGATTTAATTGATATTTGTGGAAGCACTGTGCTTTTCAAATAGATTTAATTTAAGGTTTTTGATTTATTTATTATTTAAGTGTACCTTGAAGGATAATTTGAAAAAAAAATAATAGAGTGTACTAAGAATAAATTAAATAATCCTAAATAATCTAATAAAGTGTATTAAGAAATTAAGCATAGTTAATGACTTTTTAGATGTAAATAAAATCTCCAAAAAACTCAAGTCCCCAAATAGGGCCATAATCTATTTTACATCTTTAATATAAAATACTA
The DNA here is from genome assembly GCA_030407325.1 of Camellia japonica. Lineage (NCBI taxonomy): Eukaryota > Viridiplantae > Streptophyta > Magnoliopsida > Ericales > Theaceae > Camellia > Camellia japonica. Next base: position 99,744,515 of record JAPPVO010000019.1, on the reverse strand, counting down.
CCACAACAATAATTCCTTCATTCAATCCTACAATACGATCACTTTGTTTGGTTCTGATTTTCAGTGAATAATTTTTAAAAAATTTTACTTTTTTATTTTCTTTATTCTAATATTTTCAATAATTTTTTTAATATTATAAGTATTTTTTTAAAAATTTTTTAGACACACCTAACATAATTACAATTTAAAAGTATAATATTTATGAAAAAAATCTTTAAAAAATACACTAAATACCAAAAATATAAAAAAAAATATGACAATTCAATATATATATTTTTATATTTGTGTGTATTTATTATTTTTTTAAAATATTTTTTTTATAAATATTTTACTATTTAGATATATTTAAGTAAGGTGCATCTAAAAAAAAAAAAAATCTTAAAATTTAAAAAATATTCTCTAAAAACAAAATTTTAGGCCTTGTTTGGGGTACTCTAAAAAGCCAAAAAGTCAAAAAGTCATTATCCTATTTAAGTCATATCATTTTATTTAAGTCAAATCACCTCTCTAACACATTATTTCAAATCCAATCCATATCCAGCTCATATTTCACAAAAATTCAAAAAGTATATTTTTTTAAATCATCCTAAACCACTCTTAATTTTAAAAAAATTAAATTAAAAAAATTAAAACCAAACCCATAGAATAAATATATCGAGTTCGGCAAACAAACGGAACATAATTGAAACCTCGTAGGCCAATCCTAACCCGCCCACCAAGAAGGCCGTCGGGCTAAATCCATGAACGAGTTTGGGTTGGACACCAATTTTTGCGAGGAGCCCGGTACAGGTCGACCCGACCCGAGAATCAAACTGTCGACAGTTACCGAAAGATTTCGAAACTACCAGACTCGCAGCGAACCATTTTTTGGTCTATTGTTTAAACTTTTTCTCGTCCCCTCCGTCTCCCTCTCTCTCTCTTGCCGCCACCTTACAGCGATCACTCACTCTCCCTCTCTCTCTTTTGAAAAAACTAGAGAGAGAAAGAGAAACACAGAGGCAGAGCCTCTCAACGGAAAAGCCATAGTTATACATACATATATTCTATATACAGTTCTAGAGAGAGAGAGAGAGAGAAGATGAGTGTGATCGACCTGATAACTCGAGTGGAAGCGATATGCAAGAAATACGAAAAGTACGACATCGACAAGCAGAAGGAGGTCAACGTCTCCGGCGACGATGCTTTCGCTCGTCTCTACTCTGTCTTCGACTCCGACCTCGATCAAGCCCTCCAGGTCAGGTCCCCCCTTCTCTCTCAATTGTATTTTCTTAGGGTTCGGAGTTGTTCTCTTCTCTCATTCGGTGTAAATTATGTATTTGAATAATATTGTGTAGAAATTGGAATCTGTACCAGCGGAGAAAAACAGGGCAACGGCTGTGGCTATCAACGCCGAGATTCGACGGACCAAGGCTCGATTGATCCAGGAACTCCCCAAATTGCAACGACTTGCTCTTAAAAAGGTCGTTTCTTCACTGCTATATGTGTGTGTGTAGTTTGCGTTTCTGCTTGATTCTTCTGATCACTACTTTCTGTTTCGTTGCTTCGAAATTGGAGGAAAAGTGAAATTACAAAAAAATAAAAATCCGAAGTTTGATCCTAATAACAAAACAAACCTTGAATTTTTAATTTTATTAATTTAAATCTGGACTTTTGATTTATTTTTAATTTAAATTATTTGTCAATTTTTGTTAAGTAAAATCAACCAAAAAATGATACTTTAGACATTTTATATATACCTACATTGAGTTTGATGACTAAAATATTCTTTTTTCATCGGTTTTACTTAACAAAAATAGACAAATGATTTAGGCCTTGTTTGAGAACAGGCTAATTTAGTAACTTTTTGACTATTTAGCTAAAATATGAGCTAAAAAAAACTAGTATGTTTGGGATGACTTTTTAGCTTTTTACGAAAAGATGTGCAAAAAGTAGAGAGAAAAGGGAATCTTTGACTTTTTAGTATTGGTTGTTGGCTTTTTGACTAATTTAGTAACTTTTTGACTTTTTGGCTAAAAAAGAGGGTTCCCAAACAAGGCATAGTCTAAAAACAAATCAAAAGATTAAGGTTTAAATTAACAAAATTGAAAACTCAGGGTTTATTTTGTTGAAAGGCTCAAACTTTGGGGTTTTTTTTACAATTTTTCCTTTTTTATTTTAAAGAAAATTGTTTGCAAATAAAAATCGTGTAAAGAATAGTGTCATGACATTTTTTAAATAATAAGCTGATGAGTGTTTTGATTTTTTTTCTGAAATAAATAAATAGATACAAATGTGTTATCATTTTGTATAATTTTTATTTATATATCATTACTCAAATAGGATATGATATTGTGTTACAATGCTAATGTGACAAAATTTGAGCACAAAAGTTGATATGAAATGATGTGAAGAAAAGATAGACACGCACTCATTTAAGCGTAAATAGGTGTGTGCCTAGCAAAGTTGAACGATGTATCACCAATAATGGGTATCACCTTTCATGTGTTGCACCAGCGAATTGGTTCAAATTATATGATACTCAAACTTTGTCAGCGTAGCATTTTTGTTTTCGTTATATATTAATTTGACTTCCTTAGAAAGGATGAAAATTGGAACCTATTTAAAGCGATATTTATGTATTAGGCTTTCATTTAATGGAGATTTTAGTTTTCCCTTCCTCTAGGTGATTATAAATTCTTTTACTAAGCTTTCCTAGTAAATTAAATAGAACATTTCTTGAATTTTTTTAAAAATGTCAAATTCCTTTGTTATTTATAAAATTATTTGGAACAATTGTCTATGCATTATATTACTATGAATAATATGTGCTATGAAGCACAGATACCTCTCCAGAAGTGACATATTGGTGTCTGACACATGTCGGACATGAACATGTTGGGACACGTTGAGGATCATTTTTTTTTAAATATATATATTTTAATTTTGTTATTAAAATAGCATACCTAAGGTTGATAAATGTGAAAAAAATTAAATATCTGACATAAAATAAATATTATATGTTTGCATGTGTCCCCAATGTGTTATGTTTTGCATTTTGTTAAAATTTACATGTCCGTGTTGTGTCATGTGTCCGTGTCTATGCTTATTGGAATATGTGGTAAGTCCACTGTGCCTCATATAATTGATTTTACTGAAAAACTTCTGGTTTTTTGTTGTACCATTTTATGACCTTAATCTTCTTCTCTTGCGCAAGAAAGTTGTAGGTTTTAGCTCAGTTATTTTGAATCTTGCTGAAAATGAAATTTGCAATTCCTGAATTGATACAGGCCTTTATGAACCAATTATGCACTCATTGATGTTAATTTACTCCGTCGTTAGTTATCGTTAGTTATGACAGTAATAATGTTAATGATTGTTGTTCAGGTCAAAGGGCTTTCAAAAGAGGAACTTGAGGCTCGAACTGATTTAGTTTCTGCGCTGAAAGAGAGGATTGAAGCGATCCCTGATGGGTCCACAAATGGAGCTAAACAAACAGGTGGATGGGCAGCTTCAGCCTCAAGCACAGGAATTAAATTTGACACTACTTCAGGTAAGCTATGAAATGTGTTGGAGTTGATTCAATATTACCCCCTTAGATTCTTTTCATATTTTAACATTGTCTAGAGATTATATCAGATAGAAGATATGATAGCGAGTACTTTCAGCAAACTGAGGAATCAAACAATTTTAGGAACGAGTATGAAATGCGGAAAATGAAACAGGCATGTGTTTTACTCTCTTTTAATAGCACTTGTGGCGCTTTGCCTCCCCCTCTCTATATCTGTTTTTCTTTGGCTAATCGTTTGATGACATGTTTAATCACTTGTGAGGAGATCCACTACCTCTTATTTGGACCTAGCAGATATTAGGGAACTGTCTTGAAGAATACTAGTTTTTAACATTCAACTATATATTTTAGTTGTTACCCACATATTATAGAAGGATATGTTGTGCCATTTCATCATCTAACAACAAATTTCCAAACATTCAAAAAAAGAAAAAAGAAAAAAGAGTTACATTGCCACATCCAGATTGGCTAAACATGGTCAATTACAGAGAGTAATGCTATGTGTAATCCCATTTCTCATCCCATTTTTTCACTCATAAAACAAGGTAATAGGACTCACGTTAATAAATACACATGGGACTGATGAACTCGTGCCTAAAGGTGAGAGAAAGTGGTAAAAAATGAGACTATATGTAGCATTTTCCTTGCACAAAATATACAAGCCTAGCCATTAGTTGTGATCAATTGTGCAGTGAAAAAGATTATTGCAATAGATAGACACACCATGTGGCATGTTGGACACATGTCCCTGCCGTGTTCGTGTTGTCTGACTTTGCTACAACACCAATTTTGAAGTGTCGGTGCTTCATAGGGGTTGTTGGTTGAACATGATCAATTGTCAAGAATTGGTTCTATTGGTTGGTAACCTTTGCTAGATGGCCTTAACTGAAAATTCTCGTGCATGGAATTATTTGACTTCATGCAGGATGAAGGATTGGATGTTATAGCAGAAGGATTGGATACATTGAAAAACATGGCTCATGACATAAATGAGGTTTGCTTACTTTTAAAAATAGACACAAGTATTTCTTTTCCTTACCCTTGTTTCTAACTTTTAGTTTTGTATTCCTAATGTAAAGGAATTGGATAGGCAAGTGCCGTTGATGGATGAAATAGATGACAAGGTAAGTTCTTTGTCTTTTTACTGGCTTAGATTCTTTCAATCTGTCTGGGAATATGGCATTGGTTGATTGAAAAGAGCAATGCTACGAGCACTGAAGAAACAGTACAGTGTCCCAAAAGTGTACTGACTTCTCACAGTCACAGGTCTATGGGAGGTCTGTACACTTCGGTACTGTTTCTTCTATGCACCTAGACTGTCTCAAGAGAAAAAGTGCACCGATACCCATTCAGAACAGCAACTTTCTATGTAGATGATTGGCATCATGATAATGATTGAAGCCGCTGTTGGTACTCTTAAAGGGCTAGGAGCTATATACTCGAATGAAAGTTCTTTTATGACACTCTTGTCTTGTAGTTCTAATCATTGTTAGGCATGGTGGTTAATTAATTTGTCAAACTTGAAACCTTCAATTGATGTTTGACACTAAATCGAGTATTGTTGGTTCTAGGTTGACAGGGCAGCCTCTGACCTTAAAAGTACCAATGTGCGACTCAAGGACACGGTGACAAAGGTATGTGTGTTATGTAGAAACTTAGAACATAGTGGTCTGTCTTTGTCACTTCCTAATTGCTTTTACATATGTGGATTTTGATGCTTCAGCTGAGGTCTAGTCGCAACTTCTGCATTGACATCATACTCTTATGTGTAATCCTGGGAATCGCTGCCTATTTATACAAGTAAGTCCATTCTACTAATTCAAGCCCCATAGCCTATAAATTTCTTTCTCTAGCCTCATTCACTTGGTATTATGTGTAGCATTTATGAATGTCTGCTCACTAATACGCCCCTTTTAGCTATAGATTACTTGTAAAAAAAAAAGAGGAGAGAGAATGCCCTCTCAGTAATCTGAGCGTGTTTGATAAAACTGAACATGTTTACATTACAAGAACCTTGGTTTTCCAGCTAAATACATCAATGAGCAATTTGCGATGATCGAATTGAGAAAATTTTATACTCTGGAGAGTAATTAGTCATATGGGTTGTAGCTTGGTTGGTGTTTCCAATTTAGTGCGATTGTCAATTAGGCCATTAAAATTTCAAACTTCAAATCCAGAAAGCAAAGTATAATGTACTTAGTTCTTTCTTTCTACTGGTCCGCTTGTAAATTGGCTTGTTATTTTCCTTTTATTTTTGTTTGGTGAACTTTTTTTTCAATTTTGAGCCATATTATATATATTTTTGGTTCGTTTAGACTTGATAATCCTATATATATATATAGGTCATTAGTCTATATGGGTCAAAAAAATAAAAAATAAAAAAATTGACTCAAAATAAAGAAAAAGTTCATAAATATAAAAGTAAGTTAAAAAAATAAATCAACTTATAAGCTGCAGTTAACAGACAAGGTAATTTTATGTTACTCTATTGCAGTGTACTAAAGTGAGACTTGTGCTTTGGCTACGGCGCCTCCACCTTACCGAATCAGGAGGCACGACACCACAGTAATAGGTGGAAGTAGAATCTATCAGCATAGTGTAATTTGGTTCTTCTTGTTCTCTGTATTTGTGTCTGCTGAGTTCTAACTATGCTTTGACTGTTGTCCAATATACCACAGTACTTCAGATAAACACTAGCAACATAGATTTTTTTTTTTGAGTGCGTGGTTATGTGATCAAAATTAAATTTGTGCAGTGTGGAGTCTATATATAAAATAAATCTAAATTACAAAATGATAATTTTAAGTAATTTATCGATAGTTAAGTTTAAAATTGTAATTGTTTTTGTTTTTGTTTTGATTCCTTACCAAAAAGCCCCCTTATTTGATAATGAGTAAATTACATTTTACATTTATGCTCTTTACATCAAATTTCACTTTAATAATTAGCTCTATGCACAAGTGTCAATCTACCTCTTCAGGTACTCTATTGTTTAAATCTTAAACAAAATCTAATCATGTGATTATGAAATAAAGGATAGAGAAGAAAATTATTCTCATTTCTCACCAATACACATTTTATCCCTGGTGATAAAATGTAATAGTTATATAATATATATATATATATATATATATATGGATTTGACATTTCTCAAGTTGGCCATCTCAATTTGACGGAGCGTTTGGGCTTGGTAAGCCAATTTTGGAGTCGACTTCCATGATCCAAATTGTTCAATTTTTAGGATTCATTGAGTAGAATATTCATGCAAAAAACTCAAGATGATCAGATATCGGTAACTATATATTTGAATCATATTTGTATTACAAAAAATGGATAGCTATTTTTAAAATTATATTTATCGTCTATTTTTTTTAAAAATAAATATGATTCAAATATATAGTTATTGATGTCCAATGTTTTGATTTTTTACATAAATATTGTACTCAGGGAGTCTAAAAAAATAAACGGTTTGAATCACCGAAATCAGTCCCAAAATGCGCCTACTAAACCCAAATACTCTCTCAAGAAAAGCCTAACTCTATATATTATGTAAGAAAACTCAAAAAAACTAACCAAACTGATTGAATCAGACCAAACCAGCCATATTTGGTCTGTTTTTTAACATGAATCAATCTATGTAAGTTTTTAATTTGATTTTTTTTTTTTCTGTTTTCAGTTCGATACCAATTCAAGCACCTTGTGCATCAAACTAAACTGGAACATATAATATAATATAATAATGATATTAATAAAACTACAATGCCAGGTAGCTCAAAATTTTGTGATTCAAATGGCTCAAATCATTCAAAACGACGTCATTTTGACATATTTAAGCCATTTGAGCAACAAAATTTTGGGCTACTAAACATTTTCCATTAATAAATATAATAAATTATTAACCTTAGTTAATTAATATTATCATCCCTACAACCTAAGTTTGTAAACCCTTAGTGTTTATTTTATTTTATTTTTTGTTTATATTTCTGTTACTCTAGGAATTAGAAAGTATTTATTAAATGGATTGATTGGATATGTTTGAAATAGTGGACAAACGGTTAATTAATTATTTTTACATAGATTAGTGATTATAGTAAAAAGTGGCTTCAATTTGAAATGTTCTAGGTTGATTAAACGCATGAAACCAAACTATTTCAATTGTTATGGTTTGGTGCAGGTTGATGGAAGAAGCGGTTTGTATCTGTGCTTAAAAGAACAAAATCAACATTATCGATTCAATGAAAATTTTTACCTAAATACCGACCGATTACATCCATACCTATATATATATATATATATATGTTCATATGCTAAAAATAGGAACGAAAAGTTAAGAAAATAGAGTTTTTGAAATCAAAAAGGGCAGTAGGCAAATTGAAAAGAAAGAAAGAGAAATAAATGGAAGACTGTGTTATTGTGAAAAACAGAGTTTCGTGATTTCAATTTCTGCAAAACCTTAGTTCATCTTCTTAATTGTTTACAATCTGTATTTTTTTTTAGCCAAATACAATCACAATTTAATATAAATTTTGGGATGAAATGTGTATAGATGAAAAATGTGAGTGATTTTCTTCATTTGCCCTCATTTCATAGTCATGTGTTTGTTACATTATTGACTTCTTTTAAAGACTTATACGGTAATAAAAGGGGACATTGACACTTGACTAAAAGCGCAAGGGGCTGAGTGTCACAATTTTAAATATAGGGACTAAATTGGGATTTGGTGCAAAATGCAAGAATGCAAAGTATAATTTATCATTTGATAACTGTTGTTGAGTTTTTTGTTTTAATTTTTTGTATTTTTTTAATGTTTTTGTCAAAACAAATATAATTTTTAGATACATTTAAAAATTAAAATATTTGTGATCAAATTTGAAATAAATTCACTAAAGCCAAAAAAGAGCAATTTTTTTATAGTTAATTTTTGAAATTTTTTCACAAATATTTTATTTTTTAGGTGCATTTAGATTATGTGCATTTAAAAATTAAATTTGTTCTGACAAGAACTTGATTTTTTTTAACTAAAAATAAAATAAATAAATAAACTCAAAAATAACTTTGTGAGGTTTTAAGTTTTGAAAAACAATTTTTAAGTTTTCAATATGTATTTTTTTTTTGTTTTTAGTTAACTTTTTAATAGTTTAGTCGATTTATTAATTTTTGAGATGATCTAATTTAGATGTATCTAAAAAATAAAATATTTGTGATAAACTTTTTTTAAAAAATCAATAAGAGCAAAAAAATATGAAAATTTACTGAATTTTTATACATGTTTTTGTATTTTTTAGCGTGTAGTGCTTATTAGATTAAGTGGATTTAAAATTTTTAATAAATATAAAAAAATATGAAAATTTACTAAATTTTTATATATGTTTATGTACTTTTTAGTGTGTGGTGAATTTTGTAAAGATTTTTTTTACAAATTTTGTACTTGTTAAGTATATTTAGATTAAGTACATTAAAAAAAAAATGAAAAAAGAGACAATTTTGTCCAGAAGTCTCATCCCAGAAATGTATGTACCAAAAAGTCTCATAAATTTTCTTGTAAATTATTAAGTCTCATTGAATTTGGAAGATATACCGTGAGATTCTTTTACTATATTTTCTAGAGATTCCAAATGTGGGTATGCCTTATATACTATTGTCTTATTGAATTTTTGCTAAATGTGTCATTCTTATTAAAATGTGACACTGTGATATTTGTGCACTATTATCATATTAAGCTTTGAAAAATGCTTCAGACTACTAATTCAACACCATTAATACACCATTAATGATGTGGCACTGTGTGAATCTCACCACTGATGTGATAATGAGCTGGCATTAGTACTCCCATTTTAGAGCACTGAATCATTTCTCTTAAACTTTTGTCAAATATATCATTTTAAAAATGTGATAATGTAATATCATTCTAATGTATACATTATTTTCTTATTAAATTTTTGCTAAATATGACATTCTTATACTGTGACAATGAGATATTATTTTTTTTTGGTTAGAACAAAATTCAATCCCTCTACAAAGAAGGGACAAACCACACTAGGGGATGAAACTCCCACGTTCCCACTCCACAAGCCTTCAATGCTTGCCTTGCTAAACAATGCGCAGCTCCGTTAGCTCCTCTTCGCACAAACCTCACTTTAACGGCTATAAAACTCTGCAACAATGCGCAGCTCTGTTGGCTCCTCTTCGGACGATGGGACATTATTTTAATGTATATATTATTATGAGAATGATTTCCTTCCGATCCGAAACTGGAGGATACTGTTAGGTTTATGGAGGCTCATCACGGATTTCGTTTCAATAATTTAAATCTTTAATGTGTAGAATTCGTCGAGTACTATTTGTAAAAAATTACCTTGATCGGATATCAATAGATATGTGATCAAATCAGTTTTGTACGAAAAAAATGGACGGTGAAAAATAAACAGCTGACAAAAATCTGATTTAATCACGTAACTATCGATATCCGATCAATATGATTGTTTACAAGCATATAGTACTTGACGAGTTCTACACATTAACGGTTCAGATTATCAAAATGGGACCTATGGTGAGCCCTACGGCCCAACAGTCCAGTTTGATGAAAGACTGGATGGAAGCCATTCCGTATTATTATCTTTTTAAATTTTTGTTAAATTTGTTAATTTTTAAATGTGACAACTGAATATTTGTGCACTATTATTTTATTAAATTTTTGTCAAATATGTTATTTTTAAAATTTGACAATACTATTTGTCTTATTACATTCCCAAAGGTGGTTATATTCATTTAGAAAATTTTAATTTAAGATATGACTTATGAATTCAAAAGAATATTTATGAGATTAAAATGGTCGATAAATAAGTCATGAATATAAAATTTATTAGTAAACACTCCATAAAAAATGATTAAAATATTTTTAAAAAGTAACAATTTTTTTTAAAAAAATATGGATTAAAAATTCAAAAAACTATTTTTAAAAATTTCAAACCAAACAAAATTGTTCCCTTACAACCATTATACACCACGCTTCCACTATTAGCACAATCATTTTTCTTCTACCATCACTGCTTCCATCTCCACCATGGATGTCATAATCATTGTTTCCACCTCCACTGCCACCACCACATAAAGTCGCCATCTCGGTGACACTATAAAAGTTGGCTGACAAAAATTGAAAATAAAGAACTATTTTAAGTACATTTCCAAATACCAAAAGGTAGAGAAAGACTGTGGTACACATTTCTTAAAAGGTGTGTATGATATATATCTTATAATTAAAGAAGAAAATGACATAAATTTATATTTTTTGACACATAACTATAAATAAAAAAATAAAAATCATAATCAAACATCACATGAGACATAACCAAGATCTTATGAGTCATAATTAAAATGACGTTATAACTAAAAAAGAAAACTAGTTATAACTAAAGAAGAAAATAACATAATTAGAAATGCATATGGTATACCCCTTTCAAGAGTCGTGTATAATAGAATTTCCCCAAAAGTTATTGTTAAGAGAAATTATATGTTGCACACCATTAAAAGTAGAGTATGGTAGCTGTTGTTCAAATTGTGAAATTAAATAAATAGATTCACGAATAAATTAAAATATATATATATATATACCAAGAACATATGCTAAGAATTACAACTAAATTACAATAGAAATACACAATACAATAAAATGGTAAAGAAAGCAAACCGAAGACTGCACGGTAGCAGTTTCCTTAAAACAGATTTCGCCGCCTCACGGGTCAAGTGCTTGAGGAATTCCGGCGTCTGTTTCCTAGGATACGACGGTCAAAACCAGCTACGGCAGAAGCACTCTCTGTCTAGCTTAGCGAACAAAACTGTGGCAGCACTCTCTCACTATAGAAATTTCTAGCAAACTGACTAAGGAATGGAAGAAAAACAATTTCTGTGTGTTATTGAGACTTGATAGGAGGGTCTCAATTTATACATGTATAGAGGAGAGAGGAGAAGCCTCCAGCCTTTATGGCTGGTCATTAATGCACCATTAACCTCTGCAATAAAGGCAGGAGTTACAAACCCCATTAATGCACTAAACTCTGCAATAAAGGCAGAAGTTACAAACCCCATTAACTCTTTCATGAAGCTAACTTCATGGGGCAATTTCTCATTCAATTCTCAATGGTTTTTGGCCATTCTATTTGTGGTGTAAAGATCTCATTGCAAAGTATCTAGACCCACTTGGACCCAACATAATAGATGGTTGGGACCCACTTTAATATTTAATTAAAGTCACAAAAAATCATTTTTTCCAACAATCCCCCATATGAATAAAAATTGACCGAATGACTCAATAAACGGACACCGTTCAACAAAAATGACTCGGAGAGAGAGTACAACGAACTAACCCCGACATCAGAGAAGGTAGTTTTTGGCTTTGAACCTCTTCTAGTGAAAACCTATTGAGTTTACTAGCTGACCAGTGAATATGACATCTTGAACTGTTCTGTCGTTTATGTAAACTGAGACAATAAATCTCACACGTGAATTACTCCTACCACCATTCTGTTCTCACTGGTGTGCCCTGTATGGCCCTGGGCACTAGCCTGGTTCAGCGAGTGGTTTCAAAGAATCTTGGCCTGCCCAATTCTTCTAGAAGCGGCCCCACTTCAAACTCACATAGGTGACTCTACTTTAGTATCCTGCTATACTTAGCTCAATAGCTTAACACACAAGAGTCATTAAAAGCTCAGCTTAACCTCTACACTTGCAGGTATCACTGATAGAAGGAATGGTTGGAGGTTTAACCTCCTCAGTGACATACCACCGTTACACGCAATTAGGTTGTCCCATTGAACCTAGATCTTGGGATCTCCAGTCAACTAGGTTGGGTTTCCATTCCGGTAATTTCCAAAGGCCTCAACCCCATTCCTTTTGATGACGTCTCGACTAACACTCGATTTAACCCTTTGGTTAGCGGATCCGCAAAGTTGTCCTTAGACTTTACATAGTCTGTAAAAACAACTCCATTTGAGAGTAGTTATCGAATGGAATTATGTCTACGACGGATATGTCTAGACTTTCCATTATACATATAACTCTGTGCTCTACTAATTGCAGATTGACTATCACAATGTATACAAATAGCTGGCACACGTTTAGACCAATGTGGCAAATCTTCAATGAAATGGCGAAGCCATTCAGCTTTTCCCGCTGCTTTATCAAAAGTAATAAACTCTGATTCCATCTGTAATCGTCCCCGAATGCCCCGGGAGGGTTAAGTCCCGTTCTGTTCATATTGGGGTCACTACAGTTCGAAGGACTCAAATGTCACGGTTCTTAATCTTGAACCAAAGAGTCCAAATCCGGCAAATCGTTTTGAAAACAGATTTTTTTGAAAGAAGTGCCAAATATGGACTGCTTTGCCAGATACAGAGTCGCCACCTAAATGTTTTTTAATGGGAAATTTAGGAAACCCTGACTCGGTGCCAAAGGCCACGTGTCCGTCATCACCAAAGTTGCCTCGGCTCGGGAACTTGGGTACGATTGGAGAAGGTCACTTCGTGAGCACCCCTGCTCGCCCGGTCAAAGACCGGCCTCTACTAACCATGATATCTATTTTTGAAAACATTGTGTGTTCTTATTCCGGTTATTAACCTAGATTTACTATGTGATGCGCACAGCATACAAGTATAGACTGAGTCGCCTGAATTAGAACAAAACATTGCATGTTTGTTTGTTTGAAAATGGTTTGATGGTGCTACCCGCAGGTAGGCTAAGACGTGGATTTGCCACCCTCGGGTGGGCTTAGAAAACATGATTTTGCCACTATCTAGTGGGCTTTAAAAACAAACATTTGATGAATTGTCCCAATTCAAGTAACCCAACCTCCACCCACAGGCATTCAAGGCAGTTATATCACATAAGCATATAGCCTCATGGTAAGCATGCTATCATGGCAACACTCACACGCATGCAAGGATGCTAAAGCATAAAACTCACCGAGTACTCCAAGCCGAAAACAGAAGCTGATTAGAAATCATGCATGATCCTAATTTACAGAATTGCCTAATGCAACACATGCAATAATGCAACTATAGCAGGCTCGGCTATTCTAAACATGGCATATGGAATGCTACAACTAACACGTATTCAATTTGGAATTGAAATACAAATGCAGTTTGTATGATGCGCCGAGCCCGGTGCATGCCAAACAGATGAATGAATGCAAACATGCTATCATACTGTATGCTAATTGAAATATGCCCTAATCTAACCATCATAAGCGGGTAAATAAAAGGGAAGAAAGACGTGGGGTTGGAAGACATACAACACACTCACGCACGCTTATTACAATTATGCCCTCGCGCAGAGGGTCCGAATAAATATACAGTCCAAATGAAAGAATAATACAGTCCGAATAAATATTACAGTCCGAATAATACAGATTCCTAATTAATTAATAAATTAACTAAGAAAAACTGTAAACTGGCATGCAAGCCAGGGGCTGCCTCACTTCCGCTGAATGATGTATGTTGGGTTGCCTTGCGCGGAAATCCACTGGGATGCCCAATTTAGCCTCTGTTTGCAATGTTTCTCGAAATGCGCGCCAGACTCCGAAAAGTTGCTGATTCCTCATTTTGCTGCAACAGAGAGCAGGAAAAGGGCATAGCAATGTATTTCACAGATATATGCATGCCTCGATCCTCGTGCCATCAATCACGCATATCGATGCATGATGGCCGAGGAATCGGATTGCACAACTCAATATAGGGTGCAATGCAGATGAATGCTATAACAAAACCTAACTCCATCATGGGTAATCCGGAGCGTCGGTGACTGGGGAATTGAGACCCGTTCCGTCACTCGGAGTTCGAAACGTGCCTCGTTTCCCGTGCCCGGGCTAACTCCTATCCCGAACACGATGCAATATGCATGATATGCATGAATGCAACTAATATACAATCCTAGCATGCACAATGCTATGAAAATGAGATGCCTCGGAATGCGTGCCAGACGGGCACGCAAATCGAGGAAACGATCCTAAGGCATAAAATGGCATACGCAATGCAATTGGACTTACACTACCATGAGTGAGCCTCAGCCACATTCACATAGGAGGCCGTCGGATAAAAAGAAGTGCCTCAAAATGCGTGCCCACGGGCGCGCAAACCGAGGCGATGCATACAGAATGCAAAATGTCATGGAAGTGATATGTAATGAGGTTAAAATGAGATGTCTCGAAGTGCGTGCCCGTGGACACGCAAACCGAGGCAATGCATACGGAATGCAAGATGACATGGAAATGATATGTAATGAGGCTAAAATGAGATGTCTCGAAGTGCGTGCCCGCGGGCACGCAAACTGAGAAAATGGCATATGGAGTGCAATGATGCGAAAATGGCATACAGAATGCAGAAATGGGCTTACACCAACATGAGAGAGCCTCAGCTACACTCACACGGGAGGCCGTAGACGAAAATGGGGTGCCTCGAAATGCGCGCACACGGGCGCGCAAATCGAGGCGATGCGTTAAAGCATGAAATGACATGGAAAATGATATGCAAACATGCGAATGGAATTTCAGCGCTTACAAATGATGCAAAATAGTCCCGAAAAGTGGGGAAATGATACCAAATGCGCGGAATGGTCCCGAAATGCGATAATAAGCACCCGGAATGGCCTATAGCCATACTAAACATGCATAATTGGTACATGACATGCAAAACAGTAGCAAGGCAGCCCCCAAAATAGCATTTTTCAGTCACAAAAAGGGCTAAATAGCAAGCATAGATAGGGCAACAAGAGCATGCAAAAATACGAGCCAAGAGAGGGGTATTGAAGCAAGTGATACATGCGATGCTCAAATGGAAAAGTACCCTTCTACAACACTGAAGAGGGACTAAAAATATGAACATTTACAGTAGATGACATCCCCCAACGCAGTATGCAAACATGGTAAAAATGTCATGCAAGATTGAGGATACATAGGGCTATAGCATGAGGTACCCCAAACATTCATCAAACCAGAAAAGACCCTCAATGAAATATGTCAAGGAAATCAAAATATGAATATTTCTAGTTCTGATGATGGCCGAAAACAGAAGCTAGATAAGCTTAAGAAGGCATGCAAGAATGGGGTCAAAGAGAGATATAAAGACAAGTATAACATGAAGACCCCAAACAAGATTGATCTATTCTACAATATTGTAGAGGGACACAAAATAAGCTCACTCACAGTTCATGACATATTCCAAAACAGACTTCATGTAGGTCAAATAAATCATGCAAGTTTACGGTAAATATGAGAAATTATGAAGCAAGTGCATGATAGAGAGGCCAAACAGGGTTGAGCCCTTCTTCAATGTTGAATAGGGGATCAAAATAGTCCCACTCACAGTTTATGTTATGCTCGAAAACAGATCACTCATAAGCTAGAAGAAGCATGCAAAAACAAGGGTAAAACATGGATTCAAAGCAACTTGCACATGGAGCATGAAAACAAGGTTGAGCCCTTCTTCAATGTTGAATAGGTCTTCAAAATAAGCACAATATCAGTTCATGAGATGTTCCAATTCAGATCACACATAGGCCAAATATTCAATGCAAAATAATGGCATATAAGAGGATATTGAAGGAAGTGCAAGATGGAGGGCTCAAACAGAGTTGAGCCCTTCAACAAACATCAAGAATAGCTCAAAAGAGGACCACTTTCAGTATTGGTCGGAGCTCAAAACAGTGAGCAAGTAGGGTAGAAAAATGATACAAAAAAGTGCTAGAAAAGGGGAAATAGTGACTTACCCTTGAAGACTACACTTTGGTTGCTTCTTGGCTTGAGTTTGTTGCTTCTTAGCCTCTGAAAAACCTTCCCTTGCTTCTGGAATGGAAGTGGTGAAGGTAGTGCTTGGTGTTGATGAACAAATGAGGCCAAAACTTAAGGATTTTGGAGGTTTTGGAGAGGGAGATGTAAGCCAATGCTTATGAGCTCTTCAGGGGAGTTTTTCTAACCCTAATGAAGAAGTTGGCCAGCCACTTATAAAGGCTAAGAAGGGGGTGTAAAAGAGGAGGGAAATGCACCCAAGCTTTCCCTCCCAAAATATCCCCCGGATACAGATTTTTTCTGGGAAAACAGCTATACAGCTGTAAAGTATGCACTGAGAGGATGCAGGCCGGCTAGCCACCTTTATTGGAGGTGGCCGGCCGGCCACCCCCCATAGCCGGCCGGCCAAGGGCAAAAATGGAAAGTTAGAATTGCTGGCCGAGCTCTATATATTAGTGTCCTCCCATGCCTCCTCTTCAAGGCCCTGTGGTTGGAAATTGGCAACTCTGAACCAAGAGAAACAACAATTCACTTTTCAAAGAGGGTCAAAAATGAAAAGAAGAATTACTGGCCGGCCATGGGTTTTTAGTGTCCTTCCATGTGTGTACAACACGAATATGTGGTTTTGGCTCGAAGAAAATGGCCCTAGGGTGGTCAACATTAGCCCGGAAGTGAGAAAAACGGGCGCCGGGGGGCGCCGGAAGAGCATAACAGGTTGCTTGGACAATTGCTAGCCTCCCATCCTCCAGTGATCTTCCTAATGATAAAACAGAGGTACCTGCCAAAAATGAACAAAAACCGATGCAAAACGAATGCTCGGGGACAAAAACACGCAGTTCGGGGTCCCGAAAACCGGCCGTTAAGCACCGAAAGTGGTGTTTGGCTACGAAGTGGGTATCTAAGACCCCAGTGTCCCTCAAAAGGGAGTAAATGAGATGCATGCCAAAAACCGGAGGAATCGGAGATGGTTGGGTGGTCCCGAACCGAGGCACACGGCCTGACGGCTCCGAAAACCGGGAACCGGGCTCCGAAATGGGCAAAATGGCCTACGGCCATGAAAAGTAGCCCACGGCCACCGAGAGATGATCTGCTAGACCTCTCCCTCCCCTCAGGAAAGAAAACAGAGAAAACCGAGTCTGGTTCGCAAACCGAGGCAAGGCACAGAAGAGAGTTCGGAAGTCCGGAGGCAGGGCGCACGGCCGTGACTCTGAGACTTCTGAACGAGCACAAAATGCAACATCACCGAGCGCTCAATCAGTGACGTCTGAGTCTTAAGGTCAGTCAAAAATGGGGTGTCTACAGTTGCCCCTCTTTGACAGAACTCGGAAGTCACAAGTGACGGGAGTGAATGTCAAAGCCCAGAGACGACCCATTTTTGACAAGGCCGAAGACTTAGACAATCATACAAGGTGAACAGAGATATGCGCCCGCAGGCATGCCCGCAGGCAGGGGCAAAATGCAAAATGATATGCACAGAGCCAAATGATCATGCAGATGCAGCAAGCTGTAATGAGGCAAGTATTCGCAAATAGATGCAACAATTTTAAGCAAGGATGCAAAGCAACAACTACATTTCATGCAGTTTAAGAATGCGGAGAATGATTCAATTCTCGTCGCGTCTCACACGGAGAAGATACGATACCTGCGCGATTCGTCTGGGCGCACCAGCTTCGAATGAACCGTACATACAATATCGTGCCTGCAAAAGAGAGAAATTCAACAAGAACAATATGCTAACAACGTATATTCAATGCGATTCCGGTGATTCCGAAAGTTTGACACACACAGTGTCGGCGAGTAAACGCATCGCGATGCGAGGAAGGAACGTGCGTGACAACGCATGCACAAGCACAGGGATATGGTACACCAAGAAATCATGCATGACAATGCAAAATGTTGATTAGAATGCAAGTTATACGCACAACAATGCAAAAAGAGCACGAATCAGGGTGCCCGTCGGTTGCGAAACAACGAGTAAGAAAACGCGCATTTCGGCGAAGGCAACTCAATCGCGGCCTCGATTTCACCTCCCGGAGAGGTTACAACATGATCAAAAAGGATACACCTTGCTTTTGATGAGTGATGATGAGACAGAGGTGGGAAACTGCAGCTGAAGTTCCGGCGGACCGATTTCGCGACCGGAAGTGCACTTTTCTTGAACTTTTTCAGGTCCCCGGAGCTCCAATCTTCCTCAAAATTTGCAGGGAGCTAGAGGGGGGTGTGGGGGAGGCTGCCGGCCAAGTGGTGGCCTAGGGGGAGGCTGCCGGCCATATACCAAACAGCAATTGGCCGGCCAGCCAGGAAAGGTGGCCGGCCGGCCATCTGCCCAAAAGTAGGGGCAATTTCGTCTTTTTTCCCATTTCTATATATACACTCACCCATTCCATCCGAAATCACTCCCCCAGGTGTGAAATTCTCTCCTCTTGCTCTCTAAGCCATTTTTCCTTTCAGATCTGCACTTTATACGCGCTTTTCGGCCTTTTCTGCAAGTTGTTTTCGCGAAATCCTTCAGTTTTAAGCACTTTGGAGCGACTAAATTTTGATCTCGGAGCTTCTCTTCTAATTTTCACCACTTGAGGTAAGTTTGTCTCAATATTTGGAATATTTTCTCGGGAGTTGACTTTTGTTGACTTTTTATTTCCCGGGAGTTGACTTTTGTTGACTTTTTCCAATTTTGGCTTATTTTCGCTCATTTTTGCTCCTTTTTGCAGATTTCTCGAAATGGCAGGTAATTTCCCTCACGGCGGAGGTCCTCCAGGTGCCGGAGATGATTTTGACATTATGGCATTGCCCCCGAGGGTCCGGCCTTTTATCCCTGAGAGATATGCCCCGGCAGTGCACATTCTTCCGTGAGCGGTTTTCCGTCATTTCACTGACTTCAACGACCGGGCACCCGGGGACTTGCTTCTACGAGAGCCGGAGCATCACCTCTCTTCCGAGGCACGAGAGGTATTTTACTTCATTTTTTGTATTTTCCGTGCACTTTGTAGTTTTGCCGTGCTTAAACACACAGTTTAGTCTACGACATGATACTTTGCTTGCATTCTGAATATGTGACTTAAACACTTGAATTGCTGAACACACGGCTCACTGACTGGTTAATTGTGAACACACAGCGCACACTGACTACGAGTAGAACACACAGTCCCAAACTCTGATTTTCTGAACACACGGCCCAGATCAAATTAAGGTGAACACACAGCCCACTGATTTTCCTCAAATCTGAACACACAGCTCAAATAGAAATAAAGTGAACACGCAGCCCACTGATTAGGATTTTGAACACGCAGCCCAAAACACTAATTTACTGAACACGCAGCCCAGATAGAAATAAAGTGAACACGCAGCCCACTGATTAGGATTTTGAACACGCAGCCCAAAACACTGATTTACTGAACACGCAGCCCAGATAGAAATAAAGTGAACACGCAGCCCACTGATTTCCCTGAAATTTGAACACGCAGCCCGAATACCAGATTTACTGAACACGCAGCCCAGATATAAATTGAAGTGAACACGTAGCCCACTGATTTCCCTGAAATTTGAACACGCAGCCCAAATACCAGATTTACTGAACACGCAGCCCAGATATAAATTGAAGTGAACACGCAGCCCACTGATTTCCCTGAAATTTGAACACGCAGCCCAAATACCAGATTTACTGAACACGCAGCCCAGATATAAATTGAAGTGAACACGCAGCCCACTGATTAGGATTTTGAACACGCAGCCCAAAACACTGATTTACTGAACACGCAGCCCAGATAGAAATAAAGTGAACACGCAGCCCACTGATTAGGATTTTGAACACGCAGCTTCTTCATTTCATTTGCACACAGCTTCTTCATTTCACTTGCACACAACTTCTTACTTGCATACGGCTTGCATTTTATTGTGTACTGAACACATGTATTCATTCTGAATGCAGGTTGGCTCTCGTACTGTACGAGGATATGGCTCTACCGCAGCGAGAGACTGGTATGCTGAGCTTCCAGAGGCCGTCCGGGATCTGGTTGATCTAGCAGGGTTTGGACCATTCTGCGTGGGATTGGCACGTTGTCCTGCCAGCAGGACATTATTAGCTGCTCTGGTGGAGAGATGGTGGGACACCACCAATTCCTTCCACTTTTCTGCCACCGGGGACCTGACCATGACCCCGTTAGACTTCGCTGTGCTCACCGGCCTAGACACAAGCGGTTGGCCCATACCTTACGACGAGGATATGGGTGAGTGGGAAGCAGCATGGGTGCATCTGTTGGGGGCTCGCCCACCTGTAGACAGAGCTTCCGGGAGGGTCCGGTACACCTGGTTCTCTGCCCATTTTCGGAGGCCAGAGATGGAGCCTGAGTCTCCTGAGGAGATTGAGTAGTACACCCGAGGTTTCCTCATGTTCCTCTTTGGCACCACTTTGTTTGCCGACAGGGGGAACACTGTTGGGCTGTATCTGCTGAGCACCTTGGTGGACCTATCACAGGTCAGACGGTATGATTGGGGTGGCGCCGGCCTGGCTACCCTTTATTGTTACATGAGTGCAGCCTCTCGCGGGCGGGGAGACTTGCTCGGCGGCTACTGGAGAGCCTGGGAGGTACGTTTTGTCCTCTTGATGATTTACATTTCTGCTTCTCATTACTTGTTCATTGCACACACGGCGCACTTTACATACTGTATTTTGCCCTCAGCACTTTGTATTCACACTCTGTCTGCACCGCTTTTCTCAGCTATGGGTGTACGTATACTGTCCCACATTAGCTTCGGAGATGGAGGTGGCTGGAGTCCTTATGACTCCGTTTTCACTGGTATTCGAGGGCGAGCATCGAGCGAGACCTCGAGAGACTCTCTTCTACCTGCGACAGTATTTTGACACTGTGCGGACGACAGAGGTATTTCAGAGCTCTCAGTTCCTTTCATTTTCATCTTTGACTTGCCCTGTATATTGCTGATTTCTGATTGATTTATGCACTGGTTATCCGCAGATTACCTGGCAGCCCTGGGCGGTCTTTGGCGATGGTCTCCGACATCAGTATCCCGGAGGATCAAGTAATTCCCAGTACAGGTTCCTGCTCGAGGGACCGATCGGTAGGGCATGGTTCCTGGGGGAACGCTTTCTGCGACAGGTGTGGGGGTATGATTCTCAGGACCCTCCCGCTGTACCTCCAGCCATTATGCGGACTGCCGATAGGCTATCTTCCCATGAGGTCACTAGTGCCATGCAGGGCACCGATGCTTTGTTACATCTCATGGAGGGGGACTACGCCACCTATCGTCGCATATATCTGATGCCCCCCTTGACGGGAGTGCGTGCTCCGACACTGAGGCCTAGTGATGCACCATCTTCGAGTCGTGCCCGTGCCACGGACATCCCTTCCTCTAGCAGGGCTGGTGCATCTAGGTGTAGACGTAGTTCTATTCTTCCGATCCCTCCGTCTCTACATCCTCATGCTGGGTGGCCCGACATGCCGACTGAGTTGACGAGTTGGCGGTTCGGGACTCCTTACCAGGTTCCGCTAGAGCCTCCTCTTCCCGACCACGGATATGTCAGAGACCCTGATTCACCCCCGGTATGTTTTTCAGCTTCGATTTCTCAGTCAGATATTTGGACATTTGTTCCTTTACTGATAGTTTTGCACTTGTATTTGCAGCCTCCAGTTGAGTACACAGATGAGCTGCTCGGGATGCTGGCCACGTTCGAGGGCATGATCCTACGGAGAGAGGCACAGCTAGCCATCATGGGAGTGCAGGTACTGTCCATCTTTCCCGTATTTAGCATAGTTCTGATAACATACTGGTTTTGAACATTCTGCTGTATTGATAGTCTGTGTAGAGCACATCTGACACACACCCCACTCACATATTGTACTTGTATCTGCTTTTCATATTTGAACTGATGCATTGAACTCTTCACTTTCAGATGCCTCCTGTATATGCACCGTCGCAGGCCAGGCCACCCGGGCCTTCTCAGAGCGGTCGAGGTGCTGGGCCATCCAGGCCCTTTCGAGGAGCTGGGCCATCTAGGCCTTCTCAGGGAGCAGGGCCATCTAGGCCTGTCCGAGGAGCTCGAGGAGCTCGAGGAGCAGGGTCGTCTCGCAGACGCAGGGCACCCATTATTGAGGAGGAGGAGGAGGTCGCAGACCGTGAGTCAGATACATCTGCTGGGGAGGAAGGCTCCGGTCTTGGTTCCGGGAGTGGAGGCGAGGCTGAGGGGGATCCGGAAGATGACAGCTCTGATCTGGATGGTGATGATGGTGCAGAGGTTGTCCCGCAGAAGAGGATGAGAGGGCCTCCTCATTCCCTCTCCCGAGGATATTGATGTTATTTCCTGCTTTATTTACTTTTTGCTAGTAGTTTTGTAGCACTTTGCACATTTTGTTAGGCAGTTTTATATCCTGTAAAACTTGTACCTTTGTTTGTTGTAAAACATGATGGAATGAAACAGCTTTTGAAAAGATGTTTGTATTTGAAATTCTTAACATCGCAACGCATCATTTTGCACAAAAATGGAATTGAATGGGAATGTGCCTTGTGTATTTACCAGGTCAGGTAATGAACCGACGCAACAAATCAAACAACTCGACTTACTAAGAAATAACAGAATCTTAGCAAGTCTACAACTCGATAAGCAAAGTACAACAATGTTAACGACTCGATAAACAAGACTTAACAAAATTGCGTAAACAAAGAGTAACAACTCAAAATACAAAAAGCGACAGCTCGACAAAACTTACAACTCGATAAGCAAAGCAACAACTCGATAAACAAAATACAACAAAGCGCACTTCGGATGGACGATCTGGATGATGGTACGTATCCGAAACTGAGAGAAATGGAGGCCTTCGACATCCCCGATGCGTAGAAATGCCTCAAACTTCTTTCCGGAGGGTAAAACAGGACCAACGCGTGGCCGAACACATTTTGCATTTGGAGACTAGAGGGTGGCCGGCCTACTAGAATAGATGGCCGGCCGGCCACCTCCCCCACAACCTCCAGAATTTTGACACGTGTCCTTTGAATAGTGTTTTGCCCTTCTATAAAAGCCCCAGCCCTGGAACCAATTCATTTCATCACCGTTTCTCACAAAAATGGAGGCATTTCTCGCAGAAAATCTCACAACTTGGATTTCTTCTCTAGACGGCTCGGAAAAGTTGAACTTCCGGGGTTTCGGCTTAAATGCACTATTCACGCTGCGCCGGACTCCGTTGCATCTTCCTTTCCTCTATGCCGCGGCGAGGTTTTGGAACCCGGTGACGCATGTCTTCAGCTTCGGAGGGCAAGAGGTATGTCCCACTTTCGAAGATTTTCAGGTCTTGATAGAATCTGAACGCTCAGAAGAGATTTTGCCTCAGTCCCGCTTTGGCCACGCCCAAGCTTTAGGGCGGATGTGTGGTCTCAACGCGCATGATGCTCGACCTCTGACTTGTAACGGGATGTTGGATATCCCGAGCCTGGTTTACCGATTCTCTGATGCCGGTGACCGCAGCGACCATCATTGGCAAGGTTTCAGACAACATGCCCTCTGCTTGTGCATGCTATCTCATTTTCTGTTTGTCTCGGGCTCTGGAGGGGCTAGTATCCGTTTGATTGAAGTCGCTCAAGGCTTGCGGGAAGGAAAGAGCTGTATCGCCATGACATTAGCCGAGACACTGATGGGCTTGGATGCTTTCTACCGGAGAGACAACTATGACCGCCAAGAGACAACTAGATTTGCAGGGAGTCCACTACTGCTGCAGGTAATGTTTCCCACCCAAGCTCACATATGTATTTGCTCACATCACTCGGCCCTCAGGCTCGGTTTTTCTCACAAAACCCTTACTTACTTTTCTCTCATCGCACATCTCTCTATTCTTTACTTCTCTCATTTTTCATCCCTCCCCAGATATGGTTGATGGATAAATTGCAAGTTGTGGACTCTTGCCCTGCTTACTCAGCCCGCGGCTACTTCTTTCGACAACGCCTAGTTGACGCCCTTGATGAGGGATGGTGGTTTGAATGGATGTGCAATTTGTCTGCCGATCACATTGCTTGGCGCTGTCCTTGGCTCAACCTTCCGGCGATGAGCTATAGCATGTTCCAGGATACTGGGATCCGTTTGATCGGCTTGACCATTGTGTATTCTATTTCCCATTCCGTATTCTGCGCCAGTTTGGTCATGATCAGACTTGCCCTCCGGAGGGGATTGAGTACCGGTTACTTTTCCGGTTCGAGGTGCACACCTTGCCCGACATACTACAGCCTGGAGGACTAGAGAGCTCCTACCCCTGCCCCTGTTTTCAGTTGCACTTTGTCTGATGAGTGCTGGGATTGGCTCAACGAAGAAGCACAGGTCGGGCCTAGGTTGGCATCAGAGGCTTCAACTAGCTCTGGCAGGGGGCGCAGGGACACCTGACTTGACTATGCCCCGGATTTATTGCTTTACTAGTACTTTCAAGTTTTCTTCCTGAGTGTAATAAAAAGCAACTTCAATTGTATGCAAGAGCAAGAGAACTCTGTTTTGAAATCAATGAAATTGAAGGTTGTGGTACTGAAAATTCTCCGCTTTGGTCCAAAAATGGTCTTAGTTGTAAAAAGATTAATTTGAACAAAGTCAACTTTTATTAAAACTTTTCAAAACTATTTTCGATATGGATCAGAACTGGACACGCCTGAGATCTGTCACTGAGATGCACAACCCCGGATCCTAGCAACTGGAAAGTTGCCCCTAGTTTGAATGGTACCGCAGCACTTCATTGCAACGGAAAGTTGCCCCTAGTCTGAATAGCACTGTACCGGAGATCACGATAAATGCTGATGAATAGAGATGACTGAGATGATCAAATGGACAAAGTTGATCGGGGAAAAGATTGTGGCTGAACTTCAAGATGAAGTTGCCTACGTATCCCAAAGATGGGAATCAAGCCTTACGTAGTTCAGGCTCAGGTTCGCTCGGGTATTTTCACTCTCCTTTTGCGCTCTAACTTTTGCCAAGGCCGCCCTTTGCGGGTTTTCAACCTTGCGAGCTCAGTTTTTATAATTTCAAATTTTCTGTGCTCTGAGTTTTGCCTAGGTCGCCCTTTCGGGTTTTCGGCCTAGCGAGCCTCTCAGGGGTAGTATTTCTTCAACTTGTCCATGTTGATCGGTTGGGAAAACTCTAAGCCATCTAGATCCATCAGAACCACAGCTCCACCTGACCAGATTGACTTGATGATGTAGGGACCAGTCCAATTAGGTCTGAACTTGCCCCTTGGGTCGTGGATGGGAGCTCGGTTGTCTTTGAGCACCAAATCTCCTTCCTTTAAATTCCTGGACTTAACCTTCTTGTTAAAAGCCCGGGCGATTCTACGTTGATAACTTGGACGTGGTACAGTGCTTTCAACCTTCTTTCATCGAAAAGCATGAGTTCCTCAAATCTGCTCTGTTGCCAGTCTGCCTCGGCTATTTGACACTCGGCCAATACTCGTAATGACGGAACCTCAATCTCAATAGGTAGAACGGCCTCCATCCCATAAACCAACGAGTACGGAGTCGCCCCAGTAGAAGTTCTGATTGAAGTCCTGTAGCCCCACAGAGCAAACGGCAGCTTATCTGGCCAGTCCCGGTAGGTTTCCACCATCTTCTGTAGTATGCGCTTGATATTCTTGTTGGCGGCCTCAACTGCTCCATTGGTTTGCGGCCGATAGGTAGATGACTTATGAAAAGCCACATTGTATTTCTCCAACAAATCAATCACCTCCTTCTTGAAGTGGGAACCATTGTCTGAAATTATTTCGTTTGGGACCCCATAGCGACAGATGATGTTGTTTCTGATAAATTTTGCGACGTGCGAAGCCTTCAACACCGCATAAGATTGGGCCTCAACCCACTTTGTGAAATAATCTATCGCTACCAAGATGAACTCATGCCCATTCGACCCCTTTGGCGTAACTGCTCCGATTACATCAATTCCCCAGACTGAAAACGGCCATGGCGAAGTCATGTTGTACAGCTTTGTTGGCGGGATGTTCATACGATTTGCATGAATCTGACATTTGTGGCATCGCCGGACGAAACTAATACAATCCTCCTCCATGGTGGACCAGTAATAACCCTGTCTGAGGATCTTCCGTGCCAACATTACCCCATTCATGTGTGCACCACATTCTCCCCCGTGGATGGCTTCCATCAGACGCTTTGACTCTTCGGCATCAACGCACAGTTTATGCATTCCCAGATGACCCCGTTTATACAGTTTACCCCCGCAGATGATGAACTGAACTGCCATTCTTCTGATTGCCCTTTTGTCTTTGGCATTTACCCCTGGCGGGTATGCTTCTTTCTCCAAGAAATTCCAGATGTCGTAATACCAGGGGTGTTCGTCCTGAACTTCATCTATGGCTGCAATCGACTCATAGGCAGGTGCGAATTTCTGGTCAATGATGACTGGACGCATCCGGACTCCACACGGGATGTCTATCATAGAAGATAGAGTTGCTAAAGAATCTGCGAACCTGTTGTTCTCTCTTAGTAGATGAGTAAAACTTAGCTTCTCAAACCGAGGAATCAGCAAATCCAAGGTTTGGTGATACATCATCATCTTTTCCTCTTTTACTTTCCAGTCTCCTTTAGCTTGAGACACAACAAGGTTCGAGTCCCCAATGACGTCCAACCGTCTTGCCCCTAGTTCCAGGGCTGCTTCTAACCAGCGATACACGCCTCGTATTCTGCTTCGTTGTTCGAGACTTTGAATCGGAGTTTGAAGGCTAGAGGGATACGGGAATTGTCGGGTGCTATCAGCAACACTCCTATCCCATACCCGTGTTGATTTGACGCTCCGTCAAAGTACATCGTCCAAGTTTCATCGTCGATATGCAGAATTGATTCATCCGGGAACAGGTACTCAACTGCTTCATCCCCCTCAACCGGGTGGTCGGCAAGGAACTCTGCCACTGCTCTTCCTTTCACTGACTTGCGTGTCACGTACGTGAGATCAAATTCGGAGAGCAACAGCAACCAACGAGCTAGCCTACCCGTAAGCGCTGGTTTCTCGAAGAGATATTTGATGGGATCAAGTCGTGAAACCAACATTACAGAGTGAGCTAACAGGTAGTGCCGCAGCTTCCTGGTAGCCCATACCAAAGCTAAGCAAGCCTTTTCCAGCGGTGTATATCGGGTTCATACTCCAGCATCTTCTTGCTGAGATAGTAGATGGCTCTCTCCACCTTGTCTTCTGATTCTTGTGCAAGCATGCAGCCCATTGTAGTTTCAGTCACTGACAGATACAAAATCAACGGTTTCCCTGGTTCTGGCGGTGACAACACGGGCGGGTTCTGTAAATATTCTTTAATCTGTTCAAATGCAGCTTGACATCGGCCGTCCCATTGGAACTTCTTTCCTTTCTTCAGGAGACCAAAAAGTGGTTCACAAGTCAAGGTTAATTTTGAGATAAACCGTCTTATGAATTGCACTTTACCCAGAAAGCCTCGCACCTCCTTTTCAGTCCTTGGTGGTGGCATTTCTAAGATGGCCTTGATTTTGGAAGGATCGACCTCGATGCCTCTTTGTGTAATCAGAAACCCCAGCATTTTTCCCGCTGTAACACCAAATGTACATTTCTGAGGGTTTAGCCGCAACCGGAATTCCCTGATCCTTTGGAAAAACTTATGCAAGGCGGTGTAGTGGCCCTCTCTTTCCTTGGACTTGACAATCATGTCGTCCACATACACCTCAACCTCTTTGTGGATCATATCATGTAGTATTGTGGTCGCGGCCCGTTGATAAGTAGCTCCAGCGTTCTTCAACCCAAACGGCATTACCCGGTAGCAGTATGTCCCCCACGGGGTGGTGAATGCAGTCTTTTCCCGGTCTTCTGGTGCCATCACTATCTGGTTGTATCCTGAGAAGCCATCCATGAATGAGAGCAATGCATGCCCTGCTGTGAAGTCTACCAACTCATCGATGTGCGGTAAGGGAAAGTCGTCCTTCGGACTAGCTTGTTCAAATCCCTGAAGTCTACACACACCCGGATCCTGCCATCTTTCTTCGGCACCGGAACAATGTTGGCCAACCAAGTCGGATACTCAGATACCAGCAGGAAGCCTTGCGTCAATTTGCTTGGTGACCTCTTCTTAATCTTGAGAGCCCAATCCGGGCGGATCCTTCTGAGTTTCTGCTTGACAGGTCGGGCCTCGGGGTCAAGGGGGATCCGATGCTGTACAATCTCAGGATCGATTCCAGGCATGTCTTCGTAGGACCACGCGAAAACATCTTTGAAATCTTTTAATAAAGCGACTAAGCGCTCGCGTTCCTCCGAAGACAACGTGGACCCGATCTGGACCAGCCGCGGGTCCTCCTCAGTACCAATGTTCACGGTAATGATTTCATCCATTAATGGCTTAACAAATCTCTCTTGCTCTTGCTCAATTAAACGTTGTAAAACCGGAGGAACTTCGTCCTCGTCGTTTTCATCAAAGTTTTGAAAGTCTGAATTAATGCAATAAATCAAGGGCACAGAGAAATACTCGGAAACCACATTCACCTCATTCTCATTAAGTTCATCCAAATCGTCCAATTCTTCTGTTACAACAGACTCAAAAGAAAAGGAAAAAGACGACCTAACAGGACTGTGGCATCCGGGTTAACATCCCCAGGAGTACCAGACTCAGACTCAGTCGAGCTGGAACCTGATTCCGACTCACAGACTCGGTGGAATCAGATTCCGGCTCACTACCTGACCCGGTGCTGCTGGACAAAAATCCCTCCTCGTACTGCCAAGTGAGAGAGGGTGCGATTGATGCATCCAAGATAGCTGCTGGTCGGCTCGCAGCCGTTTCATCCCCAATCATGGAAACCACGAAGTTATCCCCCAAGCACTCTTGGTCGATCGGAGGATCAGAGAGGAGACATGCCAGTGCTACCCCCATTTCAAGTTCTGTGCCCTCAGGATCCCCTGCTTTGTTCTGCTCAACCTCAGTTGTTGGGTCTGTCTGCTCTGTGGCAACGTCATCCCCAGATAGTTGTAAATCAAAAAAGATCTCGAAGCCTGGAACGCGCTTCCTCTCCGCGTTTATCCACGGCTCTGGGAAGCCGCAAAATGGAAAATCTTCCCCCTCTCAGACGAAGCGTCCATTCAGAGTACCCTGAATGGGCCTGTGTATTAGGTCAAAAGGCTTCCCAGCCTGCTTCGCTCTGGCTCTGCCGGCCATTTCCTTTCCTTTCCTCACCCAGTCTTCTTTGGTGGGCAGATAACCCAGTCCAAAGGTATGCGGATTGTGTGGCACTTCGGCCAACGCTGCGACTCCTTTCCTGCCGCTCTTCCTAATCCCATCCCGGGAATATGTTGTAGCTTGTTCATGAGGTAGACGATTGGGCACTAACGTACACACCTTCATTCACAGCCATAATGTTCTGTACTACCCGGGCCTCAGCCAAAGTGAATCCTGATAAGAAAACATCTTCTGTGCCATGCTCAATTTCCAGGACCGGCGTAGATACCTCCGGAGGCGGATGGATTGATGAGTTCCCGAATACAGTGGCTACTCCCTTTCCATAGGGGTATTTCACCATCTGATGTAGAGTGGAAGAGACTGCCTTTACTTGGTGCAGCCACGGCCGCCCCAAGAGTAAGTTGAAGGTTGCGGGAACGTCCAAGACATGAAATTCGACGTGTTGTCCTGGACCAACCTTAGTTTGAATCTTGACAATCCCCATCACTTCCCTACTCGTATTATCGTAAGCTTTGATCACCTGAGTTGTTGGTGTGAAGTCCGCGGGCTTCAACCCAACTGCATATGCTGTTCTGACTGGGCAGACATTGATGGCGGACCCGGTATCAACAAGTACCACCGGTATCCATTTATCTCTACACTCCACGGAGACGTAGAGAGGTTTGTTATGGTTTGCCCTCAGGCGGCAATTCCTTGTCTGAAAAGGTTAATGCCGGGGAACCTCCTCCCGGAAAAACCAGCCCAACCAGCTGTCTGGTGTAGTGTCTATTGAGAGTTTGGCCTTGTCCATGGCAGATAGGACGGCCTGTCTGTGCACCCTTGATGCCATAAGCAGTCCCCAGATGGAGATGTCTGCTTGTATCTTCTTCAATTGTTTGAGCACAGCTTCTTCTTCTATCTGTTTCTCTGCTTCTTTATCTTTCCCAGATGCCTCAGGTTGGTCAAGGTGTGGGGGCTTGAAATACCGCCCACTCCTGGTCATATGAGCGATCTCGTCAATATACCAGGTATCATCTGGTTGAGCACCTGCCCAATCTTCGTCTGTGTGGGCAAGACATAAGTCGTCGTCTTCCCACCACATTCCGTCGGCAGCCGACAGACATCTGTCCGGCTCCGGTATAATCGTGCTCGCAGCACCTTCAGTCTTTATGCCCACAGCATTTCTGTTTCTGTGCACACAGCACTTTCGACCCCCACATGGGCCTTGGCTTTTCTAATCCTCTCGGAATCATCAAACTTTTGTTGTTCCAACTGCGTCAGTACAGCTGGTTGTTCAAGATTCCCTGTATTTACAATCCCCAGATTCTGAGCGAAATTCTTAACGCCGGCGCTCTCCGGCGGTTGATTCTGACCCTCGGCCCTTCCGGCCATCAATGATACTCTCGCCCCTGCCGGGCCCTGTTGATTGAAATTCTGCCATGGCTGATCATCTAACCACCCACGTGACTTCTGCCGACTCCTCATAGTCGAACCAGTTGATTGAAGCATCCCTGATTCTTGGTCGTTGAAGAACTGGAAGTTGGCAAAGTCCTCTTCCACTGTTGTCAGATCATCTGCCCCTTGTTCAAGTCTGTCCCCCCGAATCATGCACAGCTCAGCTTTTTCTGGCAGCCCCACACTCAGCTTAGACTGGCCCACTGATAAGATGTACTCGCTTGGATCATAGGCTCCTCCAGCAAGATTCCCAGGCTGTTCCATCCCAGACTCAACAATTCTGCTCTCCTCTGAAACCTGCCCCGTTCCATCTTCGGTGGTCACCACCACTGGCTTAGATTGGGTTGTGAAGGTGTCCAACATGCACAAGTCAGTGCAATCAGGAAGGATCACCTCCGGCTTGGGTAGGTGAGAGGGAGTAATATAGATACTAGGATCGTAGGACACGACCCCAGTTTGGATGAGGTTGACTCTTTTGGGTGGAGGGGCTTGGTTGTGTGGTGGGAGAGGATTTGTTGTGACGTTGGGTTTTTCAGGAGGCGCGATCACCTGCTTGTCGATAAGATCTTGGATCTCATGACGCAATCTAGCAACGGTCGGTGTCGTGACCGTGCTGTTGGTGGTACGCACAGTACTTTGCTGGGTCATGAGAGGGAGGGAGTGGATTTGGCAGTGGCCTCGGCTCTAAAGGTGTCAGATGCTTCTTTCTGATTAACACCCCGAGAGCCTTGGACAAAGGCATGTATAGTGGAGTGAAGGTTCTTTGGCCTCTGGGTGAAATCTCGAGGCTTGGTTACTGCTCTCGGATGTACTGGAAAAGGGTGTGGCCGCTGCGGGCCTTGGTTGGGAAGGGGGAGTGGTGGTGACCATACCGACCTCAGAAGTCCTTGTATTTGCAGCGCCACTCGGGCCTGCGTTGTTATTGCGGTTGAATGTCCTTCGGGGCTGCTCCCGGTCCTGATCGATCAAACCTTGCTTCATTGCATCTTCGATCTGTACCCCCATTTCATGTAAATCTGAGAAAGTTGGAAAGGGGAGTACAATCATCTTCTGCATTAACTTCGGTTGGAGATTGCGCACAATCATCCGGATTTGATCTTTATCTGTTGGCCTCAAGGTCATCATCGATGCCTTTGCCTCCACCGTTACAAAATCGAGAAAGACTCCTTGGGTTCTTGCCTCGTCGTTTCGAGATCACGTGTTGTAATCTCGATCTGTGTATTATACGAGTACTGCGCACGAAGGCCTCAGCCATCTCATCCCAATTTCTCTTCACATCATCTTCTAACTTGGCGTACCAGATGGCCGCCACCCCCGACAAAGTTCTGCCAAACAAGGAAAGCTTTTGGTCGGGTTAGGCCCATTGGCCTCAAGATGTCTGAAAATAGCCGGAGATGGACCATAGGATCCCCGACCCATCAAAACGGTCAATCTGTGGCATCTTAATCTGTCTGGCAATGTTACGCCACATCAGTGTACCCATCTTCGATGTCTGGGATGGCCTTCACCCCCTGCGATTTCTTGAAAAGCTTTTCCAGCTTACTCAGCTTCAGAGCTGTATGATCTACCTCGAACTCAATGGAGAGTCCGGGTGGTTGGGTGTAAGATTCTTGGACAGTTGAGGCAGAAGCGGGGGCGGAGCCAGCCCCGTTGGAATGTTGGTGTCCTCTTGGATATTTTGGACATTGGGTAGGGTGTTCTGGGTTTGGGAGGTATTTAGGGTTTGGTATATACTGAGGGTTCGGAGGATTTGGCAAGGTATTCTGACCCATAGGTGCCTGCTCGGGTAGTGGAGCCGCTGGCGGGGGAGGAACCTGATGTGAAGCAGAGGCTGCATTCTGCTGTTGCAGCCTAGTGATCAGCTCAGCCTGCTGGGCCATGACTGCGGCTTGTTGTTTAGAAAATTCCGCTTGGCGGATGGAATCCTCTTGCATCTGCCTCATGCTCTCTTGCATCTGGCGCATCATCGCCTCTACCACTGATGTATTCTGCTGTTCCATCTGGATGCCCGGTAAATGTACTTCTATAGCAGACACAGAAATCTCAGCCTGGCTGTTTACTGTCAAAGTAGCCCTCTGTCCCGGTAATCCCTGCTCTGACACACTGCGCCTCCTTGGCCTTCTTCTAGCAACTGGGGGTAGAGAGTGGAACACTGGATGTCCGTCAACGAGATCCTCGGATCGGTTGAGTCGGCGACCTCGTGTCCAAGTGCTTGGGGAGTATCTACTGGTTCGGAAGCAATCGTGCTAAAAACTGCCCTAGCAAAAAGATAATAAAGCAAAAAGGAAATAAATAACCAGAAAAACGGGCAGCATAACAGCTTAAATTAAATACACACAACACACAGTCGGGCATACAACACGCAGTTGATAAGCTGAAAACACTGTCCTCAATCACTGATCACTGTTCCCATTTCACTGTTCCCCAAAACTGAATCGGATATCCGCAGACAACTGATTCTCAGATACTGACTGATGCCCGCAGGCCTGACTGATGCCCGCAGGCCTGAATGATGCCCGCCTGAGCCGCAGGCCTGATACCCAAACTTATAGACTGATACATGCATTCCTGTAGAGACGCACTCTAAAGCACATAACAGATAAGTGAGAGCCAAAACACCCCTATGTTGGGGTAGGGTTTCCCTGTCCTATTTTGTCAGGAGCTAGGGTTTCACTACGCACGCAGCGGTTTCAAACAACCTATAAACGGGTAAGCAACCTGTCCTAGTTTGGAATGGTCACTATGGATCCGAATATGCACTAGGTCGAATGGTCAAAAAGGGTGCCCCGGTAAAACCGGGGTTTGTGTTCCCATGCTGGCAGAGCCGAACCGGTCAGCCTTATGGACATGCCTTGACAAGACAAGCCTCCGGCAAACGTCAGGAATGCAGATGGCAAACACGGTGTCCTAGGCGCACCAATGCAAATGCAATGCAAAGAAACACACAAGTGTAGTCAAAACCAGATATCATGAGTTCGAGTCAAGTTCTCTAAATCCCCAGCAGAGTCGCCAGAAACTGTAACGTCCCGAACGCCCCGGGGGAAGTCCTTCGTTCATATTGGGGTCACTACAGTTCGAAGGACTCAAATGTCACGGTTCTTAATCTTGAACCAAAGAGTCCAAATCCGGCAAATCGTTTTGAAAACAGATTTTTTGAAAGAAGTGCCAAACATGGACTGCTTTGCCAGATACAGAGTCGCCACCTAAATATTTTTTAATGGGAAATTTAGGAAACCCTGACTCGGTGCCAAAGGCCACGTGTCCGTCATCACCAAAGTTGCCTCGGCTCGGGAACTTGGGTACGATTGGGGAAGGTCACTTCGTGAGCACCCCCGCTCGCCCGGTCAAAGACCGGCCTCTACTAACCATGATATCTATTTTGAAAACATTGTTCTTATTCCGGTTATTAGCCTAGGTTACTATGTGATGCTCGCAGCAAACAAGTATAGACTGGTCCCTGAATTGGAACAAAACATTTCATGTTTGTTTGTTTGAAAATGGTTTGATGGTGCTACCCGCAGGTAGGCTAAGACGCGGATTTGCCACCCTCAGGTGGGCTTAGAAAACATGATTTTGCCACTATCTAGTGGGCTTAAAACAAACATTTGATGAATTGTCCCAATTCAAGTAACCAACCTCCACCCACAGGCATTCAAGGCAGTTATATCACATAAGCATATAGCCTCATGGTAAGCATGCTATCATGGCAACACTCACACGCATGCAAGGATGCTAAAGCATAAAACTCACCGAGTACTCCAAGCCAAAACAGAAACTGATTAGAAATCATGCATGATCCTAATTTACAGAATGCCTAATGCAACACATGCAATAATGCAACTATAGCAGGCTCGGCTATTCTAAACATGGCATATGGAATGCTACAACTAACACGTATTCAATTTGGAATTGAAATACAAATGCAGTTTGTATGATGCGCCGAGCCCGGTGCGTGCAAAACAGATGAATGATGCAAACATGCTGTCATACTGTATGCTAATTGAAATATGCCCTATATCTAACCATCATAAGCGGGTAAATAAAAGGGAAAAAGACGTGGGGTTGGAAGACATACATCACACTCACCCACACTTATTACAATTATGCCCTCGCGCAGAGGGTCCGAATAAATAATACAGTCCGAAAAAGAATAATACAGTCCGAATATATACAGTCCGAATAATACAGATTCCTAATTAATTAACAAATTAACTAAGAAATTTAAACTGGCATGCAAGCCAGGGGCTGCCTCGCTTGATGAATGATGTATGCTGGGCCTTGCGCGAAATCCACTGGGATGCCCAATTTAGCCTCTGTTTGCAATGTTTCTCGAAATGCGCCCAGACTCCGAAAAGTTGCTGATTCCTCATTTTGCTGCAACAGAGAGCAGGAAAAGGGCATAGCAATGTATTTCACAATATATGCATGCCTCGATCCTCGTGCCACCAATCACGCATATCGATGCATGATGGCCGAGGAATCGGATTGCACAACTCAATATAGGGTGAATGCAGATGAATGCTACAAAAAACCCTAACTCCATCATGGGTAATCCGGAGTCGGTGACTGGGAATTGAGACCCGTTCCGTCACTCGGAGTACGAAACGTGCCTCGTTTCCCGTGCCCGGGCTAACTCCTATCCCGAACACGATGCAATATGCATGATATGCATGAATGCAACTAATATACAATCCTAGCATGCACAATGCTATGAAAATGAGATGCCTCGGAATGCGTGCCAGACGGGCACGCAAACCGAGGAAACGATCCTAAGGCATAAAATGGCATACGCAATGCAATTGGACTTACACTAACATGAGTGAGCCTCAGCCACACTCACATAGGAGGCCGTCGGATAAAAAGAAGTGCCTCAAAATGCGTGCCCACGGGCGCGCAAACCGAGGCGATGCATACAGAATGCAAAATGTCATGGAAGTGATATGTAATTAGGTTAAAATGAGATGTCTCGAAGTGCATGCCTGCGGACACGCAAACCGAGGCAATGCATACGGAATGCAAGATGACATGGAAATGATATGTAATGAGGCTAAAATGAGATGTCTCGAAGTGCGTGCCCGCGGGCACGCAAACTGAGAAAATGGCATATGGAGTGCAATGATGCAAAAATGGCATACAGAATGCAGAAATGGGCTTACACCAACATGAGAGAGCCTCAGCTACACTCACACGGGAGGCCGTAGACGAAAATGGGGTGCCTCGAAATGCGCGCACACGGGTGCGCAAACCGAGGCGATGCGTTAAAGCATGAAATGACATGGAAAATGATATGCAAACATGCGAATGGAATTTCAGCGCTTACAAATGATGCAAAATAGTCCCGAAAAGTGGGGAAATGATACCAAATGCGCGGAATGGTCCCGAAATGCGATAATAAGCACCCGGAGTGGCCTATAGCCATACTAAACATGCATAATTGGTACATGACATGCAAAACAGTAGCAAGGCAGCCCCCAAAATAGCATTTTTCAGTCACAAAAAGGGCTAAATAGCAAGCATAGATAGGGCAACAAGAGCATGCAAAAATATGAGCCAAGAGAGGGGTATTGAAGCAAGTGATACATGCGATACTCAAATGGAAAAGTACCCTCTACAAAACTGAAGAGGGAATAAAAATATAAACATTTACAGTAGATGACATCCCCCAACTCAGTATGAAAACATGGTAAAAATGTCATGCAAGATTGAGGATACATAGGGCTATAGCATGAGGTACCCCAAACATTCATCAAACCAGCAAAGACCCTCAATGAAATATGTCAAGGAAATAAAAATATGAATATTTTCAGTTCTGATGATGGCCGAAAACAGAAGCTAGATAAGCTTAAGAAGGCATGCAAGAATGGGGTCAAAGAGAGATATAAAGACAAGTATAACATGGAGACCCCAAACAAGATTGATCTCTTCTACAATATTGTAGAGGGACATAAAATAAGCTCACTCACAGTTTATGAAATGTTCCAAAACAGACTTCATGTAGGTCAAATAAATCATGCAAGTTTACGGTAAATATGAGAAATTATGAAGCAAGTGAATGATAGAGAGGCAAAAAAGGGTTGAGACCTTATTCAATGTTGAAGAGGGGCTCAAAATAGGCCCACTCAAAGTTTATGTTATGCTCGAAAACAGATCACTCATAAGCTAGAAGAAGCATGCAAAAACAAGGGTAAAACATGGATTCAAAGCAACTTGCACATGGAGCATGAAAACAAGGTTGATCCCTTCTTAAATGTTGAAGAGGGATTCAAAATAAGCACAATATCAGTTCATGAGATGTTCCAATTCAGATCACACATAGGCCAAATATTCAATGCAAAATAATGGCATATAAGAGGATATTGAAGGAAGTGCAAGATGGAGGGCTCAAACAGAGTTGAGCCCTTCAACAAACATCAATAATAGCTCAAAACAAGACCACTTTCAGTATTGGTTGGAGCTCAAAACAGTGAGCAAGTAGGGTAGAAAAATGATACAAAAAAGTGCTAGAAAAGGGGAAATAGTGACTTACCCTTGAAGACTACACTTTGGTTGCTTCTTGGCTTGAGTTTGTTGCTTCTTAGCCTCTGAAAAACCTTCCCTTGCTGCTGGAATGGAAGTGGTGAAGGTAGTGCTTGGTGTTGATGAACAAATGAGGCCAAAACTTAAGGATTTTGGAGGTTTTGGAGAGGGAGATGTAAGCCAATGCTTATGAGCTCTTCAGGGGAGTTTTTCTAACCCTAATGAAGTTGGCCAGCCACTTATAAAGGCTAAGAAGGGGGTGTAAAAGAGGAGGGAAATGCACCCAAGCTTTCCCTCCCAAAATATCCCCCGGATACAGATTTTTTCTGGGAAACAGCTATACAGCTGTAAAGTATGCACTGAGAGGATGCAGGCCGGCTAGCCACCTTTATTGGAGGTGGCCGGCCGGCCACCCCCCATAGCCGGCCGGCCAAGGGCAAAAATGGAAAGTTAGAATTGCTGGCCGAGCTCTATATATTAGTGTCCTCCCATGCCTCCTCTTCAAGGCCCTGTGGTTGGAAATTGGCAACTCTGAACCAGGAGAAACAACAATTCACTTTTCAAAGAGGGTCAAAAATGAAAAGAAGAATTACTGGCCGGCCATGGGTTTTTAGTGTCCTCCCATGTGTGTACAACACGAATATGTGGTTTTGGCTCGAAGAAAATGGCCCTAGGGTGGTCAACATTAGCCCGGAAGTGAGAAAAACGGGCCGGGGGGCGCCGAAGAGCATAACAGGTTGCTTGGACAATTGCTAGCCTCCCACCCTCCAGTGATCTTCCTGATGATAAAACAGAGGTACCTGCCAAAAATGAACAAAAACCGATGCAAAACGAATGCTCGGGGACCAAAACACGCAGTTCGGGGTCCCGAAAACCGGCCGTTAAGCACCGAAAGTGGTGTTTGGCTACGAAGTGGGTATCTAAGACCCCAGTGTCCCTCAAAAGGGAGTAAATGAGATGCATGCCAAAAACCGGAGGAATCGGAGATGGTTGGATGGTCCCGAACCGAGGCACACGGCCTGACGGCTCCGAAAACCGGGAACCGGGCTCCGAAATGGGCAAAATGGCCTACGGCCACGAAAAGTAGCCCACGGCCACCGAGAGATGATCTGCTAGACCTCTCCCTCCCCTCAGGAAAGAAAACAGAGAAAACCGAGTCCGGTTCGCAAACCGAGGCAAGGCACAGAAGAGAGTTCGGAAGTCCGGAGGCAGGGCGCACGGCCGCGACTCTGAGACTTCTGAACGAGCACAAAATGCAACATCACCGAGCGCTCAATCGGTGACGTCTGAGTCTTAAGGTCAGTCAAAAATGGGGTGTCTACACCATCGTAGATCTAGATATACACGTTTGCTTGGAAGATTTTCAAGACACGGCTGCCCCACCAAGAGTGAACACATATCCACTAGTGGACTTTGAGTCTTTTATATCTGATATCCAATTTGTGTCACTATAGCCTTCAAGCACCGCTGGATATCGAGTATAATGCAGCCCATAATCCCGAGTGTAGCGTAAATACCTTAACACCCACACAATGCCCTTCCAATGAGAAGCATCGGGATTACTTGTGTATCTACTAAGCCTGCTAACTGAGTAAGCTATATCCGGCCTAGTACAACTCATCAGATACATTAAACTTCCAATTACCCAAGAATATTCTAACTGAGAGACACTTTCTTTATAATTCTTGGTAAAATGTAGACTTAAGTCTACAGGTGTCGATGACACACTCGTATCTGATCTACTAAACTTCTCAAGTATCTTATCAACATAATGAGACTGCGAAAGTACAATTCCGCCAGATATTTTGGTAATCTTAATTCCCAGAATAACATCTGCAATGCCCATATCCTTCATGTCAAACTTAGAGTTTAACAACTTCTTGATAGTTTTGATCATTTCATCGTTACTACCTATAATGAGCATATCATCAACATATAGACACAAAATGACATAACCTCTGTCAGTGTCTTTGACATAAACACACTTGTCACATTCGTTGATTCTAAACCTATTTGACAACATTACGTTGTCAAACTTCTCATCCCATTGTTTAGGCGCTTGCTTCAAACCATACAAAGATTTGACAAGTTTACAAACTTTCTTGCGTTTCCCTGGAGCTGAAAACCCTTCAGGTTGCTCCATGTAGATTTCTTTATTCAAATCCCCATTTAAGAAAGCTGTCTTTACATCCATCTGGTGTATTTCTAGATTGCGCAAAGCTGCTATCGCAATCACCATGCGAATGGATGTTATCTTAGTGAGTACGTATCAAAGTAATCCAGGCTTTCTCGTTGCCTGTACCCTTTGATAACGAGCCTCGCCTTATACTTGTCAATTGACCCATCGGCCTTTATCTTTCTTTTAAAAATCCATTTGCAGCCTAAAGGCTTGCAACCTGGAGGTAAATCTACCAACTCCCAAGTGTGGTTCTGTAAGATGGAGTCAATCTCACTTTTGATTGCTTATTTCCATAACGGACTTTCAGGAGAAGTCACAGCTTCTGGAAACGTTTGAGGTTCGTTCTCAACCATATAAGTCAAGAAGTCTGGACCAAAAGATTTGGATATCCTAGCCCTTTTACTCCTTCTAGGCTCATCTAAAACCTCAATTTGATCATCACCTTGATCATCAACATGATCATCATCAACATGATCATCATCACTAGCAAGCTCATCAAATTGCTCCAAAGATCTTGGAACCCCTTCATGGGTTTGGTAAGGAAAAATGTCTTCAAAGAAACATGCATTCCTCGACTCCATAATGGTATTCCTGTGTATGTCTGGAATTTCAGACTTATGTACAAGAAATCGATATGCACTACTATTATGTGCATAACCAACAAATATACAATCCACGGATTTCGGGCCTATCCTAACCTGTTTGGGTGTAAAAATCGCCACTTTTGCAAGACACCCCCACATTCGTAAGAATTTATACGAAGGCTTAACGCCTTTCCATAACTCATACGGCGCCTTGTCCACCTTCTTCCTCTTTCATGGAACTCGGAATACATTTTCAAAGAAAGATGCATTTCTTGATTCCATGATAGTATTCTTGTGTATATCTGGAATAGCAGACTGAACCACAAGAAATCGATATGCACTGCTATATTGTGCATAACTGTTGAATACAAAGTCAACGGATTTTTAGGTTTATCCTAACCCTCTTGGGTTTAGGTATTCCCACCTTTTGCATGACACCCCCACATTTGTAGAATTTATACAAAGGCTTTTGGCCTTTTCCGAAAATTCATACAGGGTCTTTAAACAATTTCTTGTGTCACAATGATTATGAAACTCTCAAAATCATATAACAGTAAATACATTCCCAGAATGTCATCAACCGAATTAGGCACCCAAATATATTTGGTCCAACCTATCACTCTGAAGCCAATAGTCTTACTATTAGGAAACACAAATCCAGTGTTCAATAGTCTACTATATGGAACTTCATAACACGGCCAGTAGTCTTATCACTAGGAATCACTAATTTCTTAACATGTGGTCAGTAGACTTTCTACAACTAGGAATCACAATGTCTTAACCTGTGATCAGTAGTCACTTTACTACTAGGAATCACAACGTCCTGACATAAGATCAATAGATTCTTTCATTACTAAGAATCATCATGTCTTGACATATGACCAGTAGCCTCTCCACTACTAGGAACCATGATGTCTTGACATGTGATCAGTAATCTGTTCACTACTACGAACCACAATCTCATAACTGTGTAGCCAGTGGTCTAACACCTCCACCAGTTTTCTATCTTTGTGATCAGTGATTTTGTACTCACTAGGAGCCACCAATTTAAGAATATGTTTGGAATTTAAAAATCCAAAAAATATTCACCCACTATAACGGGTTGTCTCATCTTTGCTTTCAAGCAAAGTCACATAGCAATCATAAATGCTATAAATAACACAAGGATACCATACTAATTGCCTCTGATCAATTCAGAGATATTTTAATGCAATCTTATGATTTCCTTTAATCACACTTGATCTCTCTAGATCTTCTTTTAAGAATCTCGCAAGGCTTAACGTTGTCAGGTGGAACAACATTTCTGTTGTCACATTTTGAAGCCATTTCTGAAACATCACAACAGAATTTCACTTCTGTGATTCCAGAAATTAAACTTAACCCTTAGAAAATCCCTCAGATGGAAATTTAATTCAAAACTAGTCTCACTATTTAACCTAGAATCGAACATGGTCAAGAATGTTCCCAGGAAGACTGGAGGGGTCACATTGATCCCACTTAAAACCCAGTTAACCTTTTGACAAAACTTTCAAAAGCATGTTGACTCCTAGTCCATGGGAAACAAATTTAAAATTAAGTTTTCCAAGGGATAAACCAAGTTATAGGTTATAACAAACCAATTCCCAAGCAAATAAAATTTGCTCACAGAATTACACCACTCATAAAAGTTAACCGGTACTCCCGAAACTGAGCCCATGATTTCTGAATAAAAATCAGAGATGTTTTAGCTAATGCTAAAATTGGATTTCTTTTCTCAAAACCACAACACTTTGGAAATAATCAAATTATAACTAAAAACTTTCTCCAAACTTGGTTTTCCAACACTTTGGGAATAAAATGATTAAACCCAGATACTTCCTCAAACCCCAAAGGTTTGAAACCAAATTCGTCTTAGTTGTCATTTCTGAACAAATAAGAACTACTCTTTAGCCAAGGCTAAACACTTTGGTTTCTATTACAGAAAACCAAACCAAATTCCAAACTTACAAGCAATTTAAAAATTGCTACAACCAAATACATGCATATAAAATGCTTCTAATAATACAAGCAAATAAAACTTGTTACTACAAATTGGTAAACAAACCAACTAAATTGCAAAAAATGCTTCAACCATTTAAATAAAATAGCCAATCCATAAGGATTCTATTTAGTCCAAAAGCCTTTCCACGCTTAGGTATTCTAGTCAACACAAAAGTTAGTAGTCCAAACATTTTTGTTTTTACATCTCAAATACTATTTATTTGGTTTTGTATTTGTTTTTCCATTCCCTTTCGCATAAGTATTCCTGTAAAGAAAGTAGAAAAAACCACAACAAAATACAAACAAATAATCTAAGCAAAAAATAAATATAATAAATAATTGAAACCATTTTAAACTAATAACTCCAAATAAATAAGTTAAATTCAAAATTAATGCACCCAATTAAATAATTCAGATTAATGCACCCAATTAAATTCAGAATATTCATGTACATAAATTCATACAAGTTACAAAACTCTATAACTCCAAAATACATTAAACTAAAATTAATAGGCAAGAATTATAAATAATTGTTAGAAACTAATAACCATTTAGCAATTAACATGCAAAAAATTCCAAAGATTAAATCATGTAAGAAAACTAAAAGCTAGAAATTAAATAACATGTCAAAACTTGCATAATTTACAAATATTGAATTTCCAAGAAAAAACCAGTGAAATAAAAACCATAAAATTGAAAGTCTATGAGCAGAACATGACAAACTCAAAAGTCATGCAAATCATATTTAAAAAAAAAAAAAAAAACTGGAAGCAATCAACCATAAATTATCTAATAAACATAAACTAATTATCTAATAAATTGGATTGCAACCATAGACAATGAGAAGTAAAACAGTAGCATGCAATCTTATAAATCTAATTATATAATTTATGAAAACATCAAAAATCTGTTTTAAGCTTGTTGTTCAAATTATGAAATTAAAGAAATAAATTCACGAATAAATTAAAATATATATATATATATATATACCAAGAACACATGTTAAGAATTACAACTAAATTACAATAGAAATACATAATACAATAAAATGGTAAAGAAAGCAAGCCGAAGCCTGCACGGTAGCAGTTTCCTTAAAATAGATTTCGCCGCCTCACGGGTCGAGTGCTTGAGGAATTTCGACGTCTGTCTTCCAGGATACGACGGTCAAAACCAGCTACGGCAGAAGCACTCTCAGTCTAGCTTAGCGAACAAAACTGTGGCAGCACTCTCTCACTGTAGAAATTTCTAGCAAACTGATTAAAGAATGGAAGAAAAACAATTTCTGTGTGTTTTTGAGACTTGACAGGAGGGTCTCAATTTATACATGTATAGGGGAGAGAGGAGAAGCCTCCAGCCTTTATGGCTGGTCACTAATGCACCATTAACCTCTGCAATAAAGGCAGGAGTTACAAACCCCATTAATGCACTATTAAACTCTGTAATAAAGGCAGAAGTTACAAACCCCATTAACTCTTTCATGAAGCTAACTTCATGGGGCAATTTCTCATTCAATTCTCAATGGTTTTTGGCCATTCTATTTGTGGTGTAAAGATCTCATTGCAAAGTATCTAGACCCACTTGGACCCAACACAATAGATGGTTGGGACCCACTTTAATATTTAATTAAAGTCACCAAAAAATCATTTTTTCCAACAGTAGCTGCATAACGAAGACTACATCCATTTGTAGCAACATCATTCATAACTAAATTTAAGTGTAAATTATTAATTTAGTTATAATTTATTGAGATTTGATTATGACTAATGTGATCATGTTATGAATGTATTTGAACGTTATTTGTCAATTAGTTAAA
This sequence comes from Camellia japonica, assembly GCA_030407325.1. Classification (NCBI taxonomy): domain Eukaryota; kingdom Viridiplantae; phylum Streptophyta; class Magnoliopsida; order Ericales; family Theaceae; genus Camellia; species Camellia japonica. The sequence goes on along the minus strand of JAPPVO010000019.1, from coordinate 99,700,476 downwards.
AAAATTAACAAATTATTATAAATTATCATATCACTTTTTAAAATTTTTCACACAGTCTTTTTATAGAAAGTCAAAAAGTCAATTAAATAATTTATGGGTATGGCTTCTGTCCAGTCCGGGATCGGATTGGACCGTGCTGTTGGGTCTGTGGGGGCCCACCACGGGTCCTGTTTTGATAATTTGAACCGCTCAATGTGTAGAACTCGTCGAGTACTATATGCCTGTAAAAAATCACGTTGATCGGATATCGATAGTTACATGATCAAATCAGTTTCGTATTAAAAAAATTAGACGGTGAACAAATTAACGGTTGACAAAAAACTGTTTTGATCACATAGCTATCGATATCCGATCAACGTGATTTTTTACAAGCATATAGTACTCGACAAGTTCTACATATTGAACGGTTCAGATTATCAAAACGGGAACCGTGGTGGGCCCTCACGGGCCCAACAATACGGTCCAGTCCGATCCCGGACTGGACAGAAGCCATACCCATAATTTATTCCTAAATGAATCTAATTGTTTTGGGAACTAACTATTTTAATTAACTTTTTACGAAAAAATGTACACAAAAATAGATAAAATAATTCATTTTTTAGTAGTAACTTTTTTTACTTTTTAACTATTTTAATAGGTTGCCAAACTTGCGTAGATCACATTAGTAACTTAGGTCTCGTTTGATAACTTACTGTTTTAGCCTAAAAGTCAAAAAATTATTAAAAAAAACTAAAAAGCCAACAATTTATATCAAAAAGTTAAAAAATTCTTTTATCTCTATTTTTTGCACATCTTTTTGTAAAAAATAAAAAAGTTACTCTAAACATACTAATTTTTTTTATCTTATATTTTAACCAAAAAATAAAAAAATTACTAAAATAATCTGTCTCAAAGAAGACCTTAGTCATGTTGAATAATAAAAATTTATTGTTATGAATGTGTATTTGGGATTGTAATACTTACAAATATTGTATAAAAAAATTTCGGGATTTGACTCTTATAATAAACTAAACATTGAATTTTTAATGGATACTTAGGCCATAGGTCTATTTCTAATCTTTTGGGCCATTAGGCCCAAGCTCTAATCTCTTTGGGCCGAAAGGACACAATGTATCCAAAAGAACAACTATCTGTTGATATCAACATATATGTTTATTTGTTGATATTCATCAAACTAACTATCTATTGAAATATGACACATGTCTTTTATTCAACAATCTATCTATTGAATATTACACAATTCTCTACTTCACCATCACCACCATTTGCTGTCGCCGATGACTTTTTGGCCAATTTTTTGGTGACGATGATGACCATTTTAGGCGTGTCCTTATCATCAAATAAGATTTTATCTTGGATCTAATGTTTTATATCCCTTCGGGGATGTACTTTTCACCAAAATTTCCATTTTAAATTTAGCTATTAAAATTAACGAAAAAGAATATTTTGGACATCTTATCTACACATATGTTAAATTTGATGGCTGAAATTAAAAAAAAAGGGCAAATTACACTAACAATCCCTATAGTTTGGGACTCGTGTCATTTTGGTCCATAACTTTTCAATTGTGATACATTTGATTCTAAATTTTGAATCTTATTCTAAATAAGGACAATTAAAGATACCATTACTCAATTTTAAAGGCAAAGTCGTCAATTTGATAAAATATAAACTAATGTGACAAAAATAAATGTCAAAAAAAATATTTTTGAATTTTTAAAAATAATTTCTACCTACTAAAGATAAAATTATGTAAAATTGATAAATCTTGTAAAATTGATAAAATTATGATTTTTGAAAAAAAGCCACTAAATGATGTCATACGTTAGTTTGTGACGGAGGGTAAAACGGACGTCAAAGATTTTGTGGCGATTTAAAAAAAGCCGTCTAATATTTTTATTGACATTTTTCAAACGTTGTAAAGCTATTGCGGCGTCTGTATTAACGACGAAAATATTAAACGTCGATATAAGTTTTTACGGCGTTTTTCAGACTTTTAGCGGAACTCAAATTTCCTGTAGCAACGTATTTTAAATATTTTTGCTGAAAACAATTTTTAAATATATATATTAATCTATATATATACAAATTTTGAACATTTACCAAATAATGGTGGATTTTCGTTAAAAATTTATTTATGTTTTGTAATTTGTCAACTAACAGAATCCAAACAAACAAAATAATTTAACTTATATTACTAATAAATTGATTTTTGAAGTGAAACTAAAATACAGCCTAAACATGGCCAATCCAAAAAGTAAACTGAATCATTTGGATTTTTATCAAGTTTAAATATGAACTTGATCGTATGGACTTATAAAATTTATTATAAGTTTCGTTTTGATATTTTGAATCGTTCATTTTGTAAACTCCTCTATATATATCATCGATGAAAAAATTAGATAAATATAATAATCATAACATTTTTATTTTATTGAGTTTGCCTCTAAAAAAATTAATATTCTATGATGGATCCAACTCTTTCTAGCAATAAAATTCAAGTCCGATCACCGCATGTATTCATTCCCCGAGCTCCAAAAATTAGAGCATTTGGGGAACATCAAATAGTTGTGTCGCTATTATATAGGCATACTATCACCTTAAATTTTTTAAAACACTAGATAATTACTCCCGAAACACAGAATAATTTTGAACAAACCTATACGTACAAATTGGTATATCAATTAGTCTCTTAACAGATGATGTGACATAATTTTAGAGGCTTTCAGTCTTTATAATTTGTACAATGAATGGGATCCATAATTTTAAAAGTGACAATATTATAACAATATTGGTATACTAATTGATATACTAATTGATACTTGTAACACCACTATATAATTTTTTTATCTGAGGGTTCATTTGGGATGTGAGTTAGCTTTTTGACTTTTAACCTAGGGCTAAAAAATCTCGTTTGGGATGGACTTTTTGATTTTTTAAACTTTTGTGAGAGAAAAAATGTAATGATTATGGGTTGGATGTGATGTTTTGTCTTATTGGGCTAAAAAATCTATTTTGTTTTTTTGTGACTATTTTAGCCAAAAAGCCTGAGACTTTTTCTTTCCAAACGAGCTCTGAATAGATAGATAGGATCACTTGCACAACTCGCTTGTTAGGTCGTTTTGTTGGGTTCTCCTTATTTTGATTTTAAATTTGAATTTGGTCTTCGTAGATGTTATCATAAATTTTGTTTTTATGATTAAAATTAAGAAAATTTTATGATGCACACACCTTTTGGAATGTGTACAATATGCCTTAATTATGATGTTTCTGATATTTAGTTATAATATAGGACAAAATTCATTTTATCCTCTTGTGGTTTGAGACCAAAGCACTTTAACTCCCTATGGTTCAAATATAACCAGAAAGCCCCCATGTGATTTTGGACTAAAGTGCATCTCTTAACATCGTTAACTATATATGTGAAATAACTATAATACTCTCAAACTCTATACTTTTTTTTAAAAAAAATTTATTTTCTTTCTATTTCCTATTTCCTATTTCATACACATAATTTATAGGGTGAAACACTAATAAATCCTAGTTTCTAAACTTGTGCACTAGTTAGTTCTGTCTTTTTTTTTTTTTTTTTGTTAAACCAAAAGGTCCTAAAACAATCAGATTGACACATCTATCCTCTTCCATGCACGTTTTTATGTGCTTAATGGGGGCGAATGTGAAATTTTGTTGTGGGTGAAATTACATTTGTGGACATAAAGCGCACTATAGGCATTTTTTGGTTTCCCTCTTTTTCATTGAATGTTTGATCTACATATGGAAACATTGTCAAGAAACATTCTCAAATTAAAACATTTCCATGTTAGGAGATTGGAACACTATGTGATTGAGGGTTTTTCGAAGAGTTGTTCCCACAAATTCCACATTTGTGTTTTTGACTGAAACCCTAATTGGAGGAACCTCTTTGCCAACAGACAACCTTCAGCAATAGCTGATCAATCTTCGCTGGTAAGGGTTTGACGTCGTCGTCTCCGGAGACATACATACAGACATAGTGGACAGTGTTCGTCGTCGTACACGCCGATTACGCCATTGTCGTAATTTCAAACGTCGACAATGAAAGGTGAAGGTGTGTAATGTTTGACACTTTAATTGTTGATGTGTGCTGCAATTTGTTACCCTTTATTTGTATTCAATTTTGGTTTTGTGGTTTGAGTCGTCGTTGTATGTCCTAATTGGTTGATGTAATGTGCAATGTGAGATCTGGGGTAAATTTAACATTGTGATTTTGATATATGACGATTCACGCACATCGAATGTGTATGATTAGTGGTGATGTTCGTATGGTTTTAATGTTATGGTGTTGTGTATTGAATGTTAATAGTTAGAGTTATCTATTAGTTTATGATGGAAGGGGTATGTTGATATTGTTATGTGTATTTATAGTCGGAATAATGTGCTGTTTTGACGTAGGATATGTGTTCTGTTGTTGTGGTAATTTATACGTGTAGGTGTTGTTAACATCATCCATCCAATGCAAGCAACCGGGTTTTGTGTCCCAACATTGGTTGTGCACGTTGGTTTTAAAGTGAGATTGACGGGTACATGGTTATGTTTCTCGTGTGTCATACCAATATGTTCAATGTGGAAATATGTTGTGTACTATATGTGTGTGTCTTGCAATATGGTATTTCATTTCGTAATGTTTGTGATTTATGTTGGACACGTCGTAATATACTTAGTGTGTGATGTGGTACATCGTGCTGTTTCCTAAAAAAAAAGCAAAATTAATTCTTACGTTACAAGAAAACAACATCAACAATTGAAACTGTGGAGAAGTAGTTCGGAAATACTCTTTGGATCCTGTAGGACGCTCGTGATCCTCAGCTAGTCACCTGAAAAGGAATGAACACTCCGGTCGTGGGTGCCGGAATTAGCACTCGGATGGATAAGTCAGTGTATACACTTTTGGTTGCTTATATCTCAATTTAAAATGTTTCTCACATACCTTTCTCTGGCTGACGCTCCTTTATTTATATTTTTTCTTTTGGGCCTTAGGGTCGGGGCCACTCTTAATCCATTGCACGTTTATTTATTCGGCTTTTGTTCGGCTGGTTGGAATGCCGATTAATTTATTCGGCCCTGTGATCGTATAGGATGAAGCCGAATACAAATTCCGTCCTTGACTGTCCTCATATCGTTATTCGGCATTACTGCCCCCACAATATTCTGCTCCCACAATTGCCCCCCAAACATCCTATTAACGCCAGTTAGTCGGTATGTTTGGTTTCGAACGGCATGTTTGATTTCGAATTTGAAAAGTCAAGGAAAGAACGGCGGTTAGCCTCATCCCAACGTATGTCAGAGCACACACTTTTTATGCATTATTACATCTTCCCGCCTCTTCGTACGCTTTCTTTATTTAATGCGATTTGAAACTATGTTATCCCTTCGAATGTAAGTTCCTTTTGAATACTCGAAGCTTCTGGTTTGCCTTTCGATATACCTCCATTTCGCGACCTCTACAACTTCCTCCTGTTTCTCATTATCCCTTCTACCTCTTGTAAGTTTTCTTCTCCTTCATTTCGAATCCTATTTCCTCGTTTACTTTTAGTTTTGCATATTCCATAGGCTGACTAGGATGGCAAAACATTTGAAAGAACTCCTTTCTTCGGATCGAATCTTTGGCTTCCGACGCCATTATTCCATCCTCGACGACGTCCATCTGTCACTCGTGGCAGATAGCACCACTGATATGGAGAGGACTGATGAGAGTACAATTGTCTTTTCTCTCCTATCGATTGCTGAGGGCGGAGTCCGTTTTCCCCTTCACCCATTTTTAAGAGCCGTCCTTCCACACTGGGGTCTAATCCCTTCCCAACCTAACGTAAATTTTTTTCTAAATCATAATGGGGATTATAGAGTTGATCGACGCCTTAGGATTAACCTTGGTATACCTGCAATTCGGCACTGTTATGCCTTAGCCAAGTCTACTGGTCAGCTAGGACGCTATTTTCTTAGGGCCAAGGATACCGATCATCACTTAGTGACTATGCTTGCCAGCTCTGGCAAGCGTGTTGACGATATGATGGTCGTTGTCCGAGACAACTGGGAATTCGGCGAGGGTGAAGATCGCCTAGATCTCGTGCTAAGGCGAAAAGGCGAACCAAGTGGCCGTATAGCTCATTTTTGTTTTTTTACTATCATATATGTATTCGGCTTTCCTTCTGTATGTTTACCGTTTTGTTTATGCAGGCAACGATTTGAAAAAAGTGTTGGTTTCAGCCGACGACACTGTACATGCGGAAATTAAAACCGCATTACAGTTCGTTGGCCGTCTAAGCCTTTAGAAACAAGGAAGGGCGGCCCACATTCTCCTGCGATACAAGCCGACTTACGCAACATTTTCGGCGGCAGACCACATGTCAATTCCGAGAGGCGAAGAGCATCTTACAGCCCTTATCTTCCCCAACTTCAAAAACCTAAGGCAGATTGGTTTGGAAGCCTCCGATTCGGAGCAAGTGAAAGAACAAGCAGCTGAACTGATCACCGAGGACCCGAACCAGTTAGAAGCTGAGGTTGGCGAGGCTCTTAACTCGGCCTTTGAGGAAGTCAGACTTAATTCGTCTGACCCTCCATCCATATCAGGCCAAGGGGACGTCTCTTTTGAAGACATTTTTACAGACTTAGGAGACCTTCCCGGCGCTTATCCTGAGAATATGGTTGGGGAATCGCTTACGCAACTTGTCAGGAGGAAAAACGCCGAAAGGATGGCCGCCCGGAGGAGAGCCGAGATGGAGCAGGTAGAACAGGGGGATAAGGAGGTTGAGCAAAGGGGGAAAAAGCGCCCCACTGAGCAAGAAGCCGTCCATGATGAGGACCAAAGCAATAAACGGCCACGCATTGAGGAATCAGACTTGGTTGTTCCATTCACTGTTCAACCAAGGATAAGGAATACGCCGATCGCCTCTGATGCGTCGGCTTTGAAGGACTCGGCTGTGGCCTTGAGTATGGCCTCCTCAATATCCCTACCGGTTGACAGAGCCACATTTCAGGCGGAGCCAGATCTAATGCTAATTGCTTTAGCCGCTCAGTCGGCCTTATTGGTACATTACTTGCCTTATCTGCAGTCTTCTGCCTAAATACATATATATATATATAATATATTTTTTTTTTCTTCTTCTTATTATTTGTTTGTTGTAACTCTATTTCCTTGTTTTGTAGACGGTGGGCAGGATAGCCGAAATCGGCCGCTGTCAACATGATGCCATAGAACATATTGGCTTCTTGAAAGCCGAAATTGACAATGAAAAGAGCAAGGCTGTGGTAGCCTCTTAAAGGGCCGATTCCGAGGCATTGCAAGCGGCGGAGGAACGTGCGAGAGCCGATTCTGAGGCCGAGCAAATGAGGAATTCCGACCAACTAAGGCTTGCCGCCGAAGAGAGGGCAAAAGCGAGCGAAGATGCGCTCAAGTTAGCCAAGGAGGTGATTGTCAAGCTGGAAGCTGACTTCGAAGAATCGAGGAAGGCAAAGGAAATAGCCGACTCTGAGATTTCCAAAGCGTTCCAAGCTGGGAATGATGCCGCCTTGGAAAACTACGTGGAAGAAGTGCCTAAGTTCGAGAATCGGGGCTTCAAACACAGCTGGCTCAAAGCCTTCATTGCTGCGAATGTGACATTGGCGCAGTCGATTCCGTATGAGTAAGTGGACGTTGAGCCGTTGGCGTCTGACCCTGAAGATTGATTAGGGGATATTTTGGTTTTTGGTAGGCATCTTAGATGCATAGTTTTTGTAGGTTTTTGTTAGTAGATTTTCATTTCTTTAAATGTAAGCTAATTCTCATGTGTAAAATGATTGCTATTTGCGCTCAATTTATTAATGAAAATTTTCTATGCTTTCCAGTTTACTACATATACTATTTGTCTTTAATTTATTAATGACAATTCCTTATGCTTTTCTGTTTGCTACATATGAGTAAATTAAACATCCAATAAATTAACCGAATCAATTAAACATCCTCTGCCTCTTTGCTATTTAGTCGAATAACTAAAAGAATCGGCAGTTAACAATTTGGAATGGTGCATGAATACTCGATAGACTATTGAGTAAAACGGCTAAAGGCCTCGACGTCTGGCCGATTCGATTAATGAATCTACCCCAGCTGCACGAACTCAATCACCGAATGCTATTAGTTCATGGAGCGGCTGGGGCACTCAACCCGATCGGCGCAAGGGCTTGCCCTATGGCCGATTAGATTAATGAATCTGCCCTTGCCCCAGCTGGTGCATGAACTGGAACACCGAATGAAATTAGCTCATGGAGTGGCTGGGGCACATGAGATGATTGGCATCAGGCCTGGACATTTGTCGATTAGATTAATGAATTTGCCTTTTACCCCAGCTGGTGCATGAACTGGAACACCGAATGAAATTAGCTCATGGAGCGGCTGGGGCACATGAGATGATCGATATCAGGCCTGGACATTTGCCGACTAGATTAATGAATTTGCCCTTGCCCTAGCTAGTGCATGAACTGGAACGCCGAATGAAATTAGCTTATGGAGCGACTGGGGCACATGAGATGATCGGCATCAGGCCTGGACATTTGCCGATTAGATTAATGAATCTGCCCTTGCCCCAGCTGCTACATGAACTGGAATGCCGAATGAATCTGCCCTTGTCCCAACTGGTGCATGAATTGGAACGCCGAATGACATTAGCTCATGGAGCGCCTGGGGCACATGAGATGATAGGCATCATGCCTGGACATTTGTCGATTAGAATGAATCTGCCCTTGCCCCAATTGGTGCATGAACTAGAATGTCGAATGAATCTGCCCTTGCCCCAACTGGTGCATGAATTGGAACACCGAATGACATTAGCTCATCGCGGGGCTGGGGCATATGAGATGATCGGCATCAGGTTTTGAAATTTAGCATTGATGAGGTCGCCTCGGGGGTGTTGCACCTGTAAGGTATAAATGGAGCGAGTGGTGGGTGTGCGGAGGGGCCATTGTTGCGTTCAGAGTCAATAAATTTAGGGAAGGAAAAAGCAGCGTGGACAATTTGTAGATGGCAAGAAGATTATTCTTCAACAGCAGATGAGAAGGGAGGACACTCGCGGAGTTGGACGCAGATATGAATCAAGGTGGCGAGCGAACGCGCACGGGGAGCAGGACGTCGAGGGAACGTGAAAAACGCCAGTCCCCGTGTCGTCGAAGTAGGTCACCCAGAAGGGAAAAACAGCAACAGGGCAGCTCTCCTCAACCACGCTCGAGAGGAGAAACCAGTGCGACTCCATGCCCGTTGAGTTTTGCTGTTTTTGTGGAGAACAAATCGATGATGGAAGCGGATTCAATTGTGCACGACCCAAATGTGGTAGTCCAGTTTGCTCGACAAATTTTTTCACCAAAAGTCTAGTAGTCGATGGTCGGTTGACCTGATTTCGAAGTGTTTCGGGAGGGCATCCATGTAGCGGTGAAAGGGCTGTATACCGCCTACGAAATCGGCATGCGTCTTCGTGCCGCACGGCGGGAGATAGAGCAGAAGGATGAACACATTCGAAGCCTAGAAGCTCGCGTAGAGAAGGTTGAGAGCGAACTAAGAAAGGTCAAAACTGCCGAGACACAATCGGCCGGACAAGCTAACCCGATTGTGAAAGAAAGGGTGACCCAACGGCTTATAAGTCATGCGATTGCCGATCGTGATACGGCAAGCATGTTTGCAATAGAGGCTGCAAAGACCAGGTTTTATGAACAAGGCTTCCACAAGTTGGGATACAGAGGACTAAGGAAAAGCTCGCCGAGGAGGTCTGCCGATGTGAGAACCGTGGATTTAAGCATGGGTGGGTCAAGGCTCTTCAGGCTACAGAGGCTCTTCGGGTAACAGGCGTTGATTCGACGTCGCCGTTATATCAGAGTCATCATTTTCCCTTTGCGACTTTCGAAGTCGAGAAGAGCGATGACGAAGGGGATGCCGAATAAAATTGAAGATATTGTACCGCTCTAACGTAGATTGGGAGTGAATTATGTATTATCGATTAATTCAATAAAACATATTATTTTAAATGTTTGCATGTGTAGACACCCCATTTTTGACCGACCTTAAGACTCAGACGTCATTGTTTGCGCATTCGATGATCGTGCATGTTTGTGCTCGTTTTGTGCCCGAAGTTCTCGGCTGAGTGCCTTGTCTTTGACCCTCTAAACTCTTTGTGTTTTGGCCTTGTTTTTGGGCCAAACCTTAGTGCCTCTTGCCTGGAGGGGTAGAAAAGGCCTTGTCGGCCACTTTTGGCACTAGTCGGCCACTTTTCCTCCTTGTCGGCCACTTGAAGTGGTCGGTCGGCTAGGGGAGGTGGTCGGCCGGCCACTTGAAGTGGCAGACGGCCAATTTTCTCTTTTTTCAGATATTTTATGTGCCAGCTGTGCTAGCTGTTGATCACTGAAAGCCTCCTCCATACACGTATGAAGGGATGGAAGCAAGCTTTATGCTTGCATTTCTATATAAGGGGAGGTCTCTCCCCCATTTTGGGGGTTCAGAAAATTTGTGAGCAAAATTTCACTCTCTAGAATTCTCTCTCTCTTCTTATTTAGTGCTTGAAAGTGAGTTTTCTCTACACATTTTGCACTAGCACCCTTAGCCAAACACCTTGACCTTGGAGCTGAGGTTCCTTAAAGCTTGGTTTTGGCTCAAACTTGCACCTGTTTTAGTGCTGTGCTTCAAAGGTTAAAGTTTACCTCTTTTAAGCTTTGCTTTAGTTAGTTGTTTAACCACCGTTTGCATGCTATTTTGAGGCTGGTTTTAATCTCTAAAAAACTCTATTTTTATGGTTTAAAAATGGTGGTTTAAGGCCTTTTTGGAGTTAGGGGTGGTCCACCCTCTTTTGTAGCTTGTTTGCTAAGTGTTGTGCCTTCTTTTTTAAGCCTTTTAAAGTAACTTTTTTTGGTCTTTTAACCACTGAATTCCAGGGGAATTTCAGTGGCAAAAAGTATGTTTTGAGGTCCAAAATAGGAGGGGGGTGGCCTCTCCTCCTTGTGTCTTGTTTGCATGTGTAGATGGCCTAGCATATGAGCATGTTTTTCTATCATCTTGTGGCTCTATCTTAGCATGCTCTTGCTATTATTTTGGCATGATTGAGCTTTGTTTTGGGCTGATTTGATCATACGAGTCTTGCTTTGTATAGCTATGGTGTAAAATGCCTTCACTAGCTTTGTGTTTTGAGGCCTCTAACATGTTGTGCATGTGTTGATTGCATGATATAGCATCATTTAGCATGTAATTTCAGTGCATATACCTCTGTCACACTCTCACATACTTCACTCTTTCATTGTTTTTGAGAGTTGTGCTTTGTGTCTTGCTTGCGAGCCAACATGTGCGCATGATTTTATAGTTTTTTGTGCTTCAATTCCAGCATGATTTAGCCACTGTTTTGGCATGTTTAAACTCTGTCCAGAGCTGGTTTGGTCATTTAAGTTTGATATTGCATGCCTCTAGTGTAGTGCTCTTCACTAGCTTTAATGCTTTTAGCTTTTGAACATGTCTTGCATGTATTGCTTACATGATTTAAGGTCTTTTTCATGCCATATTAGCATTAAAAAAGTCTGCAACCTCCCTCATTTCTTCATTTTTCTATTTGTTTTGAGGGTTAGTTAACCTTAAGGTTGTGTTTAAGCTTGGGATAGAGCTTGTGCTCAATGGTCTTAATCCTCTTTTGAGGGTTTCTACTAACCAAAGGCATGATCTCTCTCATGTCTTAAACCATCCTTTGGTTGACCCCTCTCTCATTAGAGGACAAGCACATTAGACTTAATCAGTTAAAGGATTAATAGGTAATGCTAAAATGTGTAAACAAAATTGAATCAAGTAAAACTTGAACAAGATAAACATGTGTGTTGCATTACATGTGTTTGGATTAGACGTTAATCCAAACACAAGAAATGTGGGACGTTTCATACTCAAAGTGATGAAACATGTCACATTTCTTGGTCGTTGTCACCCTTGATCATGCATGATAGGGTGGTGACCCTTTGAGTCTATTTGTGCATTCATTAAGCTTGTACAAGCTTGATTCTTTGGCCATCATGCATAAAAATGCTTGGTTAGTGGCTTGAGAGCCAAGTGCCACACTCTTTTGAGCTTGAGACATGATGAGGAGGGTGGTAGTACACACATTTCCTTGCAAATACATTGCTTTGCCTCTGTTGCTCTCTGTTGCAGCAAAAGCGGAAGTTTGGAAAAAGCAGTGGCCGACTGACCACATGAAGTAGCCGACCGGCCACCTAGACTAGCCGACCGGCCAGTTAAGGTGGCCAATTGGCCACCAGTCTATTTTTGTGCAAAGTGTTCCTATTTTGGGGCAGAGGCAGTATGGAATATTGGTTCAATGTTCAAAGATCAAGGCGAGTAAAAACAGAGGCAACCGGTGGCAAGGCGATGGATTTTCGGGAGGACGCAACCGAGCATGCATGTCTCCCTCGCCCGCAAGGCCACTTTATCGCTTCACTAGCTAGTTGTAGTCAGTTAATACATGTATTGTAATTAATTAGTTTAACTTGTTTTGTAATATTCTAATTAGCTTAGCATAGCTAGTTTCAATTTAATATGTTGTAATTAATTAGCTAGAATAGTTAATTAGTTGGTTTGTAATAATTAGCTTAGCTTAGTGTAGCTTAGTTTATTTATTCGGACCCTCCTTCGAGAGGGCGTAATGTTGTAATAAGCGTGCGTGTGTGTGTGCATGTCTTCTAACCCCACTTCTTTCTCCTTTTTACTTAGCCGTTTTCGATGGTTAGTTTAGGGCACGTTTTGATTAGCAAACCTTATGCTTTGCATGTTTGCATCCATTCATTCGTCTTGCATGCATCGGGCTCGGCGCATCATTCAAACTGCATTGTATTTCAATACTTATTTGAATACGTGTATCAAATTGTTGCATTCATATGCCATCTTAGATAGCTGAGCCTATTTAGTTGCATTATTGCATGTGTTGCATTAGACATCTTGTATAGTTAGGATCATGCATATTTCTAACTAGCTTTTTTGTTTTGGCTCGAAGTACACTGTAAGTGTTATGCTTTAGCATACTTGCATGAGTGTGAGTGTTGCCATGATCGCATGCTTACCATGAGGCTATTTGATTACTTGCTAAACTGCTTGAATGCCTGTGGGTGAAGGCTTGGTTGCTTGAATTGGAACAATTCGACAAATGAATGTTTAAAGCCCACTTTGCGAAGTGGCACATCATCATGTTTTAAGCCCACTTGAGGGTGGCAAATTCGCATTTTAGCCCACTTGCGAGTGGCAATTTCAAGCCATTTTTGAAAACAAACATGAGTTGATTTGTTCCAAGTCTTGCGACTTAGTCTAAACTTGTGTGTGTGTCACATAGTAAAGTTAGCTAATAACCGGTTTAAGAACACATGAGGTTTATAAAACAACATATCATGCTTAGTAGATGCCGATCCTTTGATCCGGCGAGCGGGGGTGCTTATTTCAGGATCTTCCCTCTCGTACCCAAGTTCCCGACCCGAGGCAACTTTGGTGATGACGGACACGTGGCCTTTGGCAGGAGTCAGGGTTTCCTAAATTTCTCAAAAATAAAATATTTAGGTGGTGACTCTATAATCTGGCAAAGCAGTCCAGTTTTGGCATTATTTGATTCAAAATTTGATTTTCCAAAATGATTTGTCGGATTGGACTCTTTGGTGTTTATCAGTCTCGCATTGCACTTTGTGAGATTAGATTCAGAACCGTGACAGTAGTCTGAACTGTAGGAGACCAATTCGCGCCTCTCCGAAAGGGGGGTGCTTAGAGAAAGTCGAGTCTACAACATGTCGTTTCAATTTATGTTTAAACATATTATCGATCATTTTCCACTTTTCGTCAACTGCGTTTATGCTTGTTAATCATAATATTCATGAAAAGCATGCCGAATTCAGAGGCATTTGCCTCAGCCAAACGTGGTTTTTGGTGAAAGGCGCCCCGGAAGGAGCTCTAAATCCGGAGGCTTACTCGGCCCAAACGTGTCTTGCACGGATGGGGCTCCGAATTCGGAGGCTTTGGCCTTGGCCAATCGTGATTTCTACGTAGGGCGCTCCGAATCCGGAGGCTCACTCGGCCCAAAAGTGTCATTCGCTGATGGGGCTCCGAATTCGGAGGCTTTTAACTTGGCCAATCGTGATTTCCACGAAGGGCGCTCCGAATCCGGAGGCTTACTCGGCCCAAACGTGTCTTGCACGGATGGGGCTCCGAATTCGGAGGCTCACTCGGCCCCAAAGTGTCCTTCACTGATGGGGCTCCGAATTCGGAGGCTTTTAACTTGGCCAATCGTGATTTCCACGAAGAGAGCTCCGAATCCGGAGGCTCACTCAGCCCAAAAGTGTCATTCACTGATGGAGCTCCGAATTCGAAGGCTTCTAACTTATCCAATTGTGATTTCCACGCAGGGCGCTCCAAATCCGGAGGCTCACTCAGCCCAAAAGTGTCATTCACTGATGGGGCTCCGAATTCGGAGGCTTTTAACTTGGCCAATCGTGATTTCCACGAAGGGCGCTCCGAATCCGGAGGCTTACTCGGCCCAAACATGTCTTGCACGGATGAGGCTCCAAATTCGGAGGCTCACTCGGCCCAAAAGTGTCATTCACTGATGGCTTACTCAGCCCAAAAGTGTCATTCACTGATGGGGCTCCGAATTCGGAGGCTTTTAACTTAGCTAATCGTGATTTCCACAAAGGGCGCTCCGAATTCGAAGGCTTTCATCTTCAAACTAAAATTTCATAGTGTGATAAGTAATCTTGCATTATAAAAGTGAAAGTTTGTACACGGCGAACATTCAAAACAAGTTATCATGCCCCACAAGTCAGGTTAATGATAGAATTTACGCAAATGCATGCAATTCCAAGGACGCGGCAGACTTCTCCCGGACATGTCTTTGAGCCGATATGCCCTTGTTCCCGCGATTGAATCGATCTGATAGGGGCCGTCCTAGTTAGGACCCAGTTTTCCGTCAGCCGGATTCCTGGCAGCTGGGAGTACTTTCTTGAGGACCAATTCTCCTGGTGTATAATGGCGTAGATGAACACGTTGATTATATGACTTAGCAAGCTGTTGCTAGTACCGTGCCATGGATGCAAGGGCACGGTCTCGTCGTTCTTCAATCAGAGTCAAATCCAAGGCCAACATCATGTCATTTCGGCCCGTATCAAAAACTTTCGATTTCAAGGTTGGGAGGCCGATCTCCAGGGGGATGATTGCCTGGGTTTCGAAGCATAAAGCAAACGGCGTTTCCCTAGTGGATCGCCTCGGAGTAGTGCGATGAGCCCATAATACACTCAGCAATTCTTCGACCCATCTACCTTTAGCTTTCTCTAGCCTCTTCTTGATGCCGTCCAAGATGGCTTTGTTGGAGTCTTCAGCTTGACCATTGTTCTGTGGATAAGCCGGGGTGGAGAAATAGGGCCGAATGCCATACGTGCTGCATAATTCTCGGTAGACTCCACAATCAAACTAGGTGCCGTTGTCTGAAATGAGTGCTCTTGGAGTGCCGAATCGCGTTATGATATTCTTCCATACAAAATGCCTAACATCAGTATCTCGGATGTGTGTTAGTGCCTCTGTTTTGACCCATTTGGTGAAGTAATCTGTCGTGACTATCAAGAATTGCTTGTTCCCTGGGGCTCATGGCAATGGCCCGATGATATCAAGCCTCCATTGAGCAAACGACCAAGGGCTGGTGATTGAGCTCAACTCTTTAGCAGACAAATGGGTTAAAGGGGAAAACTTCTGACATTATTCACATTTCTTGACGTAACACTCGGCATCAGCTCTCATGGTCGGCCAGTAGTACCCCTGTGTTACAACTCGATGAGCCAGAGAACGCCCACCAGAATGGGCACCGCAACTACCTTCGTGTATTTTAGTCAAGAGTTCTTCAACTTTATCCGAATGAACGCATTCTAGGTATGGACCAGAAATGGATTTTTTGTAGAGCTTTCGCTGTGGATCTAGGTAATATCGCCAGGCTTTGTTTCACAGTTTGTGCGCTTCTTTCTTGTTTGTCGGGAGCTGTTCGGCAGATAGAAATGCAGTGATAGGGTCTATCCAACTTGGACTTGATTCTATGATATTGATCTGACTTGACTCTGAGGGGGCAATGCTCGGCTCAGGGATGAATCTTACTTCAATTGTTCGTTTAATTTCTGAGTTGATGGTGGAGGCTAGGCAAGCCAGCGCGTCGGCGTGTGTGTTCTGATCCCGGGTTATTTGATTTAGTTCATGAAGGTCGAATTTTGCCAGCAAAGAATTCGCCGTTTTCATGTAAGCTGCCATATGGTCATTTTTGGCTGCATATTCCCCTTTCAATTGGTTGATGACTAGCTTTGAGTCGCAGAAGATAAGCAGTCGCCGAACACCGAGGAGAAGTGCATTCCATAAGCCGGTTAACAATGCTTCGTATTCGGCCTCATTGTTCGATACTTCGAAGCCTAGTTTGACAGCTTGCTCAATTATTGCCCCGTCGGGAGCCATGATCACTACGCTCGCCCCACTGCCATGTTGGTTGGATGATCCATCACAATACAACTACCAAATGTCCCCAACAAAAATTCTGCAGTTTGGTTTAGGTTGAATTTGATCAGACTTAAAGTCGGCGAGGCCTCCAGTGAATTCGTCCACAAAGTCGGCGAGCACTTGCCCTTTGATTGAGGTCTTAGGCAGAAATTGAATATCATACTGGCTGAGTTCGAGAGCCCACTTTGAAACGCGCCCTGATGCTTCTGCATTACGAAGTACTGACCGGAGGGGGTAGTCCGTTAGTACCCTAATGGTATGCCCTTGAAAGTAATGCATCAGTTTTCTTGCTGCCATGACGAGAGCCAGGATGAGTTTTTCCAACGGAAGGTAGCGTGTTTTGGCGTCAACCATTGCTTTGCTCACATAATAAACTGGCCGCTGCTCCCCAAGTTCTTCCTTTAACAGTACGGTGCTGATGGCCCGGTCGGAAACTGCCAGATATAAAATGAGCGGGTCACCTGCCGAAGGTGTTGTCAAGAGTGGAACTGATCGAAGGTAAGTCTTCAAACCGTTCAAAGCGGCTTCGCACTCGGAGGTCTATTCAAAATCTTTACCTTGCCGAAGGGTATGAAAGAATTGTCGGCAGCAATCTGTGGAACGATTGATGAACCTGTTGAGTGCGGCGGCCGTCCCCATCAGCTTTTGAACCTCCTTGACCGACCGAGGAGAGCTGAGTTCTAGAATTGCTGTGATTTGCCTTGGGTTGGCTTCGATTCTGCGGTGGTTAACAATGTAGCCAAGGAATTTGCCGGATCTGATCCCAAATGCACATTTGGAAACGTTCAGCTTCATTTTGTACTTGCGTAGAATGCCGAATGTCTCTTCCAGATCGGTTAGATGAGTTTGCTCTTCTTTGGACTTGACCACCATATCGTCAATGTACACTTCCATAGTGCGGCCGAGTTGCTCCTTGAACATGGCAGTAACTAGTCTTTGATAAGTTGCCCCCGTATTTTTCAGCCCGAAAGGCATAACCTTATAGCAATAGGTTCCTCTTGGGGTGAGGAATGTAGTTTTGTCTTGGTCCTCCGGATGCATGGCAATTTGATGGTAGCCTCTGTAGGCATCCAGGAAGCTCATACGTTGATGATGTGTCGTAGCATCTACGAGTTGGTCTATCTTGGAGAGGGGAAAGCAATCCTTGGGACAAGCTTTGTTTAAGTCCGTGAAATCCACACAAACACGCCAAGCCCCATTTTTTTTCTTTACAACCACAGTATTCGACAGCCATAGGATAGGTCACTTTCCGGAACCGGTCAACTTCTTCAACAACAGCAGCAGTGTGTTCTGCGGCTGACCGCTGGCTTTTCTGAATAATCGGCTTACATTTGGGGTCAACGTTTAAACGGTGCTGAGAAATAGACGGATCCACCCCCGACATCTCATATGGTGACTACGCAAATACATCAAGGTTGCTGAGTAAGAAGAAAATTAGCTGCTGCCTGTCGACTTTATTCAGGGAAGAGCCGACCATGAAGAACCTGTCAGGATTCCCGTCAATTTCAACTCGATCCAGGGCTTCAGTTGCCTTTTCACTTGGGAGCCGCCCAACATCGTCGAGGCTCTCTCGATCTGGCATCTCAATAGAATTCACTTCCAGCTCTCTTGGTGTCTTTGCGGCAAGAAGATAACATGCTTGTGCTGATTTCTAGGAACCACGAATTTGTTCAATGCCGCGTTCAGTCGGGAAGTGAAGTAGTTGATGATAGGTACTTGGCACGGCCTGCATGATATGCAGCCAAGTTCATCACATGATGAGATTATACGGCGAAGGAAGTTTGACAACCAAAAATTCCACATCCACTGATCGGGAGCCCGCTCGAACCGGTAATGTGATTGTGCCCAACGGATGTTTTGGATTAGCGTTGAAGCTAAATAACGGATAATGAGCTGGAGACAGGTCCGACTCAGTGAAGCCGAGTTTGATGAAGGTCTTGTAGTACATAACTTCCGAAGTACTCCCTTGGTCAATGAGAACACGTTCGACGGTGAATCGGCTTACGCGTAGTTCGATGACCAAGGGATCAATGTGGGGGAGCGTTACACTGACCAAATCAGAATCATCGAAAGAAATCTTCATAGCTTCATGGGGCCATTTCGCGGGTGTGATTTGCTTTTGGAGGTCAGGATGCGATTGAATTGTATGTACTGCGGATGCCGTTGGCAAGCTATATATCATATGGATTACGCTGAGTGGTGGTGAATCTTGCCATAAAGCAACTGTTTTGGTTGAGTTGTTCTTTCGGACGTGTTGCTTAAGTCGGCCGTCTTGTACCAACTCCTCAAGGTGATCCTTCAACGCATAACAACTGTCGGTATCATGGCCGTGGTCCTTATGATAATCGCACCGCCTATCCCGTCTCCTCGTGTCGGGAGGTCCCACCATTTTGGGTGGCCATTTGAAGAACGGAAGGTGTTGAACTTTAGACATAACCATGCTGATCGGCTCTGACAACTCTGTATATTTCTTGTCCGCGCACCTTGTGCGCCTGCTATCCATTTGAAGTTGTTCATTAGCTCGGTGGGAACATTGGTCATTTGATCGGCGCGAATCTCGTCTTTTGTCTCGTTTAGCCTGATTCCATGGTTCAGGGCTCCATGATGGTACAGAATTTATCGGCTGAACGATTTCAGATGGGGCCGTCTTGTCGGCCTTGTGCCCGACTTTGACCTGCAGGGCGTTATCTTCCACTTTGCAGTATTCTTCGACTTTCTTCATTAACGACCAGACTGTTTTGGGGGGCCTTCTGGTCAAGGAGCTACGGAGAGCACTATCAGGATGCAACCCCATTTTAAAGGCGGTGATGGCCATGGAGTCATTGCAGGCATCATCTACAAGATTAAAGCATTCCCAATAGCACACCGAATACGCTCATAGGGTTTTCCCTGGTTGGATTTGCATTGCCCAGAGAGAATCGGCCTGCTTCGGCTGGACCTCATTGGTGATGAACCTTGCCCTGAAGGATTTTTGGAGTTGATGGAAGTTTTTAATCGATGTCAGCTCCAATTTATAGTACCATCTGACGGCCAAAGGTCCCAAACTGCTCGGAAATATTTGACACATGAAGGCTTCGTCGTCTGCATGTAGCGTCATGGCTTGCTTATAATGACGGATGTGATCAGTGGGGTCCGATTTTCCATCGTATAGGGTGAACGATGGAGCTTTGAACTTTTTAGGTAGCACTGCCCTTGCGATCCGTCGCACAAAGGGGTCATGTTGATCCTCTTCGTCTGAACCATTTCTTCTTCGCTTATTTCGTGCACGCGGACTCCCTTTGGAGGAACTGGAGGTTTCGATTCGTCCCTTCTTTTTGGATTCTGGGGATGATGAGTCAGAACCACTGTCACTATCTTGTCTCCGAACTCGAGGTCGTCGACCATCCTTTCTTGGAGGTTGTTTTGGATCTTGGCATGCGGCTTGTTGGGATTTTGCCACCTCCAAGGCCAAATCTTGTCGAAGGCGCTCGTTCTTAGCGATCATGTTTTCCAACCTCTGTTCGTTTTGCTTCGCCTGATCTATAATCGCTTGCATTGTCTCATGTGCTGATGTTGAGGGTGAGGTCTGGGCAACTGAGTCGAAGTTCAAGGTCCTTCGTACGGCAATGGTCTCGGGCCCAAGCATGTTGCTTGGAGTGGTATCATCTCGTCGCGTAAGGTCATAAGCGACTATCGGAGGATCTTCCGTTACGCCCGCCATGGATATGCTGGAGTATTCCCACAGACGGCGCCAATTGTGGAGAAGTAGTTCGGAAATACTCTTTGGATCTTGTAGGACGCTCGTGATCTTCAGCTAGTCACCTGAAAAGGAATGAACACTCCGGTCGTGGGTGCCGGAATTAGCACTCCGACGGATAAGTCAGTGTATACTCTCTTGGTTGCTTATATCTCAAGTTAAAATGTTTCTCACATACCTTTCTCTGGCTGATACTCCTCTATTTATATTTTTTCTTTTGGGCCTTAGGGTCAGGCCCACCCTTAATCCATTGCACGTTTATTGATTCGGCTTTTGTTTGGCTGGCTGGAATGCCAATTAATCTATTCGGCCTTGTGATCGTATAGGATGAAGCTGAATACAAATTCCGTCCTTGACTGTCCTCATATTGTTATTCGGCATTATTGCCCCCACAATATTCGGCTCCCATAGAAACCTATCCATCATATATCATTCTACAAAAATCAAACACACAAAAATGGAAATGTAAAACGTTATCTTCTCAATCATTACACATAAATGAGCAAAAAAGAATCCACCAAAATCATAACAAGGGTAAATGTGTAAACTCTACCTATGCCAAAAATATTCCTTACCAATTAAATAGGACCAATTGGTTCACAAGAAAAAATACAAGACTAAATGGATCATCATTCCCTAATTTAGGATTTATTGGTAATTTCTCCTAATTTATAATGTTTAACATTAATGCAAGTAAATCATAATTAATTATAAATTCTTAGTTATTTATTGTAATTTCAATTTAATTATATTTAAAATCACAAACAATCCTAAATCTTTAATTATTTATTGTAATTTCTAACCTTTTAATTTAAATTTAATTTAATTATATTTTAGACGATAATTAATCATAAATTATTAATTATTTATCGCAATTCCTAACATGTTATTCTAATTTTAATTTAATTATATTTTAGATCAATCATTAATTATTATTTATTCTATATTTTTATTTAATTATATTTTAAATCAACCCTTAATTATATTTTAGATCAATCCTTAATTATATTTTAATTTATTTTATTTTAATTAACATATTAATATAATTTTAGGTTTGGAGGAAATGGGGGTAAAATTATTTTTTTGTTGTATTAATCTTAATTAATTTTTTTAGAAACCCAAATCCACTCTCAAAAGTGTTTTGTGTGATACACCTTCCATCAGTTTGAATAGAAAAACTAACGGTATCACTTTAGTCCAAAATCACATATGGACTTTCTAACTATATTTGAACCTTGGGGGGTAAAGTGCTACAGGCTTAAACCAGGAGCGGATAAAATGAATTTAGTCCTATAACCTATTATGGTATTACTTATGACTTGGTTATATACATTGTACTATTAGTCATGATTTATTGTGATGTTAGTTATGATATTATTTTAATTATCATTCAAATTTTTTTGGTTTATACCTTATATTTAGGTATAACTTATTTTTTTTTCTTTTAGTTATGACCGTAAAAATTTAGTTATGATATTTGTAATTTGAATATGTGTACCATAATATTATGCTTAAAACCAGTAATTATATAGAGCCTTTTAAGCCTAACGGGGTGCACACTATAAGCACCTTATCACAAATTAATGTAACTTTGTTGGCTTATTTTTCTTATAAAGGAAAATATCATACATGCAAGCGTGCCATTAAGGATTAAAAAATCCTTACAGATTAAATTCAAGCCAATTATCAAGCAAATGTGTTAACGGTTTTTTTGCCTCAATGAAGAGGACTTCAAAATTGCAAGTGTAGCGAAAAGAAAAATTAAAAGAAGAAAGAAGGAGATGGAGGAAGATGATTGAGTGAACAATCAAACTACTCATTAATTTATCTCTACTCCTATGCTTCGAAGAGGAAGTGCATAAAATAAAGTGCAGAGAACTTACCTCTACTTCTATGCCTTGAAAATGAAGTGCATAAAATAAAGTGCAGAAAATATAAATAACAAGAAAAATAGAAATCAATTGTCTTTAATTTGAATTTTGGACTTTTTTTTTCACAATGTAGCAATGAATGGCTATTTATAAGCAAACATTTGTAGAAAAAAACTACCTAAAACTACCCACTCTTCCACCTCCTCTATTTCATACTCCATGATCTTCCATAACTTCCTTCAACCTCCATTTCATGCTCCATGTTTTCCACTTTGTTCTCCATCATCTTTCCACATTTCATAACTTCTCATAACCTCCAAATGAGTAGGAGGGTGCCACATGTCCTGCAATTATATAAATAATAAATAATAAAATTACAAATTTATGTTCCAACATTACCCCCCACGGCCATTAAAAATGATGTTTATTTGAATTTTTGAAGAATCGAACCAAGCACATGATTAATCTAAGCAATAAAGTGCTTTGAATGATATAATAACAATAAAATGCTTCGAATGAGCATGAAATTACGACTAGATGTCTCGAATTATATATATGCCTTGAAGGGATATTACATATGTGCTTCGAATCGGTATCAATCATTTGAAGGAAATTAAACAATTTTGTTTTACTTGTACTTCAAACACTTAGAAAACTTGAAACTTTTTGAAGTTGGTTGATGTCGCTTGCACTTAGAATCATTTAGAACCTCATATTTTCATGATTCACCTTAACAAGCTATTACACATGCTAGCTATTATGGACTAATAACAAGCTTTGAAGGTGGTATAGAGGACCAAAATCATCCTTCGAAGGTCAAAGATGCCGACAAAGGACGAATTACATCCTTGGAAATATTTGGCAAAGTTTTGAAGGTTCACAACCACCATTATTGTTTCTTCGAATCTGTTGTTGATGCAAGATGGAATGCTTCGAAGCTTACAAAATTATGGCAAAAGGGCTTTCGAAGTAACTTTAGGCCAACATTGTAGTTATTCAAATTTTGTATGTTCTGGTTCACACATAATTAATGAAAATATTAATTTTGTGCTTCGAACCAATTATTAATTCTCTGAAGACACCAAAATCGTTGTTCTTCGAACCAACTTTTGTAGAATACTAGTTACATTTTCATGTAAAAAATGGCTATAAAAATGTTTATTAGTGAAGTCACTAATTATCATGCCAAAAATAGGCATTATTTGACAATTAATTAATTGCCATTTTACATATATTTAGAGCGAGGTACACATTTCGAAAGCTTTCTCGTCCCATGTTACATTTCGAAGGTGTTTATTGATGACAAAACCACCCTTCAAAAGTCACATATGTTACTAAAGGATCAAAGTCGTCCTTCAAAAGTGCTCACAACATCTCTTCAAACCAAATCTAAAGAGTTGGATTCCTATGAAATTAGTTTGGCATTTTAACCAGCCATTGGTGGCTATAAAATGGTATTTCAATGAATACATATAACAGCAAAACCATTTATACTTTGAAAAGAGGTTTAACAACTCTCACATGTTCTTAATAATGCTTCGAAGTGTCTTGGGACATGCTTTGAACGTAACCGCAAAACCAAATGGTGATGGTTTTATGGATCAACTAATAACCATATTTTTGGCCCAATGTATTGCAATAACGAAATATTATTTGTTAGCCATTGTAGCTAATTTTTCGTTCTCCTTGGAGGGGTTTAGTCTCCTCGGATACGATAGCTCTACAGTTTGGACTTTCGTGGTTCCGAATCTGATTTCACAAGTGCAATGTGAAACAGTGAAAATACAAAAGAGTCCAAATCCGGCAAATCTTTGAAAAATCGATTTTCAATCAAAAATGCCAAAAATGGACCGCATCGCCAGATTTCAGAGTCGCCACCTAAATATTTTTAGAAAATTAAGGAAACCCGTGACTCGTGCCAAAGGCCACTTGTCCGTCATAACCAAAATGTCTCAGCTTGGGAACTTAGGTATCAGAGGAAAGGTCATGAATTGAGCACCCCACTCATCCGATCAAAGATCGGCCTCTACTAATCATGATGTGATTTTCATGTACATTATATGCTCTTGTTCCGATATATTATGCTAACATTACTATGTGACACACACAAGTATAGACTAATTCGCACAATTTGGAATGTTTTGATTTCATGTTTGTTTTGAATATGTACCACTTGAAAAAGTGATCTCATATTTAATCAAAGCATCCCAACTTAAGTGAAAAAGCCTTCAACTAAGCATTTAGCCTCATAGTAAACATGCTTGATATGGCAACACCAACACACATGCAATATGCTAAAGCAAGAAATGCTCACCTAGTACTCAACCGAGGCAAGCCAAAGGAAATGAAACCATTTAAAAAAAAAATTCATGCTTTACTATGCAAGTGACTAATGCAACACATACAAAATGCAACTACGAGGTTCGTTTTATTTGACATGGCATATGGCTTAACTCAAAGCATGAGATTAGTGCATGTAT
The DNA here is from genome assembly GCA_030407325.1 of Camellia japonica. Lineage (NCBI taxonomy): Eukaryota > Viridiplantae > Streptophyta > Magnoliopsida > Ericales > Theaceae > Camellia > Camellia japonica. The sequence goes on along the minus strand of JAPPVO010000019.1, from coordinate 99,675,867 downwards.
TCGAGTAAGTAAGAAATGACAATATGGTTAGAATGATGAACCAAACCCAATGCATGCAAAAGTGTGTATTTATACATGGGAATGATATGAAACCAAAATATGGATGCAACCATCGTAAGCGAGTAAATAAAAGGGAGAAAGAAATATTAGAAGACATACACAATATTACAAATTTTGCCCTCATGCAAGAGGGTCCGAATGAATGTCCTAATTAGCTAAATATCACAAACACCAAATGAATGAATAAGCTAATTTTAACTAATTATTACAAATTCGAAGGAATTGAATTAACTAGTTACAACACACTAATTAATCTAAGAGCTACTAGCTAATGAATTCAAACGGGAGTCGAAGAACCACACGTGCAACCGAGAACATACTCCTGGAAACTCCTCTGTTTTGCTGCCAGATTCTGTTCTGTTTGCAGTAAAAAAATAATTCTATTTTTGCCTCAGCTTCTGCTCTGTTCTGTCATGAAAATGACACTGTTTGTCCAAAATAGGGTGGCCGGCTAGCCTTGCAAAGTGGTCGGCTAGATGGAGGGGTGGCCGGCCGGCTACTATTTTTTGGTACTTCCCTGTTGCCATAGAAATGAAATAGAGCAAAAACAGAGTGTTTCTAGGAGGTGTTTGTCCTTTCTGCTCATTCCTATCATGAAACTAATCAAAGGAGGAGTAGAATCGGTCCATAAATCATCAATTGTCGCAAAGTTATTGCGTGATGATCTATGAACCAATGGGACAAAAAGATCAATGAAATGAAAGACCAACAACACCTCTTCCTATCATAGAATTATCTTAAAGAAAGGGGTGGACATTGTTTCCTGAACCATTAAACGTCACTAGAGAGTATGTAACGAGTCAAGATGCAATAGGTTCAATTAACATTTGATTGAACCTAACTTGATTTTATTGCTCTTTTGTATTCTTTAGCCCAATTTTAACCTATTTTACATTACCTTGCCATTCCTTAGTCATTTTGTCCAAAAGTTAGAGTTATGTCCACTAAATGGAGAGAAGTGTCAAACAAGAAGTTGTCCTTAGCATGAGAGAGATGTAATGCCCTGGTAATGAACCTCCGAAGAGATTAAACCATTAAGCATGGAAGGTCTCTTTCTCATGCTCTAAACAATAATCAATTGTTTGAAACAACTCTTAAACAAAGAAAAACAAGAAAGGAGGGAGGTGGCAGAGGTGATTATGCAAAAGTGATTATTAAAGTGAGACTCTTTACATGAAAAAGTAATGAAAAGCTATCAACTCAATAGATTGGTATCTAAGGCTTAAACCACCAAATCTATGAGGATTTACAACAACACAAGCATGATACTCAAAGCATACACTAAGTAAACACACTAAAACGGCCCCAAAATTAGTAAAAACATTGCTGAAAATTATCTTGGAAAGCAAGAAAAAGTAAGCAAAAATAAGAGGGGAACAAAGTTAGTAAGCAAGACTAAGGAAGGGTGGCTAACTCCTCCACTTTTGGACCTTAAAATCACATGTTTTAGCCTTTGAAAACTTTAAAAATTAGTAGCTAAAAGTTGAGAAACAAGTGGGAAACACAGATAAGAGCTATGTAATGAGGTTCAAGAAAGGGTGGTTAACCCCTCCACCTTGAGTAGCTTTTAAATCATAAGTTTCAGCCCACAAAATAGTCCAAAATAGAGTATAAATACCAAGAAAAAGAGGAATGAAGAGTAGGCAAAAGATGGCAAGAGTTATACCTTTGAAGAGAAGACACTCTTTTGTTCATAAACCACAAGGTGCTCACTCTCAAGGGCTGAAATTTCAGCTCAATAATCTCAGCAAGGAGCCTCAAAATATTGGTTTAGGAAGTGTATATATAGCGTATGTATATTGCAAGATAGAGAGGGAGAGTGTTTAGCAAGATTTAGGCACTTGGAGAATTTTTCTAACCCAAAACCATGAGGGATGGTCAAGTATTTATTGAAAAATAGGTTCCTCTATCGGAAATATTTGTATTGAGCTAGTTGGTGCAGTGCATGCACATGGGGGGATAGCTGGTAGCAAAAGATTTGCTAGCTGAGAAACATGGTCGGCCGACCATGTAGGGGGACGGCCGGTCACTAAAAATTGGCCTGCCGGCCACCTGTTGGCCAGTAAGCCTCTGAGTGGTCAGGCTGGAAAAATTTAGGTTTTGGTCCCAACGAGGTACAAGGCTTTAGGATCCGAAACTCAAAACCAAAGCTTCTTGCTGAAGAAATCGAACGGTTTGTATAGCGTACTAATTCATCATTGAGTGTTCACCATGAGGCACCCAAGTCTTAAGGGCGGTCAAAAATGGGGTGTCTACAGTTGCCCCTCTTTGACAAAGCTCGAAGTCATGAAATGATGTGAGTGAATGTCAAAGTCCAAAGATGACCCATTTGACAAGGTCGTAAGCCTTGGGCAAGAAATCAAAATGTAAATGCAATTAGTTAAACTCGAAAGTTGCCTACGTATCCCTTTGCAAGGAATCAAACCAGCGTAGTTCAAGGGCGAGATACAAATGATATGCACAAAAAATATAGTTAAAGCTAGACTTACACGCCTCGCGAAGCTGCTTATTTTGAAAATCTGTAATGCAATGAGCAATAATCAAAATGACAACATATGAATGAAAAACTCCAATAACAAATCTAAACGTGTTTCATTCAGAAAGGAGTAAACAAATAAAAATTCCAAACACGTTTCATGTGAAATGAGGGAAAACGGCGCAACCAACAGGCATATTTCTCTGTATTTCATGGAGAGAAAGGGAAGGTTGTAACCAGGCAAAGCAACGTCCTAACACGTTTCACCTGAAAGGACGGAAGGGTGGTGTAACCAACAGGAGTATCTCTCTGTATTTCATACAGAGAGAATGAAGGTTTACCCGGGTAAACGAGAATGGTATAACCAACAGGCGTATCTCTCTATACTTTATACGGAGAGAGGAAAGGTTTTAACCGGGAAAACAAAGGTGGTGTAACCAATAAGTGTATCTCTCTGTATTTCATACAGAGAGAGGGAAGGTTTAACCGAAGTGTAACAAGGGAAGTGGTGTAATCAACAGGCGTATCTCTCTGTATTTCATACAGAGAGAGGGAAGGTTTTAACTAGGTGAACAAGAATGGTGTAACCAACAGGCGTGTATTTCATACAGAGAGACAGAAGTTTTTAACCAAGAAAACACGGGTGGTGTAATCAACAGGCATATCTCTTTGTATTTCATATAGAGAGAGGGAAGGTTTTAACCGAAGAACAAGAAAAGTGTTGCCAAACTAAGTTTCACGCAGAGAGGAGGTGAGACAAAAGGTACAAGCCAAACTATGTCTCGCATAGAAAGGGAAAATGAGGGTACGAGCCAAATCACACTCATGTGACAAGGGTGAACACAACAAATAAAAAAAAAGCACGACGCACATGAATGCAACATAATGCGATTGATGTGAAATACAATACGATGCGCGTTCCATGCAATATAATAGACAACAGAATTGTGAATAGATAAATAGAAAGCGGTATTTGAAAACACCTGATAAAGATTCCTGTAGACACCCCATTTTTGACCTCTCTTGCGACATGGATGCCACCGCTTGCGCACCCAATGATGAATTGTATATGCTTGTCAAGTGCTCGAAGTCCTCAGCAAAATGCCACAGCTTTGAGCCTTCAAACCCTACACATCTTTTTGTCTTGTTTTGGACCAAAACAACAGTTTTTCAAGCCTGAAAACCTTGGGACCTGCAGGCCCCCTTGTGTGGGTTTTCGGCCACTACTTTTGGCTGCCAGCCACTGATCTTGGCTGTCGCCCATGTGTGTGGCCTGTCAGGAAAAATTAGTGGCCGCCACAATTAGTGGCCTGCTGGCCACAAATGTGTTTTGGCAGATATTTTTGCTAGTTGTGCTAGCTGTTTCCACTGATGCTTGCATCTGCCTACACGTGTATGTACGGATATTTCTGAGGGAGTTTCATTGTTTTCTATATATAGGAGACCTCCCCTTCCATTTTGGAGAGTTGAACATTTTGGAGCAAAATTATCTCTCTCTCTCTCTCTCTATAATTCTCTCTCTCTTCTTGCAATTTCCTAAGCTTTTGCAAGCTTTTGCCTATACACTCTAAACCAAACCTTGTGGTATTTGAGCTGAGGTACTTTTGAGCCTACTTTGAGCTCTTGAGGGTGTGTAAGTGTTGGTTTAACACTTGGAAAGGGTTCTCCTCTTCAAGAGGTATAAGTCTTGGCTTGTTGCTTTGCTTTATTTGCTATTTTTCCTACTGCTTTTAGACTGTTTTTGGGCTATTTAAACTCTATACTTTTGGGCTGAAACTTGTGGTTTAAGGCCATTAGGGGTGGAGGGGTGGATCACCCTTCTTTGTACCTCATTTTTTGGGCCTTTACCCTTGTGTTTCCCACCTCCTTGTCAATTTTTTTAAGCTTTTAAATACTGAATCTCAGAGATTTTTCAGTGGCTAAAACCATGTTTTGAAGTCCAAAAATGGAGGGGGTAGCCTCCCCTCCTTGTGCTTGTTCACTAGCTTAACATGATCCATGTTTTAGCTTATTGTTCTAGTTATTTTTGTCTTAATTCCAGCATGTTTTAGGATTAATTTGGCACTTTTTTAGGACTATTTTTAGTTCATTGTTGCATTTGAGCTTTGTATTGCATGCTTATAGTGTAATTGTCCTCATAGGCTTGGTGGTTTAGGCCTTAGCCACCAACCTATTTGAGTTGATAGTGTTTATTTCAAGCTTTCCATACTTGTTTGCACCTTTAATCACCTCTGCAACCTCCCTCCTTTCTTGGATTTTACTTTGCTTTGAAAGTTGTTTCAAGCTAGTTGTTTGTTTTAAACTTGAGATTGAGGTCTTGTGCTTAATGGTTTAATCCCTTTGGAGGTTCATTACCAACGGCATGATACTTCTTTCATGCCTAAAATAACTTTTCGTTTGATGCTTATTTCCATTAGAGGACTTAAAGCTCACTTTTGGACTTAATTGACTAAGGAATGGTTGGTAATTAAAACGGAGTAATAAAATTGAGACTAAAATGATGCAAGATAATAAGCAATTTGTGTTCAATCAGACGTTAATTGAACACATGGAAACTTGAGGCATTTCATACTTGCTAGTGATGAAATGGTTCAAGCTTCCAAGGTCAACCACTTCCCTTGATCAATCCATGATAGGGAGGAGGTTTGAGAGTTTTTTTTGTTGCATTTATTGAAATTTTACACCTTGGTTCATAGGCCATCATGCAATAAAATTGTATCGATTGATGGTTTGTTAATCAAACTTGCCACTCCTTTGAGCTGTTTGATGATAAGGAGGGGTAAGTTGTACAAACAACCTTTGAGCACACCCTGTTTTGTGCATTGTATGCCTTCTGTTGCAGCAGAAAGAACCAGGATTTTGTGGCCGACAGGCCACTAATTCTGGACGGCATGCTACTAGTTGTGGCCGGCAGGCCACCATTTCTGGCCTGCCAGCCACTTTTGTCAAATTGAGCAGGAACCCTTTTGGAACAGAGCAGAGCAGAGGCTGAGATGAAAGATGTTCTACTGTGCAACAGAAGCATTCTGGTAGCAGAATAGTAGGCTTTTCGGGTGGAAATCTGTGTATACATGAGCATTCCTTGCTTCTCGGGACTAATTAGTTAGCTTAATTACTTTATTTCATATCGTATTCATGTTGTAATTAATTAATTAGTCAATTCTAATTTGTAATTAATTAATTAGTGTACTTAATTAGTTAGTTTCATAGAATAGTTAATTAATTCATTGGTTTTGTAATAACTCTAGCTAGCATAGTTAGTTTATCTATTGTTGTAGTTAGTTAATTTGTTTTGTAATAGCTAATTAATTAGTTAGCTAGTTAGTTTATTCGAACCCTCTTACGCGAGGGCGCACACTTGTAATAACGTGTATGTCTTCCAACCCCATGTCTTTCTCCCTTTTATTTACTTGCTTATGATGGTTAGTTTAGAGCATCATGTTTCATTTAGCATACTCCATGTTCGCATCCACTTGTATTGCATGCATTGAGGCTCGGTTCATCATTTTAACTCGCATTGTTAGTTTAACGCTTCTTTAAATACGAGCTTAGACTGCATACTATCAAATTGATTCATATGCCATATTAGTAGCCGAGCTTAGTAATTTCATATCGCATGTATTGCATTAGTCATATTGCATAGTTAGGATCATGCATTTTTCTAACTCTTTCATCTTTTTGGCTTGAAGTACTAGGTGAGCTTTTCTTTGTTTTAACATATTGCATTGTATGTTAGTGTTGCCATGTTTAGCATGCTTGCCATGAGGCTAAGTTCTTAATTGATATAAACTATTTAAATGCTTGTGGATGAAGGCTAATTGCTTGAATTAGAATAATTTGAGTAATGTTCATATGCGATCAATTTTTCAAGTGGTACATATTCGAAACAATTTTCAAAACAAACATGAATCGAAGTGTTCCAATTTTTACAAATTAGTCTATACTTGTGTGTGTGCGCATCACATAGTAATGTTAGCCTAATAAATCGGAACAAGAGCATATAATGTAAATAAGATTCACATCATGATTAGTAGTGGCCGATCTTTGATCGGGCGAGCGGGGGTGCTCAATTCATGACCTTCCCCTCTCGTACCTAAGTTCCTGAGCCGAGACAATCTTGGTGATGACGGACATGTAGCCTTTGGCATGAGTCATAGGTTTCTGAAATTTCCAAAAAATATTTAGGTGGCAACTCTGTATCTGGCAAAGTAGTCCATTTTTGGTAATTTAACTCAAAATCGATTTTTCAAAAGATTTGCTGGATTTGGACTCTTTGGTGTTTATCTATTTCGCATTGCACTTGTGAGATCAGATTTAGAACTGCGGAAGTTTGATACTGTAGGGCTTATTTGTCTTCCGAAAGGAGCACTAAAAGTCGAGCTACAGTTTCTGGTGACTCTATTGGGGAATTTACAAAACTTGACTTGAACTTCATGATGTGAAATTTTATCTATACTTATACGTTTCTTTGCATTTGCATTTGCATTTGCATTGGTGTGCTTAAGTCAATGTGTTTTCCATCTGATATTCTTGGATGGTTTGCCGGAGGCTTGCCTAAAAACTTACGAAAAGGTTAACCGGTCGTGGGCTCTGCCATGATGGGAACACAACCCTTGGATCTGGACTATCGCTGTACCGTTTGATCTTCTTTTCACTTCTCGATGTTAGGTGTGAGAGGTATATTAGGTAGTCTTGCTGAGGTACCCTTTTTGAACATTTGGCCTAGTTGCATATCGAAAAGCCATAGAGATTGTTCCAAACTAAGACAGGATGCTTACTCAAAATACAGGATTGTGTGAAACCGCTTTGTTTGAATATTGAACTCTAGTTCCTGACGAAGCTAGGACAGGGTAACCCTACCTCCTCATAGGGGTGTTTTCGCTCTCGCTTGACTTTTATGTGCGATGTACATATCAGTTGCAAATTTGGTATCTGTTTTGGAGGCAGAAATTAGTGTGGAGTGCAGTCTTACTGCTTTGATCATGTCTGTGTTGATAACGTCTTAGCTAAGGTGCTGTGCGGTTTCTGATTACTGTTTTCTTTTGCTTTATTTCTTTTGCTAGGTAGTTTTAAACCATAGCTTCAGAAAGTTTGGATATTCTTCAAGTACTCTGGACTCGAGTCAGGAGACTTTGCAAAGCCGGGGATCTTGTTCGGGGACAACTCGTGTTTACCTCACTCTCACTGGTTACAAGACGGAGGAGAATCAGGTAGAATTCACTGGTTCAGTTTTTACAACAGTCACCCCTCAATTCACCTGTGTCGAGTCAGGTTCGGGAACGGTCATCTACTTCTAGCCCAGCACAGGATCGATCTCCTACTCCAATGACACAGTATCCCCCAGTCAGTATGGAAGAATTGATACATCATCTGTTGTAGATAGTTGAAACCCTACAGCAAAATGTTGCCCGTTAGGCCGAGGTCATGGCCCGCCAGGCCAAGGTTATAACCAGACTACAACAACAGCAACCACAGCCGGCTGCTGCCTTTACATCCCATGCACCTCCCATGGGTATCCCAGCATCCGGAGCCACTGCACATACTACTAATGTCCAAGAAAATCAAGGCAATCCACCAGAGCCAATCCCAACACAAGCCTTCAAAACCCCTGTTTATTAGACTGAGGCTTCATTTGAGTTTGAGGTTGACCCAACCGTACTTAAGGTCAATAAACTGGAAAAGTTATTCAAGAGAGCACAAGGGGTTAACTCCATCCCGGACATAGAAGATGGGTATATCAATTTTGCAGTGACATTGCCAGATTGGTTTAAAATGCTGCATATTGACCGTTTTGATGATTTTGGAGATCCGATAGTTCACCTACGGCTGTTTTCGGACATCTTACGGCCGATGGGCCTAACTAGACTACAGAAGCTTTCCCTCTTTGGCTGTACCATATCGGGTATAGCGGCCATATCATATGCTAAGTTGGAGGACTCTGTCAAACAAAATTGGGAGGAGATGGCCGAGGCCTTTGTTGCATAGTATTCATACAATACACAAATTGAGGTTACAACTCGTGATCTCGAGGCAACATGCCAAGAGCCGAAGGAGGGCTTATTTGAATTTGTGACAAGATGGAGAGTTAAGGCCTTGATGATGACCACAAGGCCTTCTGAGAAGGATCAGATTAGGATGGTTGTCCAGAATCTACACGGCAAGTTGCAGCAAAAGATGATCGTCCTACCTCTGTGCACATTTACAGAACTCCATGAGATGGGAATGCAAATCGAAGACGTCACGAAACAAGGGCTTATCACAGATGAGAAGGAGCGGGCAAAAAGGCCGTTTGTCCGCAGTTCCAATGCTGCCAGTGGTAGCACAGCTGCGAGGCCGTCAGATATAAGCGCTGTCACCATAACCAAGACTGCCGACCCGTTTGCCAACACAAGCTCATAAACACCGTCCAATCCTAACCGATCCCAGAGGACTTTCAACCAACTATACATGACCCTCTCTCAAGCCATGAAGGTGCTAGTCAAAAAAGGGCACCTCAAACCATTGAAACCCCGTCCATTGCCTGATCCTCTTCTATCTAAACACAACTCCACAAAATATTGCGCGTTTCACCAACAGCATGGTCATGACACCGACCAGTGCTTTCGATTACGTCATGAGATTCAAGATCTCATTGACAACAAGGTGATCACACCACTCCAGAAACCAAATGTAACCACAAATCCACTCCCAACCCATAACCCAGTCCCCCCACCTTGAAATCTCAACATGATCCATACACTGGCCACCTCTTACGACCCCAGTGTATATGTTACTCCCTTTTACCTACCAAAACCATCGTTGTTCATTCCAGAAGGCACAGATCTGTGCATGATAGACATGTCCAACCCTCAACCCAATCCTACGGTGATGCTTACAGTGAAAGGGGAGTCTACCTTGGAGGAAGGTACCAGTCCCTTGTCGGAGTGCTCTGAGGACTTATCTGATAGGGTGTATGATCCAAGTTGCTACATTGTGCCAACTGGTCAAATCAAGCCTGAATTGGTGCTGCCAGCCTTGGTAGACATCAATGTGGTTAGAGAGGATGGCCCAAGCCAAGGGTTGGATGATCTAGCAGAACTCGAGGAGGATTTGGACAACCTGCAATTCTTTGACAAGCAGGATCAAGGGGATGTACAAATCGGCTGGTTCGACTTGAACTGATCAACTAACAACTCTGGATGGCTGAGTGATGAGCCAGATAAGGAAATAGAGATCGTTGTAGTAGTCGAAAGGGTCGATGAGAAAGGAAAACTGCCGGAGAGCGCTGGTGTGGAAAATTTAGCCCAGGAAGTGGGCGTTGTGAGCACTGCGGATATTGAACAGGAGGCTGCACTAAGGTAGTTTGAACAAGAAAGAATTGAAGACAGCCGGGAAGCTGTGAATTTACAACACCCTACAGGGGATACTTATGATGTAAAGGTGATACGAGCAGAGCCGAACAAGTGTTTGTCGGTTGCTGAAGGTGAATGGTGGGACAATGATGATCTCCATTTGGTCTACACCGATGAAGACTGGGGCGAGCCCCTTCCGGACAACACGTGGTATGCTGAAGAAATAAACCATCTGATAAGAAGTGGGCGGTATTTTGAGCCACCGCACCTGGATCAAGCGGAAGCGTTTGGAAAAGATAGAGAGGCCGAGAAACAGAAAGAGAAACAGCTAGAAGAAAAGACAGTGTCGAAACAACTTAAGAAAATCCAAGTTAACATCTCCATCTGGGGTCTTCTCATGGCCTCCCAGGTACATCGACAGGCAGTGCTGTCGGCAATGGACAAGGCTAAATTGTCCATTGGCACCACGCCTAAAGGGCTGGTGAGATTGGTCTTTCCAGGTGGCGCTAGGCCAACTCTGACCTTCTCTGACAAAGAACTATCGCCAGAAGGCTTAGCCCACAACAACCCATTGTACATATATGTGGAATGCAGGGAAAAATGGGTGCTGGTGGTGTTGGTAGATATCGGTTTGGCCATCAATGTCTGTCCTTCTCGCACTGCATATACAATTGGCCTTAAACTAGCAGACTTTGTTCCCACAGCCCAAGTAATTCGGGCATATGATACTATGAGTAGAGAGGTTATGGGCACAGTGCAAGTCAGAGTCCAGGTAGGCCCAGTTGAACAAGAGGTCGAGTTCCATGTCTTGGATGTGCCGGTTACCTTTAATTTACTGTTAGGGAGGCCCTGGTTGCATTATGTAAAGGCCGTCTCCTCCACTCTCCATTAGATGTTGAAATACCCTCATGGGGGAGGAGTCGTGATTGTTTTTGGGAATTCATCTATCCATCTGCCACCAGAGGTAACTACACCGATCTTGGAGATCAACCATGGTGAGGAGGATGTATTCCTTTCGGGATTCACTCTGGTTAAAGCCCGGGTAGTGCAGACCATTCTGGTCGCAAACTAAGGCATGTATGTCAGCGCCCAGTCTATCTATTTCATGAACAAACTGTAGCATGTTCCAGGAATGAGACTCAGAAGGAGTGGTCGGAAAGGTGTTGTAGCACTGATAGATGTGCCACACAACCCACATACCTTTGGACTAGTCTATGTGCCCACCAAAGAGGACTGGACCAGAAAGAAGGAAGAGATGAAAGGTAGAGCCAAGGCCAAGCAAGTCGGGAAACACTATGAGCTCATTCACAGGCCAATCCATGGGACATTGAATGGCCATTTTGTTCGAGAAAGAGAGGACTTCCCTTTTTGCTGCTTTCCCGAGCTTGGGTGAATTCCACGAAACAACGTGTCCCCGGGTTCGAGATCTTCTTTGACCTGCAGCTGCAGGATAGTGATAATGAGGAAAGGGCTGAAATAAGCATCAAAGCTGAACAGAGCATGGAAACTGACTTAGATGGCAGCGAACTTGGAGTAGGGTGTAGACAACCCATTTTTGACCGTCCTTAAGACTTGGATGTCATCGTTTGAACACTCGATGATCATCCATGCTCGTGTTCGTCTTGAGTTCTCGGAGGTCTCGGTCGCGCGCCTTGCCTCAAGATCTCTTGACTTATTTGTTTTGTGCTTGGTTGGACCAAGGACTTGTGATCTTTGCACCTGAGTGCGAGAAATGGCTTGTTGGCTATCTCCACACCCCACCGGCCTTGGCATGTTGCCACCGGCCCTGTTTTCTTGCTACCGGCCAAAAGTGTTGGCTGGTCGGCAATGTTTTTGGTCGGCCGGCCATTTCTTTGATCAATCGGCCACTTTTTCTGGCCGAGACCTTTTCTTGGGGAGGCTTGGCCCTTTTGCACCCTTGTTTTAGCTTCTTGAGGAAGCTTGAACCTTTCGAACCCTTGTTTTAGCTTCTTGAGGAAGCTTGAACCTTTTGAACCTTGTTTTAGCTTCTTGAGGAAGCTTGAACCTTTTGAACCCTTGTTTTAGCTTCTGGAGGAAGCTTGAACCTTTTGAACTTTGTTTTAGCTTCTGGAGGAAGCTTGAACCTTTTGAACCTTGTTTTAGCTTCTTGAGGAAGCTTGAACCTTTTTTTTAGCTTCTCCAAGAAGCTTGAACCCTTTGCTCTAGCTTTTCTAAGAAGCTTGACCCTTTTTGCTTTAGCTTCCTTAAGAAGCTTGGCCCTTTTGCTCCAAGCTTCTAAGAGAAGCTTGGACCTTTGTTCCTCTATAAAAGAGGGCCTCTCCTTCCATTTCAAGGGTTGGAAAAATCTGATATATAAGATATATATATCACTCTCTCTCTATATCTCCCTCTCTCTCTACATTTGTGTGGGTTAGAGTGTTCCAAAGTGAGTTTTTGTTCTTGTTTTTGCACTAGAACACCTAGGAGTACACTACTCTTTGGTTACTAAGGTGCTAAGGAGTTGTTTGAGGGGTTTTTGAGCTGGTTTTGATCCAGAGAGGCTGCTGGTTTGGTGTTCTTGGAAGTGGTCTTCAAGGGTAACTCCTTTTCCCTCTTTTATTCCCCGTTTTTGTGCACACTTTTAGCCTATCTTGCACACTGATTTAAGCTTAGCTATAAACTGGAAAAATTTTGGTTTTGCATGCTTTTGAAGTGTGTTTAAGGTCATTTTGGTGTTGGGGGTTGTCCACCCCCTCTTAGGCCTTGTTTGGCTTATTTTTGAGCCTTCTTTGTTGAGCTTCGGGACCATCTTGTATTGGCCTTCTCACCACTGAAATCCAGAGGGATTTCAGTGGTGGGGATGGTATTTTGAGGTCCTAAGAAGGAGAGGGGTGACCCTCTCCCTTGTCGTCTTGTTTACTAGTATCTTTGGCCTTACAAAGGAGCTCTTATTTGCACACTTCTTGGGCTTGGTTTAGGCCTTTTTCAATGAGTTTTAGGGCTTGCATGAACTCTTTCCAGAGCTATTTTTTTCATTTAAGGCTTACCTCTTGCATGTGTAGAACAACCCTCTTTATAGCCTTTCAAAGTAGCACCTCATTCTTGCATGTATTGGATACATTTCAGTGGGTATTTGGTCATATTTTGACATGTCATGAATATTTTTTTGGCTGGTTTGGTGGTCCCTCATATGCTGCATATGCTTGTAGTGTAAACAATGCATACTAGCTTACATTGCATGTTGTTTTGGCCCTTCATTCTAGCACATTTTGGCCATACTCCAAATTGATTTTGTCCTTATTTTGGGCTGCCTTAGCCCTGTTTTTAGGCCTCTTGGTCGATTGGTGCTTGCCATGCATGGTTGTAGTGTAATAGCCTTGCTTAGCTTTGAGTTTTGAAGCCTATTGCATGCTTTTATTGAGGTGTTTTCATGTTTTTGGGTCATTGAGCATGTCATTTCAGAGCTTATATGTATGCCATTGTATGCCATGTTTCATCCTTGCATTGCTCTTGGAGAGTTGCATTTTGTGCCTTATGCTTGGAGCCTTTGCATTGTGCATGTTTGAATGAATCTTGGGCCTTGTTCTCATCTCATTTGGCCATTGATTTGAGTGTGGCTGAGGCCCACTCATTTTAGTTTAAGTCCATCTTGCATTGTGTATGCCATGTTACAATGTGTTGTGCATGTTATGTTGTTAGCATTGTGTATGCCATGTCACTCCTTGCATTGTGTATGCTAGGTGGTTAGTTGCATTGAGTATGCCATAGTTCATATAGCATTGTGGGTGCCATATAGTCTATAGCATTGTGTATGCTAGGTTGCGTGTTTGCATATTTAGGTTGTATGCCTATTGCATATTGCTTGCTAGCATACTCATTTTGCATTAGTTTGCTTGCATGCTTAGGTTGCATAGCATTGAGCATGCATCCTTTGCCTCTTGACCAATCATGATAGAGGTTGGGGCTTTGATGTGTTTTGTGTGCATTTCATTTGATATTGAAGTTGCACACTTGGCTTCTTGGGCCATCATGCATGGAAATGCGTGATTGGTGGCCCGAGGGTCGAGAACCATACTCCCTTGAATTCGTGACATGATAGGGAGGGTGGTTGTGCACACATTTGCTTTGAAAATGCATTGCCATGCTCTGTTTGTCCTCTGCTGCTGTCAAACAGGGTCCTGCAGGAACAGATGGCCGGTCGGCCATCTTTAGTGCCGGCCGGCTACCAAAATCCAGCCGATGGCTCCACTTTTGGTCGATGACCATGTTTCCATGGCCGGTGGCATCCCATTCTGATCAAGGGGTGGTTTAGAAGCAACCTTGGGATTTGTGCAAGTCTCAGAGGCGCATAACAGTGTAAACAGAGGCAACAGTGGCATGGCATTGGGTTTCCGAGCGAAGTCAATCCGAGCATGCATTCATCCCTCTTCCCGAGACTGTTTTACTGCTTTAGTAGCTTAATTAATTTGTTAATTAGTTAAGGGTTTTGTAATATTTAATTAGCTAGGGTATTAATTATTTATTCGGTTTGTATTATTATTCGGACCCTTCGAGGAGGGTAATTTTGTAATAAGTGTGCGTGCGTGTGATGTATGTCTTCCACCCCCACGTCTTTCTCCCTTTTACTTACCGGCTTTTGATGGTTAGTTTTAGGTCATGTTTTGATTAGCATACCTTATGTTAGCATGTTTGCATACATTCATTCGTATCGCATGCACCTGTAACAAGCCCGCGAGGGGACCTCGCTTGGGGTTATAGTTCGGACTCGATTTTGTCACGGTTCTTAATCTTGAACCGAAGAGTCCAAATCCGGCAAATCGTTTTGAGAAAATAGATTTTTAAAGAAGTGCCAAACATGGACTGCTTCGCCAGATACAGAGTCGCCACCTAAATATTTTTTATGGGGGAATTTAGGAAACCCTGACTCGGTGCCAAAGGCCACGTGTCCGTCATCACCAAAGTTACCTCGGCTCGGGAGCTTGGGTATGATTGGGGAAGGTCAGCTATGAGCACCCCCTCTCGCCCGATCCGAAGATCGGCCTCTACTAACCGTGATATCTTGTTTTGAGAACATTACATGCCCTTATTCCAGTTATTAGCTTAGAATTACTATGTTATGTGCACAGCAAACAAATATAGACCAAATCGCCTAAATGGGAACAAAACATTGCATGCTTGTTTTGAAGATGGTTTGCTACTCGTAAGTAGGCTAAAATGCAGGTTTTGCCACCCTCGAGTGGGCTTTAGGAAAGATGGTTTTGCCACTATCTGGTGGGCTTAAAACTCACAGCTTTAATGCATTGTTCCAATTTAAACAACTCAACCTCCACCCATAGGCATTGAAGCAGTTATATCACATAAGCAGCTAGCCTCATGGTAATCTTGCTATCATGGCAACACTCACACGCATGCGGTATGCTAAAGCATAAAAAGCTCACCTAGTACTTCGTGCCAAGACAAGAACATGTTAGCAATCATGTGTGATCCAAGTCCATGTTTAAATGCCTAATGCAACACATACGGAATGTCACTAGAGTAGGCTCGACTAGTCTATAAATGACATGTGAAAATGCACAAGTAGCATGTATTCAAGTTAGATTTGAAATATTTATGCAGTTAGCATGATGCGCCGAGCTCGGTGCATGCAATACTGATGAATGATGCATGCATGCATAGCATAAGGTATGCTAAAGTAAATATGCCCTAATACTAACCATCAAAAGCAGGTAAGTAAAAGGGAGAAAGAAGTGGGGGTTGGAAGACATGCACACACACACCCACACTTATTACAAATTTGCCCTCACTCGGAGGGTCCGAATAAATATTACAATTTAACTAACCAACTAGCTAATTAAATATTACAAATTAATTAAATTAGCTAAGCAAATTAACTAATTTATTTAAGCAATAAACAACGGCCTCGGGAAGAGGGTCCAATGCATGCGCACTCGGCTCGCTCGGAAGTCACTGCCATGCACAAGTTGCCTCTGCTTTGACTGTTATCCTTCTCTGAAGACTTCACAAATCTCAGAACTGCTTCTCTGGACATTGGGGGACACCACCGGCTGAAGGGATTGGTCACCGGCCATGTGTGATGGTCACCGGCCACAAAATGATCCATCGGCCAACAATGGATGGCCGGTCGGCACTGAAGATGGCCAGCCGGCCAAATCTTCTTGCAGAATCCTGTTTGACAGCAACAGAGGGCAAAACTTGGCATGGCAATGCATTTCAAGCAAATGTGTGCACCACCACATCCCTTATCATATTTATGACTCAAAGGGACAAGGTTCTCGATTCTCGGACCACCAATCGCGCATTTCCATACGTGATGGCCCAAAGGAACCAAGTTTGCATTTTGATAACAAATGAAATGCAATGCACAAAACAACCAAATGAGGCCCAACCTCAATCATGGATAGTCAAGAGGCGAGGCATGCATGTCAATGCAATGCATCCTAGGCATGTTAATTAAGTATGCAACATGGGCATGCAATGCACAATGCATACTAGGCATACAACCTATGCAAGCAAGCATGCAAGCATGATGCAATCAAAGCATGCAAGGTGTAAGTAAGTCCAAAGCAGTGGCTAAGTGCTATGGAAATGAAGGCAATGACATGCAAGCATGCATGCACACAAGGACCAACACTTAGGCATTGAAGAGCAACTCTCAAGCACACTTAAGAGGATGAAAACATGGACAAATGGCATGCATTATAAGCTCTGAAAATCAAGTCATGCAATGCCAAACCAACTAGACAAGACAAACAAGGCATGCAAGCAAAGCCAAAATTCAAGGCAAGCCAAAGGCGTATTGAACTACACTTAGCAAAATCGCATGGCATGAATTAAATACCAAAATCAGAGTTTTAGCATATTAAGACAAAAGCCAATAACACATCTAGATGGCATCTAAATGGTCTAAACATGCAAGCATACAAAGAGGCCAAATATGGAACATAAGATGACAACCTTATAAAGCATTAAAGGGGCATCAAATGCAAGCATACAAGCATGCCACGAGGACTGAAATGATGCAATAAGTGGTTCTATGCCACTGAAATGATGCAAGGATGGCACGCTAGAAGATCCGATACTTAAGGCCTACAAACGGGATTACATGGTGGCTATACAAAGCGAAGCATGGATGACCCAAATGACCAAAAATAGACCTCTAGCACACTAAAACAAGCATAAAAGCTTCACAAAGCTTGGCCAAAATCATGCTAAAATAAGGGTCAAAACCTAAAGCATGTTAAGGCCTAAACATGGCATTACAAGGCATGTATGCTAAGCAAGCATGGTGTACCAAAACCAACTAAACACAATGCTATAGTATGACATAATAGCATGAAAATCAGTCAAGGCATGGCCAACATGAACCTAAAACATAGTGCTCACTAAAGAGGCAAAAATGGCCCTTTTCAGGACAACAAGGAGAGGGGGTGGCCCTCTCCTTCCTAGGACCTCAAGGCACCATCCTCACCTCTGAAAATCCCTCAAGATTTCAGTGGTGAGGAGGCCCAACAACAATGGTCCTGGAGCTCAACCAAAATGGCACAAAAACAAAGGCCAAAACAAGCCTTATAGAGGGTCAAACAACCCCAAGCTTAAAGCAACCTTAACCAACTATTTAGAGGCTAAAAACTAAGAAACTTTTATATATTTATATACACAAAGCTCAAAAACAGAAAGGTAGGCAAAAAATACAATGAAAAAATGGGGATATAAAGGGACAAGTTTCTTACCCTTGTAGACCCTCTTCACCAATGGTGGACCAGCTGGTTCTTCAAGCTCAAACCAGCTCCAAAACTCTAAAAACAACCCTCAAGGGCCTCAGCTCCAAGAAAAGGTGTGATGGTGGGTGTTTGTGTGCAAAACTAAGGCAAAACACACACAAAATACATAAAGAGAGAGATATAGAGATAGGATATATGCAAACCCTAAACCTAGAACTCAAAGCTCTGGTAAAATGTTGTCTAAAGTGTCTAATCCCCTTTTACAAGAGAGAAGACCCTCTCTTTTATAGACAATGAGTCTTGTAAAGCTTCCAAAGGAAGCTAACAAGAGGGCAATCCCTCCATACACGTGTATGGAGGGGGTGACAGTGATGCCAGCTGCCCAAAAATATCTACAAAAGCAGATGCACAGTAGTCGGCCGGCCAAAAATGCAATCGACCAAAGAAAGATAGCCGGCCGGCCATCTATAGTGCCGGCCGGCCAAACATTTGGCCGGTGGCAACAAAACATAGCCGGTGGCCTCAAGCCATGGCCGGTGGGGTGTGGGGATGGCCCACAAGCCATTCCCTGCCCTTCCAAGGCAAAACACAAGTGTTTGGTGCAAAACCAGACACGAAACAGTCGAGTCGAGAGATCCTGAGGCAAGGCGCGTAGCCGAGACCTCCGGGAACTCAAGACGAACACAAACATGGATGATCATCGAGTGTTCAAGCAGTGACGCCTAAGTCTTGAGGACGGTCAAAAATGGGGTGTCTACAGCACCGAGCTCGGCGCATCATACCAACTGCATTGTATTTCAATTCCAAGTTGAATACATGTTATCTGTTGCATTTTATATGCCATGTTTAGAATAGCTGAGCCTATCTTAGTTGCATTTTGCATGTGTTGCATTAGCCATCTTAACATGAACTAGGATCATGCATTGATTACTAACTAGTTTCTGTTTTGGCCTGGAGTACTCGGTGAGTGTTTATGCTTTAGCATCCTTGCATGCGTGTGAGTGACTGCCATGATAGCATGCTTACCATGAGGCTATTTGCTTATGTGATATAACTGCTTGAATGCCTGTGGATGGAGGTTGGATTATCTGAATTGGAACAATTCATTGATTGCGAGTTTTAAGCCCACTAGATAGTGGCAAATCACCATGTTTTCTAAGCCCACTTGAGGGTGGCAAAATCCGCATTTTAGCCTACTTGCGAGTAGCAAACCGCTTTCAAAAACAAACATGAAATGTTTTTGTTCCAACTCAGGCGATCCAGTCTATACTTGTACGCTGTGCGCATCACATAGTAATTCTAGGTTAAATAACCGGAACGAGAGCACATGTGTTTTCAAAAACAAGATATCATGCTTAGTAGAGGCTGATCTTTGATCGGGCGAGCGGGGGTGCTCATAGCTGACCTTCCCTAATCGTACCCAAGTTCCAGAGCCGAGACAACTTTGGTGATGACGGACACGTGGCCTTAGGCACGAGTCAGGGTTTCCTAAATCCCCCAAAATAAATATTTAGGTGGCGACTCTGTATCTGGCAAAGCAGTCCATGTTTGGCACTTCTTTCAAAAAATCTGTTTTCAAAAACGATTTGCCGGATTTGGACTCTTTGACGATTCATCGGTCTTGCATTGCACTCTGCGAGATTAGATACAGGACCGTGACATTGAGTCTTGAACTGTAGTGAGCCCAAATGAACAAAACGGGATTCCCTCCCGTGACGTTCGGGGACGTCTACATAGGGGCAGCACTGGCTTGTCTCCTGACAAATCCTACGGCCGACCTAGAGAACTTGGGGGATAGCCTTACTGTCTCTATGATCGGGGCAGAACCAGGTGTGAACCCAACCAATGGCATTTTGGATGTATCAAGGGCACCATCTCTTATTTGGCAGCTAGAGGAAGGCTATCTGTTCAATTCTGAATCGGGTGATGAGCTAGAATCTGATTCCACTGAGTCTGTGGGGTCGGGGTCAGATTCAAGTTCTTCTGAGTCTGAGTTTGGTATTTATGGGGTAGTAACCCGGATACCAAAGTCCTGTCTAGGTCTTCATTCAGCTTTTCTTTTGAGTCTGTAACCGAAGATCTGGGCCTTTTGAATGAAAACTCTGTAGATTCTGTGCACTTCTCTGTGCCGTTGGTTTATTGTATTGACTAAGATTTTTAGAATTTTATTGAAAATGAAAGGGAAGAAATTCCCCTGGCTTTGAAAAACTTGATTAATTAAGAGGAGAAGAGGTTTGCTAAACCCTATGCTGATGAAATCATTACCATTAATGTGGGCATTGAGAATGATCTGCGTCTGGTCCAAATCCGGTCCATGTTATCTTTGGAAGAGCGCGAGCGTTTAATCGCTTTATTAAAAGATTTCAAAGATGTTTTCGCGTGGTCCTACAAAGACATGCCTGGAATCGATCCTGAGATTGTACAACATCGGATCCCTCTTAACCTCGAGGCCTGACCAGTCAAGCAGAAGTTGTGTAGAATTCGTCCGGATTGGGTGCTGAAAATCAAGGAAGAGGTCACCAAGTAGATCGAGGTAGGTTTCTTGTTAGTATCTAAGTATCCGACTTGGTTGGCCAACATCGTCCCAGTGCCGAAGAAGGATGGTAGAATCTGGGTGTGTGTAGACTTCTGGGACTTGAACAGAGTCAGTCTGAAGGATGACTTTCCTCTGCCGCATATTGATGAGTTAGTGGACTTCACTGCGGGCCATGCATTGCTAACATTTATGGATGGATTTTCCGGGTACAACCAGATTCTGATGGCACCCGAGGATAGAGAGAAGACCGCATTCACTACGCCGTGGGGTACCTACTGCTACCGGGTTATGCCGTTTGGTTTGAAAAATGCTGGAGCTACCTATCAGAGGGTTGTGACCACCATTCTGCATGATATGATCCACAAGGAGGTTGAGGTGTACGTGGATGACATGATTGTCAAGTCCAAAGAACGAGAGGTCCACTACACCACCTTGAAGAAATTCTTTCAACGGATCAGGGAATACAAATTGAGGTTAAACCCTTAGAAATGTACCTTCGGTGTAACAGCAAGAAAAATGCTGGGCTTTTTGATCACACAGAGGGGCATTGAAGTAGATCCTTCCAAAATCAAGGCCATCTTAGAAATGCCACCACCGAGAACTGAAAAGGAGATGCGAGGCTTTCTGGGTAAAGTGCAATTCATAAGACGGTTTATTTCCAAATTAACCTTGACTTGTGAACCACTATTTGGTCTCCTGAAGAAGGGAAGAAATTCCGATGGGATGATCATTGTCAGTTTGCCTTTGAGCATGTTAAGCAGTACCTCCAGAATTCGCCTGTGTTGTCGCTGCCAGAGCCCGGGGAACCTTTGATTCTGTACTTGTCAGTAACAGACACGACCATGGGATGCATGTTCACTCAGGAATCTGAAGATAGGGTGGAGAAAGCCATCTACTACTTGAGAAAGAAAATGCTAGATTACGAGACTCGTTACACTCCATTGAAGAAAGCATGCCTAGTTTTGGTATGGGCTGCCACGAAGTTGAGGCACTATTTGTTAGCTCACTCTGTAATCCTGGTTTCGAGATTAGATCCTATCAAATATCTCTATGAGAAACCCGCACTTACGGGTAGACTGGCTCGTTGGTTGCTTCTTCTCTCCAAATTTGATCTCAAATATGTCACCCGTAAGTCGGTCAAGGGGAGAGCTGTAGTGGAGTTCCTGGCAGACCACCCAGTAGAAGGAGATGAGGCAATAGAATACTTATTCCTAGATGAAGCCATTCTACAAGTTGAAGAGGAAACTTGGACGATGTAATTTGACGGAGCGTCCAATTAGTATGGTTTTGGGATAAGTGTGTTGTTGATAGCACCCGACGACTCCTACATACCTCTGGCCTTCAAACTCCAGTTCAAGGTATCCAATAATGAAGTAGAATATGAAGCATGTATTGCTGGTTTAGAAGCCGCCTTGGAACTAGGGGTAATAAGATTGGATGTTATCAGGGATTCGAACTTAGTTGTTTCTCAAGCAAATGGAGATTGGAAAGTCAAAGAAGAGAAGATGAAGGTTTATCATCAGGCCCTGGATGTTCTGACCCAGGTTTGAAAAACTGACTTTCACACATCGACTGAGAGAAAGCAACCGGTTCGCTGATGCTTTGGCAACTCTATCTTCTATGGCAGACATCTCACTTGGAGTCCGGATGTGTCCGATTATCATTGAATGGAAATACACGATGGCTTATGAAACTATTACTGCGATAGATGAAGTGCAAGACAAAAATCCCTGGTATTATGATATTTGGAACTTTCTGGAAAAGGAGGTCTATCCACCAGGGGCAAATGCCAAGGACAAACGGGGAATACGGTGAATGGCCGTCCAATTTATCATCTGCGGAGGTAAGCTTTATAAAAGAGGTCATCTGGGAATGCATAAGTTGTATGTAGAGGAAGAGGAATCCAAGCCCCTTATGGAGGCTATCCATAATGGAGAATGCGGGGCGCATATGAATGGTGTGATGCTAGCCCTGAAGATTCTCAGGCAAGTTTACTACTGGTCCACTGTGGAGGAGAATTGTATTGGTTTTGTGCGGCGATGCCACAAATGCCAAATTCATGCCAATCGCATGAATATTTCGTCGTCAAAGCTTTACAAAATGACTTCACCATGGCCTTTTCGGTCTGGGGAATCGACGTTATCGGTGCTGTCTCACCAAAAGGGTCGAATGGGCATGAATATATATTAGTGGTGATTGATTACTTTACAAAATGGGTGGAAGCTCAGTTCTATGTAATGTTGAAAGCATCGCATATGGCCAAATTTATTAGGAACAATATTATCTGTCGGTACGGAGTCTCGAATGAGATCATATCAGATAATGGCTCCTACATCAAGAAAGAGGTGATAGACTTGCTGGAGAAATACAATGTGGCTTTTCATAAGTCGTCGACTTACAGGCCACAAACCAATGGAGCTGTTGAAGCCGCCAATAAGAATATCAAGAACATCTTGCAGAAGATGGTGAAGACCTACAGAGACTGGCCAGATAAATTGCCATTCGCACTTTGGGGCTATAGAACCTCGATCTAGATATCTACAAGGGCAACTCCTTATTCTCTCGTCTATGAGATGGAAGCTGTTTTGCCAATTGAAATTGAAGTCTCGTCATTGTGAGTTATGGCTAAGTGTCAGATAGCGGAGGTGGACTGGCAATAGAGTAGATTTGAGGAGTTAATGCTGTTTGATGAGAGG
This sequence comes from Camellia japonica, assembly GCA_030407325.1. Classification (NCBI taxonomy): domain Eukaryota; kingdom Viridiplantae; phylum Streptophyta; class Magnoliopsida; order Ericales; family Theaceae; genus Camellia; species Camellia japonica. Next base: position 99,653,065 of record JAPPVO010000019.1, on the reverse strand, counting down.
AGGCTAAAGGCATTGTATCATGTTCAGGGCTACCAGTGCAGAATTGCTAGGGCTTTTAACAAGAAAGTTAAGTCCCGAAATCTCAAGGAGGAGGACATGGTGCTGAAAGACAACCGAACTCCCATCCATGACCCTAGGGGTAAGTTCAGACCCAATTGGATTGGTCCTTACATCATCAAAGCTATCTGGTCAAAAGGGGCAGTTATTCTCATGAACTTAGATGGCCTAGAATTTTCACAGCCGATCAACTTGGACAAGTTGAAGAAATACTATCCTTGAGAGGCTCGCTAGGCCGAAAACTCGAAAGGGCGACCTAGGCAAAAGTTAGAGCATGAAAAATTAGAAATAAAGAAAAACTAAGCTCGCAAGGTTGAAAACCCTAAAGGGTGACTTTGGCAAAAGTTAGAGCGCCAAATGAGAGAGTTAATACTTGAGTGAACCTGAACCAAACTACGTAAGGCCTGATTCCCATTTTTGGGATACGTAGGTAACTTGATCCTGAAGTTCGGCCGTAACTGTCTCCAACTCAACTGTTCTGTCCATGTTTTCTGATCGGGTCATCTCTGTTCATCATCTGTTAGTTCGGTTGTGATCTTCATTCTGGAAGAAGAGCTAGTTACAATACCGAGCAGTAGTGGTATTCAATTAGGGGCAGTTATGATCTTTTGATTCGGGGCTGTACATCTTGAGAATTGATTCTGTGCGTGTTAGGTGGTGATCATTTTCAAAAATGGTTTTGGAAAGCTTTTATAAAAGTTGATTTTGTTCAAAATTTTACCTTTTACAACTTAGACCATTTTTGGACCAAAAGGAAAAATTTTAGTGCTCACAACTTTAATTCCGTTAATTTCAACATAAAGTTCTCTAACTCTCTGATACAAATCAAATTTGTTTATTACATCATAAAACTTGAAAAGAAAGGTTAAAGCAATAAACTAGGGGCGTAGGCGAGTCAAGTGCTCCCGTGTCCTTTGCTCGTGCTTACGGAAGCTTCTGAAGCCAAAGTGGGCCCGGTTTGTGCCTCATCCTCGAGCCAAGCCAAGCCAAGCCAAGCACTCTCCAGAAAGGGCATAACTGAAACTAGGGGCAGGGGCCAGAAGCTCTCTCGTTCTCCAAGCAGTGAGGTACCTAGCTAAGTGTGAAGCACGAATCGGGAATGAAGTCGAATATTCTACCCCCTCTTCTAGGCAGGTCTGATCATGCCCGAATTGGCGTCTGAACTGGAAGAGAAAGTAGAACACACAGTGCGTGAGGCCAATCAACTGTATGCCAGGCTACTGAGTCATGTTATAACTCATCTCAGTTAGAGGAAGCCAGCGGCAACGCCAAGCTATGTCAACTGCAGACCTGTTGCACATCTACTTGCACCACCATCCCTCATTGGGAAAATTCCACTAGTTATTGGCGGAAGAAATAAGCTCGAGTTGAGTATTCGAGGCAAGAGTCCACCACCTTCAGCTTATTCATGAGCCATACCTGGGAAGGGATGAAAAATAAGAGAGATTAAAGAATAGAGAGATGTGCATTGAGAAAAAAGTAAAGAAAGGGCTTTGAGAGAAAAATAGAGCATGAGTGTCGAGTGATGTGAGAAACACATATAAGAAAGGGTGGGAAACAATACTTGGAGCAGTAGTGGACTCCCCGTAAACCTGGTGGTCTCTTGCCGATAAAAAACATCTAAGCCCATCAGGGTCTCGGCCAACGCCAAACCGATACAACTCTTACCTTCTTTTAGATATTGGGCCGCTTTGATCAACCGAATGCTAGTTCCTTCATAACTAGGGGTAAGAAGGAAATGTGCAAGCATACATAAATAGAGGGCATGTTGCCGAAAACCTCGCCAAAGAAGGTCGCCTCGTCACTGATGTTAGAAAATCAATAGATCAAGCTGGGTATGTCTAACTCTTCATTGTGGGCCAAAGATCGAGCCTCGTGCAAAATGAGCCCACACATTCATCCTAAAGCTTGGGCGTGGCCAAAATGGGGCTGAGCCATGATTTCCTCATTGCGTCGGGTTTCTATCAAGGCCCGAAATTCTTCAAGAGTCGGGTACATTTCCTATGTTTTGAAGCGAAATACATACGTAATTGGGTCCCAACATCGGGCCGCGGCATGGAGGAACGGAAAGTAAAGTGGAGTGTGGCTCAACGGAAATAGTGCATTTATGCTGAAACCTAAAAAATTTACCTTTTCCGTGCTGTCTAAAGTGGCTATCCAATCCGTGAGCTTTTCGGTAAGAAATGTCTCTATTTATGGAAGAAACAACAGCTAAAATGAGGTTCTGGAGAATAAATCACGAAAGAGGACCTTTTATAGAAGATAAGGCTGTAGTAGAGGCTAGTTGTTAGCTTTCTGGTGGTTCTTCACATTTGTGGCTGGTAGGCCACTTCTTCTGGCCGGCATTCCACTTTTGTGGCCGGCAGCCCACTTTTGTCTGGCCTGCCGTCCACTTCTGGATCTGGTAGTGTTGACAGCTTGATTTTGTCTTGAGCTTTATGTTTTGAGGTCATGTTTTGAGTCTTTTAGTTTTAGCAAGTGTATATATCTGTGTTTGAGTTGTTTTTGCTTTGTTTATCGAGTTGTATTTTGTATTTTGGTCGTTGGTTGACTCATTACCTGATTAAGAACATCGTGCCAATACAAGTTTTTATTTTTGGTTGCATACTCAACTCCATTTTCATTATGCAAGTATGGTGCTCATGATGCAAAAATAATAACACTTTTCATAAAAAATGTGAGGTTTTATTCCGATCATGGTTTTTTTACAAAAGGGAGTACAAGTTTTAAAAAGCAAAGTAAAACCTATTTGAAGCTATACATGTGCTAAATTACCAAACAAAAAAAAACTAAGCAAAAAGTACAAAAAAATCGGTGCCAGTCATCTTAAGCTCGAGAGGCTCTCTTCGTCCTTTTCCCCGGAGGGGACTAGGAGGCGCTGTCTCTATCAGCACCGCTGTGAGAATCAGACTCTGAGCCAGAGCCGATATTATCTCCGCTCCCTACCTTAGAGCCAGCCTCGGCGTCATCTCCACTCCCGGACCCTGAGCCAGCATCATCACCCCCACTCTCGGATGACTCAGAATGCCGACTCGCTGCCTTCTCAGAGTCGCTAGTCTCGGCGTCATCATCACTCAAAACGGGCCCCGAAGGACTGCTCCGGCCTCGAGTACCTGTAACAACTTCGACCCATGCTTAACGTGAATCCATGCTTAATTATGTCTAATAAGTAATTAAGTGAAATTTTGTATCATGTGTTGCCTTATTTGTGTATATATCGGTTTAGCGTAGAAAAATTTGCTTGTGTTTCCATTTCGGTCTGAGAATTAAAGGCCTTATCGGCATTTGATTTAGAAATTGACTTGGTATATGTTATTTGGAATTTTTAGAACATTATGGTAGGTTCAATTGAAATTTGATTTAGAATGAATTAAATTAGAATAAATTAATGTCCAATTGATTAGTTGATCAACAAATTAAATAAGCCATTAGCCAAGCCTATATAAGGCATTAGTGGATCCTCATTCACACTTTACACTCTCATATCTACATCCTTGGTAGCAAAAACGTGAGAGAGAGTGAGAGGCCAAGAACTTGAGATCAAACTCGAGGTAGAGAAGGACATTGCTTGGAGACTTAAAGGATTTCTCAAGATTACCTCTAAATCTTAAGGAATTGAGAAGCTAAGGTCAGAACTCAAGCCTTTAGTCTTGCTTTTGAGTTGGTAAATTCATGAATTCAAGAGAATTGAGTGGATTAACATGAGTTTTGAGCCAGAATTGAAGAAAGTTAAGTCATTTCATACATGCATGCATATTACATAACAATTGGAAGTTGCTTTCAAAGCTTTCCTCACATGCATGTTGTAATTCTAGCATGGTTTAAAGAATTCATAATATTTCTCACCATTGGACCTCATTTGATCATGTTTTGGAAACTATGAACTCAAATGAATACGTGCATGTCATGTTCATATCATATTCTTATATTTCAAGTTGAAGTTTTGCACAATTGACATGTTTTTGGGCCTTAATTTCATGAAATGATCTTTAACTCTTAATGTTTTCAAGTTTAAACTGATTTTCTCAAGTTTTGGGGCTCAAAGGTTGAGTTAAATGTCTTTGAATTCAAGTTTGGAGCTTGGAAGTGCAATATGGAAATCCCAGATTCTACACATTCGCTCGAGTGGCAGAATCTGCGCTCGAGCGGCCACCCTGTGATTTTACACTTCTGCTCAAGTGACCTGAAGTCCGCTTGAGCATGAAATGCATGCTCCCAGAAGTTTGCATGTTTTGCAGACCGCTTGAGCGGCAAAAGTTGCGCTCGAGTGAGGGCATGAGTCTCACGCTTGAGTGAGAGTCGAGCGACCATCGAGTGGAGATTTCACTTAACCAGTACTTTTGTAAGGTTTACAGAGCGCTCGAGCAAGGGAAGTTGTGCTCGAGCGGGACCCCTGTTTCCAACATTTTTGACCAAGTGTTTTCAAATGCATTTTTGCATCCTCGTTGCATCCTAGGCATTTCTGGGCTAAGATTAAGACACTATAATAAGGATAAAGAAGTAGAAACACACCAAGATAAGAGAGGATTAAGTTAATATTTTCGGGTGTGTAATTCAGTATGTGTTCGTTCTGTAATTGTGTAGGTCAAGTGCCACAAGACGTCTGATTTGCCCATTCTGTCTGTTTGCCTTGGAGCCATCTGTTAATCATGAGTAATAACTTAGTAAAAGTATGTTCAACTTTACTTATTTTCTATATATGAAATAAGATTTGTTCTATGAAATGTTATGTTTGTACTATGAATGCTTGTCCAATTTTGATAAGTATTCGGGGCTCAAGTAAGTTATCTGTTCCTGGTTCGGAGGTTCTTTATGGAACTGACAAGTTTTCTATACCCAGCCGGAGGTTCCTTTATGGAACTGACAAGTTATTCATACCCGGTCTAGAGGTTCCTTTATGGAATTGAAAAGTTACCCATACCCGGCCGGAGGTTCCTTTATGGAACTGACAAGTTTGATCTTCGAAGCCCTATATGTGATCTGTTAGCGGTAACAGATGTAAGATTAAGTATGTATTCTGATTTCTGTTATTAACTTGTAAAAGAATGTGAATGTAAATCTGTTTCTGAAATGAATTCTAATTTCTGACTCTGTGATGGACATCATTCATTAAAACTCTTTACTCCGTTATTATTCACTGGGCTCCCGCTCACTATTTATTTTTATGTATGTAGGTGAGCAGGTACGTGACCAGGCCTAAGTTGCTGCTTGGCAAGTTTTGGAGTCAACCAGCTGTCGTGCCTCCCATGGAGGTTCCCTTTTGAGATCTGACCAAGTTTTGAGTCTTTGGGATTTTTGTACTTTCTAATGTCTATGTTTAATTTGAACATGTTTTGGAAGTTCTGTATATGTGGCTCTGGTGACGTATGACTAATGCATTTTTGATGTCACATCTATATATAAATATAAGTTTGTTTCAAAAATTTCTGTCCCATGTATGTTTGCACAGCTCTATGGACTATGTATATTTTGTATAGTTGCTTCCACAGCCCCTAATTATATGTTATTCTGTTTAGAGGCCTTTGGTAATCCAAGGATTATTGGTCGGTTATGACGGTAAACCTATAGGGGCGGGTTTGGGTCGTGACAGTACCCCTACCCCTGCCTCAACCGCGGCGTACATCTCGGCCATGAGTTGGGGCCTGTCTCTCTCTCCTCCCTGCTGCTAGAGGAGGTGCTGCTAGTGCTGGTGCTGCTGTTGCTGTTGCCGCCACTGGTGCCCTAGGTATAGATGGAATCTAGAAAAAACAATTGTCAACATATCAGCTACAGTGTATGTATGCGGAATGAGTGCAAAAGGTATAGAAACCAGATACAGGTATGAGTACAGTGTGTCAGTGCAGTGTGGAGTGGTGTGAATGTTACAATATACGTGCGAGGGTATCAGTGAGAATATAATAGTGTGGTGCACAACAGAGTTAGTAGTGAAATGCATGCTGAAATAGAGGAAGTTACCTAAATACCGTGGAGACCAAGCAGCGTCTCTTTCCTCTGCACCATGCCGATCAGAGTAGCGACCAACTCGAGGAGGCTTTCTGTATACTCCGTAGGTGCCTGCAAGTGCATTTGCCTGATCAATATCTGAAATATCAATAGCTGAAATGGAAAATGTGGCGTGCAAATTGTAAAGCATGGTCTACACCTAAGGCGTGCCTTGAGCTCTGATATATCCGTGTCCTGCCTTTGCCGGCTCGATCGAAATCTAGTAGGCTGTCCCGGTCGGCCGCCAATATGTAAGCGTTGTGGGAATCTCTGGCCAACCGGTAATCTGCCCAATAGGAGGGGCCCCTCTGGTATTGGCCCTGGTCGCCTGAGTCGCCTCACCTGCCCCAGGAGCTCTTACTGTCTTGCCTGTGCGAACGCCAGTTACAGGGGGCATGAGATGAGTCTGGATGAACGTTGTGTAGTCGCCCTCCGCTCTGAAGAAGTCAGCGTCTAGGTCCACCATGAACTGGATGATCACCTCAACAAGCAAGCTATCTGCTGTCCTCATAGACGTTGGGGGTATTTAAAGAAGTATGGAGTATGGAGTTGGATATTTAAAGACCCACGTTGAAAAGACCTTTCTGCCCTGATTTGTGCATGGGTGGCTGACAGGTAGCCAGCAATCTTCCCTTGTGGCCGGCAAGTGGCCGGTGATCCTCATTTGTGTCCTGGTGCTATTTTGTGCCTCCGTTCCCTGAGCAGTGTATAGGAGGTCCCTTTTGAGGTTTAGATTGATTCTTAGGGAGATTGAAACTGCATTCCGATGCGTGAATGTGCCCCACTTGCCAATATGAACGAGGTGTATCCTTTTTGAACATGTTGTAAAGTCTCTGAGAGGTAAATTGGAGGTTGGCACTAAATATCATTTTTATTCTTTTTGTCAAATCACATGTTTGTTCTCTTCTGTTGCATAGAATGTGAATTTTCACATATACTTATGTTGCACGCGTGTCCTGCATCATTCATGATTCATGCATAGAATATGCTTTTAGTTTTGCATAGAATGTGCATTTTGTTTGCATAGAACATGCTTTCAATTAACATCATACGTTGGTTGTCTATCTTGAATGGAATATGCATTGTCACTGTGTTAAGTTGTAATCTTGTTCACTTTGTTCATCTATCACACTTGTTCACTTTGTGCATCTATCGCACTTGTTCATTTTGTGCATCTATCGCACTTGGTCACTTTGTGCATCTATCGCACTTGTTCACTTTGTGCATCGCACTTGTTCACTTTGTGCGTTTATCGTACCTATTCACTTCGTGCATCTATCGCACACTTTCACTACATTGTGTATTTATTGCACAGTCTCGTACCTTTACTTTTATCTCGGGACGCGTGAAGCGCGACCTTGGACGGGTTTTATCTCGGGACACGTGTAACGTGACCTCGAGCGATTTTCTCCTATCTTAGGATGTGTGAAGTGCAGCCCTAGGCAGGTTGTATCTCAGGACACGTGAAACGCGGCTTTGAGCGGCTTTTATCTTGGGATGCATAAAATGCGACCCCGAACGATTTTCTTTTCTCAGTTTCTCAAGACGTGTGAAACGCGACCCTGAGCGGTGTTGTCTCTCCTCGTCGTGCGTGTTGGCGTGGTTAGGGTGTGTTTTAGATCTTTTTGCATGGAACCTGTGTTGGTTTTAAGCTTGAAGCTGCTCATTCATATGTTGTTATATTGTTATTGCTTGTTATATCTATTATTGCTTATTGCATCATCTTGCATGATCATGAGTTTTCAAAATAGTCGGCTTCGCGAAGCGTGTGAGTCCAGCTTCAAAGTATCTTTGTGCATATCATTTGCATCTTGCCCCAGAACTACATTGGTTTGATTCCTTGCAAAGGGATATGTAGGCAGCTTGTGAGCGCAACCATTTAATTTATGTCTTGATTGTTTGTCCAAGTCTTATGGTCTTGTCAAAATGGGTCGTCTTCGGGTTTTGACATTCACTCACGTCATTTCACGACTTCGAGTTCTGTCAAAGAGGGGCAATTGTAGACACCCCATTTTTGACTACCCTTACGACTTGGACGCCACCGCTTGCGCACCTAATGATGAGTTGTATATGCTTGTCAAGTGTTCGAAGTCCTCAGCAGAATGTCACAGTATTGAGCCTTCAAACCCTACACACCTTTTTGTCTTGTTTTGGACCAAAACAACAGTTTTTCAAGGCTGAAAATCCTGGGACCTACAGGCCCCCTTGTGTGGGCTGTCGGCCATTGATCTTGGCTGCCGGCTATGTGTGTGGCCTGCTGGCCACAAGTGTGTTTCGGCAGATATTTTTGCCAGCTGTGCCAACTGTTTCCACTGATGCTTGCATCTGCCTACACGTGTATGTATGGATATTTCTGAGGGAGTTTCATTGTTTTCTATATATAGGAGAACTTTCCTTCCATTTTGGAGGGTTGAACATTTTGGAGCAAAATTATCTCTCTCTCTCTCTTGCAAATTCCTAAGATTTTGCAAGCTTTTGCCTATACACTCTAAATAAAAACTTGTGGTATTTGAGTTGATGTATTTTTGAGCCTACTTTGGGCTCTTGAGGGTGTGTAAATGTTGGTTTAACACTTGGAAAGGGTTCTCCTCTTCAAGAGGTATAAGTCTTGGCTTGTTGCTTTGCTTTATTTGCTATTTTTCCTACTACTTTTAGCCTGTTTTTGGGCTATTTAAACTCTGTATTTTTGGGCTGAAACTTGTGGTTTAAGGCTATTAGGGGTGGAGGGGTGGATCACCATTCTTTGTACCTCATTTCTTAAGCTTTTGCCATTGTGTTTGCCACCTCTTTGTCAACTTTTTTTGAGCTTTTAAATATTGAATCTCATTGATTTTTTAGTGGCTAAAACCATGTTTTAAAGTCCAAAAATGGAGGGGGTAGCCTCCCCTCCTTGTGCTTGTTTACTAGCTTAACATGCTCCATGTTTTAGCTTATTGATCTAGTTATTTTTGTCTTAATTCCCACATGTTTTAAGACTGATTTAGCACTGTTTTAGGACTGTTTTTAGTTCCTTGTTGCATTTGAGCTTTGTATTGCATGCTTGTAGTGTAATTGTCCTCATAGGCTTGGTGATTTAGGCCTTAGCCACCAACCTATTTGAGTTGATAGTGTTTATTTCAAGCTTTCTATACTTGTTTGCACCTCTAATCACCTTTGTTACCACCCTCCTTTCTTGGATTTTACTTTGCTTTGAAAGTTGTTTCAGGCTAGTTGTTTGTTTTAAGCTTGAGATTGAGGTCTTGTGCTTAATGGTTTAATCCCTCTAGGGGTTCATTACCAACGGCATGATACTTCTCTCATGCCTAAAACAACACTTCGTTTGATGCTTCTTTCCATTAGAGGACTTAAAGCTCACTTTTGGACTTAATTGACTAAGGAACGGTTGGTAATTAAAATGGAGTAATAAAATTGGGACTAAAATGATGCAAGATAATAAGCAATTTGTGTTCAATCAGACGTTAATTGAACACATGGAAACTTGAGGCATTTCATACTTGCTAGTGATGAAATGGTTCAAGCTTCCAAGGTGAACCACTTCCCTTGATCAATCCATGATAGGGAGGAGGTTTGAGAGTTTTTTTTGTTGCATTTATTGAAATTGTACACCTTGGTTCATAGGCCATCATGCAATGAAATTGTATCGATTGATGGTTTGTGAATCAAACTTGCCACTCCTTTGAGCTGTTTGATGATAAAGAGGGGTAAGTTGTAAAAACAACCTTTGAGAACACCCTGTTTTGTGCACTGTATGCCTTCTGTTGCAGCAAGAAGAACCAGGATTTTGTGGCCTGTAGGCCACTAATTCTGGACGGCAGGCTACTAGTTGTGGCCAGCAGGCCACCACTTCTGGCCTGCAGGCCACTTTTGTGAAATTGAGCAGCAACCCTTTTGGAACAGAACATAGCAGAGGTTGAGATGAAAGATGTTCTACTGTGCAACAGAAGCATTTTGGCAGCAATAGTGGGCTTTTCGAGTGGAAATTCGTGCATGCATGAGCATTCCTTACTTCCCGGAACTAATTAGTTAGCTTAATTACTTTATTTCATATCGTATTCATGTTGTAATTAATTAATTAGTCAATTCTAATTTGTAAATAATTAATTAGTGCACTTAATTAGTTAGTTTCATAGAATAGTTAATTAATTCATTGGTTTTGTAATAACTCTAGCTAGCATAGTTAGTTTATCTATTGTTGTAGTTAGTTAATTTGTTTTGTAATAGCTAATTAATTAGTTAGCTAGTTAGTTTATTCGAACTCTCTTGTGTGAGGGCGCACACTTGTAATAACATGTATGTCTTTCAACCCCACGTCTTTCTCTCTTTTATTTACTTGCTTAAGATGGTTAGTTTAGAGCATCATGTTTCATTTAGCATACTCCATGTTCGCATCCACTTGTATTGCATGTATCGAGGCTGGGTTCATCATTCTAACTCGCATTGTTAGTTTAACGCTTGTTTGAATACGTACTTAGACTGCATGCTATCAAATTGATTCATATGCCATATTAGTAGCCAAGCTTAGTAATTGCATATCGCATGTGTTGTATTAGTCATATTGCATAGTTAGGATCATGCATTTTTCGAACTCTTTCATCTTTTTGGCTTGGAGTACTAGGTGAGCTTTTCTTTATTTTAGCATATTGCATTGTATGTTAGTGTTGCCATGTTTAGCATACTTGCCATGAGGCTAAGTGCTTAATTGATATAAACTGTTTGAATGCCTGTGGATGAAGGCTAATAGCTTGGAATAATTTGAGTAATGTCTATATGCGATCAATTTTTCAAGTGGTACATATTCGAAACAATTTGCAAAACAAACATGAATCAAAGTGTTCCAATTTTTACAAATTAGTCTATACTTGTGTGTGTGTGCATCACATAGTAATGTTAGCCTAATAAATCGGAACAAGAGCATATAATGTAAATAAGATTCACATCATGATTAGTAGTGGCCAATCTTTGATCGGGCGAGCGGGGGTGCTCAATTCATGACATTTCCCTCTCGTACCTAAGTTCTTGAGCCGAGACAATCTTGGTGATGACAAACACATGGCCTTTGGCACGAGTCATGGATTTCCTAAATTTCTCAAAAATATTTAGGTGGCGACTCTGTATCTGGCAAAGTAGTCCATTTTTGGCAATTTGACTCAAAATCGATTTTCCAAAAGATTTGCCAGATTTGGACTCTTTGGTGTTTATCTATTTCACATTGCACTTGTGAGATCAGATTCATAACCGAGGGTGTCCGATACTGTAGGGCTTATTCGTCTTCTGAAAGGAGCGCGAAAAGTCAAGCTATAATCGTCAACTTACTGCTCAGAGAATCTCAAATGCTAAAAAAGGGTAGCACTTGCTCAAACTTGAGATCAGGGCACGTTCCCACTTAGGAGGAATGACGAGTTTCGAACCAGTGCATCTAGAATCACATTTCAGAACTTTCTGTAATAGAAACAAACCCAATTTCTTCAATTTCCCCATTTTAGGCTGTATACAGGACTCTCCATGTACAGAATAGGCAAGGCCTCAGTAAAAACTAGCTCTAGACTAGCTACAGAGTCGGCCAGCCACAAGACCCGGATGGCCAGCTACACAACTAGTCGGCCGGCCACTCAACCCAGATTTAGGGGCAAAATGGGTTTTTACCTCATGCCTTGTTTAAAACAACACCTAAGCCTTAATTTCATACACCAAACATTCCGAAAACACTCTACCTCTCTCTCTCTAGGTATTCTCTCTCTCTAGATTTGCGCTTTATTCGCATTACCCAACACCCCACGCAAACTTTATTCATAAAACACGCGTAGTCCTCTACATTTTGAACCGATTGAAATTTGATTTGGTTGAGTTTTGTGGGTTCTCATTGTTTTGGGCTCATTACTCTTGTGTTTTTCTTGGGTTTCGCACTTTTTCTCGGGTTTTGACTTTTCTGACTTTTTATCTCTCTTAGGGTCTGACTTTTGGCATTTTTCACATTTTTTCCTCATTTTCTCCCATTTTCCCCTCACCACTCACTATCTTCAACATGGCGGATGACATTCTTCATGATGGCGCCCTTCCCGAGGTACCAATACTTCCACTTGCTATCGAGGTTGAGAAGCCTATAGTTGACGAGGCTGATGAGGCGGCGGAGGACATCGTCGCCGATATTGAGGCGTAGGAGATCTACCTTCCAGGGCTTGAGCTCGAGTTACTACCACTGAGGGTGAGGCCATTTGACCTTGCCACTTACCACCCTTGGATGCATGCGATGGCTCTCGGTGGCATGCTGCGGTTTGAGGACTTTGCCCCGGGTGCACTTGAGGACTTTCTGTTGAGGGAGCTTGACTCCCACCTTTCTCATGACGCCGCTGAGGTAAGAACCTTTTCTTTCATGCACTCTACTTGTTTTTTCCATTTCATCACAGCCTTTCCTTTTATTATACAATCTGTCATATTTTTCTCTTTTCATCACAGGGTGACGCTCTCTCCTGGAGAGGCTACGGGGCGGTGACGGCCAGAGACTGGTACCCGGAGCTCCTTGCTTGAGTCCGCAAGCTAGTCGATGAGGCAAGCTTCGGCCTATTTTGTTCCGAGCTCGGAGATTGTTGGCCAGCTGAGCCTTGTTTGGTGCCTTGGTGGAGAAGTGGTTGGACACCACCAACTCTTTCTACTTTTCTTCCACCAAGGAGATGACGATGACTCTCTACAACTTCTCAATGATCATTGGCTTGAGAGTAGTGGGTGATCTGATTCCTTTCGATCTTGACATGGGTCAGTGGGAGGCTGCTTGGATTCACTTGCTCGGCGCTCACCCTCCTCTGGACAGGCCAGCTATGGTCAGATATAGCTGGTTTTATGATCACTTTCATAGGAGCCATCCAGAGACCCAGGAGGAGATTAAGCAGTACACTAGAGGCTTCTTGATATATCTACTCGGTACCACCTTGTTTGCGAACATGTGGAATATTGTAGGCCTGTACATGCTGAGCGCTTTGATGGTATTGCCTCGAGTCTGATTCTACGATTGGGTGGTGCTGGCCTCGCCACCCTATATGGCTACATGAGCTTCGATTCCCGCAAGAAGGGGAACATGGTCGGAGGCTACTGGAGAGCCTGGGAGGTACACATGGCACTTTTTATTTATTCCTTTTGCTTTCTGTTTTGCACTTTTTGCCTTTATCTTTGTTTTTACTTTGTGCTTTGTGCTTTGCACTTTCTATTTTTATCTCTATTCATACTCGTTGACTCATACAAACTAATCTCTTCTTGCAGCTATGGGTATACGCATACTTTCCTGCCCTTGCCCCGGTTTCGAGGGATGAGGTAGAGGTGGCCATGCCTTACTCCCGGCGGTATGACGGCAGGTGTCACCCTAGGCACTAAGATAATACCACCTTCGCCTACTACTACCGATACTTCGACACGGTGACAGCACGAAAGGTACCATACTCACTTCTCACTCCTGTTCCAATTTCATTTTCAATTTTATTACTTCGGCCCATACTTTGATAGCTGAGATAACTGGCAACAACTGACACTAGTGAATTCTCTATTTGTAGGTCACGTGGCAGCCGCGGTTGATGATGCTGGCGGGGACACATGACGACTATGCAGGGTCGTGGGACACCTCTCAGATGCGGATCCTATTAGAGGGCCCCTTCTGCCGGACCTCGTATCTTGGGGAGAGGTTCGTGCGCTAGACTTGGGGCCTACCTGCCCTTGTTGTTCTTGCTTCGCCTCCACCATCCATGAGGACAGCCGATGGTCTCCCAGTTGAGGCCATTGTACAGTACATGGCGGGGCAGGATGTCGATCTCTTCCAAGGAGTCGGAGACTATGCGGCCTTTATCAAGACTCATCTGATGCTACCCCTGATCGGAGCCCGCTATAGACACCCCATTTTTGACTGCCTGCAAGGCTTGAACGCTTTACTTGGAACACTCGATGATGAAAGTGGTATTAAGCGTGATTTGAGGTCTCAACGAAGGAGTCTTATTTAAGCTTCGAAACAACCCCAAACCTTCCATATTCCCGATGATTACACCCAAGAAATCCATTTTCACACCTTGTGCCATCCTTCGTTGAGTCCGCAACGGAAAAAATAGGGGAAGTCATTGAGGGCTGACCGGGCTTCAATAGCAATAAACACTGTTCTGGCTGAGAGCCCGCCAACTGTCTATTTTTGAAGATATTTATCACCTTTTGTGTTCAAATTCTATAAATACAACCATATACCTCTATTTTGGGGGTTAAACAATTAAGAAAGAGCCTATACACATTGAGAGAGCTCCTTCTTCCTCATTCCATTGCAAGTTACCTTTGAGTTGACCTATCTTCCTTGTATCATCTATATACACCATACACAACCTTGACTCATCATCCTAGAGCCTTGTTTGACCCTTGAGAAACATAATTCAAGCTTGAGAGTGTGTCAAGAGTGAGTTTGATCATCAACCAAAGCTTACTCCCTTTTGAGAGGTATAAGCTTGTAACTTTTTTTCTTGCTTTTGATTTCTTCATTTCTACTTATTTCTTGTGTCCTTGGACTGTTTTACACCTATTCCAAGAGTTGGAACTTGGGTTTGGATAAGCTACCAAATGTGGTAAGGTTAACACCTTTACTTGCACCTATTTTCATAGCTCAACCCTTAGCTCCTTTACACTCTTTTTCTTTGATTTTTGAACTGATTTTCAGAGTTGAATTGAGGCCAAATACATGATTTGAAGTCTTGAAATTGGAGGGGTTGGCCATCCCTCCTTGTTCTTTTGCTTACATAGCTTTAGTATCTTTGCTTTTGCTTAGCTTTTGAGCTCTTTTCTTATATTTTCAGCCACTGTTTTAGGCTTATTTTAGACTATTTTGGGGCTGTTCTAACTTGTTTAAATAGTTTGTGCTTTGTTTAGTTTAGTTGTTGTCTCATAAGTTTACTTGCATAGCTTGTTGCATGTTGTTCTAGCTTTTCTTCAACTCATTTCCATGTTTAATAACCTCATTTTAATAATCAACTTGCCACTCCTTTCTTTCATTTGAGAGTTGTTTCAAATGGTTGATGGTTATTCAACATATGGACCAGAGAATTACGCTTAATGGCTTAATCTCTACGGAGATTCATTGTCAACGGCGTAATCTTTTTTCATGTTGAGAATTACTTCCCATTTGATGCTTCTCTCATTTTAGAGGACTTAATCATCATTTCGGACAAATGGACTAAAGAATGGAAATGACTAAAAGAATTGGCTTAAAAACAACCAACACACTTAAAGAAAATGAGTCATCTTGCTTAGGCTTGGCAGGTGTGGACGCGCCCCGCATGAGGGACTTATGCTGCCACAGTTCGGACTCGAAAATGTCACGGTTCTTAATCTGAACCAAAGAGTCCAAATCTGGCAAATCGTTTTGAGAAACAGATTTTTGAAAGAAGTGCCAAACATGGACTGCTTTGCCAGATACAGAGTCGCCACCTAAATATTTTTTATGGGGGAATTTAGGAAACCCTGACTCAGTGCCAAAGGCCACGTGTCCGTTATCACCAAAGTTACCTCGGCTCGGGAACTTGGGTACGATTGAGGAAGGTCAGCTATGAGCACCCCCTCTCGCCCGATCCGAAGATCGGCCTCTACTAACCATGATATTCGATTTTGAAAACGTTATGTGTTCTTATTCCGGTTAATTAGCTAGAATTACTATGTGATGCGCACAACACAAAAGTATAGACTAGATTGCCTAATTTGGAATGAAACATTGCATATCCGTTTGTTTGGAAAATGCTTTGGAATTTGCTACTCGTAAGTAGGCTAAAATACGGATTTCAATGAGTTGTTCCAACTCAAACAGTCCAACCTTCACCCACAGGCATTCAAGCAGTTTATATCACATAAGCATCTAGCCACGTGGTAACATTCACACTCATGCGAAATGCTAAAGCATAAAATACTTACAATGTACTCCGCGCCAAAACAAGAACATGTTAGCAATCATGCATGATCCAAGTCCATGTTAAGTGGCTAATGCAACGCATACAGAATGTCACTAGAATAGGCTCATCTAATCTAAGGATGACATGTGAAAATGCACAGATAGCATGTATTCAAGTTAGATTTGAAATACTTATGCAGTTAGCATGATGCGCCGAGCCCGGTGCATGCAATACTGATGAATGATGCACGCATGCATAGCATAAGGTATGCTAAATTAAATATGTCCTAATACTAACCATCAAAAGCAGGTAAGTAAAAGGGAGAAAGAAGTGGGGGTTGGAAGACATGCACACACGCACCCACACTTATTACAAATTTGCCCTCGCTCGGAGGGACCGAAAGAATAATACAATTAATTAACCTACAAGCTAATTAATTATTACAGATCAATTAAACTAGCTAAGCAAATTAACTAATCTAAGAAAGTAGCAAACTGCAGCCTTGGGAAGAGGGTCCAATGCATGCGCGCTCGGTTCCGCTCGGAAAGTCACTGCCATACACAAGATGCCTCTGCTTTGACTGTTCTGCTCCTCTGAAGACTGCACAAGTCCCAGGGTTGCTTCTCTGAATGTTGTAAAACACCACCGGCTAAGGGGATTGGCCACCGGCCACTAATTGAGATATCGGCCACTGATGGATGGCCGGCCAAATCTTCTTGCAGAAACTGATTTTGACAGCAGCAGAGGGCAAGACATAGCATGGCAATGCATTTCAAGCAATGTATGCACCAATCATACTCCTTATCATGTTTATGACTCAAAGGAGTATAGGTCTCGATTCTCGGACCACCAATCGTGCATTTCAATGCATGATGGCCCAAAGAATCAAGTGTGCATTTTAATTTCAAATGCAATGCAAACCAAATAAGCAAACAAAGGGGCTTTCAACCTCTATCATGGCTTGATCAAGAGGTGAAGCATGCATGCCAATGCAATGCAATCCTAAGCATGTTAACTAGGCATGCAACATGAGCATATGGGAAGCATGCAAGGCATATAACAAGCATGCAAGTTAAATGAGCATACAAGGTACAATGCCAACACACAAACATGCAAAACATATGGCATGTTAAGCAACCAAAACAAGGAGGAGAATGCATGCCAAATGCAACACCATTTCAACATGCAACAACATGTCATAAGCTAAGCGTGCAACAACATGCCAAGGGATGGACTTAAACTAAATTAAGCAGCCCTTAAACAAGCCTAAAATAGTGGCCAACATGCTCAATAATGGAGGCTAAAACACATACCAATAGACATGCATGCAAGGTCCAAGACTTGGGCATAAAAGAGAGACTTTTAAGCACACTTGAAAGGATGCAAACATGGATGCAAGGCATACATGGAAAGCTCTGAAATCATGTTAGTGATGGTGCCAAACCAAGTAAGCAAGACAAGCCAAACATGCAACCAATGGTCCAAAGCCTAAGGCAAGCCAAGGAGGTATTGAACTACCCTTAACAAAACCAAATATGGCATGAATTGAATGACCAAAATAAGAGGTTTAGTATGTTAAAACAAAGCTAAAAACACAGTGACATGGCATCCCAGGGGGCCTAAACATGATGGCATGCATGAAGGCCTAAACATGAAGCATGAGATGACAACCTTATAAAGCATTAAAGGGACATCAAATGCAAGCATACAAGCACATCATAAGGTTTGAAATAACATGCCAAGTGGTTCCAAACCACTGAAACAAAGCAAGGATGGCATGCTAGAGGGGCCAATGCTTAAGGCATACAAGAGGGATTACATGGTGGTTATACAAAGCAAAGCATGGATGACCCAAACAACCAAAAACAATCCTTAAGCACACTAAATCATGCACAAAAGCTTCACAAAACTGAGCCAAAATCATGCTAAAACAAAGGTCAAAGCTTAAAGCATGTTAAGGCCTAAACATGGCATTACAAGGCATGTATGCTAAGCAAGCATGGTGTACCAAAACCAACTCAAAACAGTGCTAAATCATGACATAATAAGCACAAAAAACAGCTAAGGCATGGTCAACATACACTTAAATTAGATGCTCTCTCAAGAGGCAAAAATGGCCCTTTTCAAGGACAACAAGGAGAGGGGGTGGCCCTCTCCTTCTTAGGACCTCAAGGCACCATCCTCACATCTAAAATCCCTCAAGATTTCAGTGGTGAGAAGGCCCAAACACAATGGTCCCGGAGCTCAACCAAAATGGCACAAAACAAGGGCCAAACAAGCCTTAAGAGGGGTCAAACAACCCTAAAGCTTAAAACACCCTTAAACAACTATTTAGAGTAGGAAAAAACAAGACTTTTATGTGTTATATGCTAAGCTCAAAAATAGATGCAAGATAGTCAAAAAAGCTTTGCAAAAATGGGGTATTTAAAGGTAAAGTCCTTACCCTTGTTGACCCTCTTCAAAAATGGTAGACCAGCTGGTTCTTTGAGCTCAAAACCACCCAAGAAGTCCAAGAATAGCCTTCTAGTGCCTCAGCTCCAAGAGAAGGTGTGATGGTGGGTGTTTGTGCACAAAAGTGAGGCAAAACACACACAAAACACAAAAGATAGGAAGGCATAGATATAAGATAGATACAAATCCTAACTCTAAAACCAGAGCCCCTCTGAAAATGTTGTCTAACCCTAAAAGAGGGAGAGGAGGCCTCCTCTTATAGAGCTTCAATCTTGTAAGCTTACAAGACAAGCTAGCTAAGAGGGAAATCCCTCCATACACGTGTATGGAGGGGAGCCAAGTGCATGCCAGCTGCATGAAAATATCTGCAAAAGCAGATGCACAGTAGTCGGCCGGCCAAAAATGCAATTGACCAAAAAAAGATAGCCGGCCGGCCATCTATAGTGCCGGCCGGCTAAGCATTTGGCCGGTGGCAACAAGACACAGCCGGTGGCCTCAAGCCATGGCTGGTGGAGTGTGGGGATGGCCCACAAGCCATTCCTTGCCCCTCCAAGGCAAAGCACAAGTGTTTGGTGCAAAACCAAACACAAAACAGTCGAGTCGAGAGATCCTGAGGCGAGACGCGTAGCCAAGACCTCCGGGAACTCAAGACGAACACAAACATGGATGATCACCGGGTGTTCAAACGGTGACGTCCAAGTCTTGAGGACGGTCAAAAATGGGGTGTCTACAGCAGGACGTTATGCCAAGTTTACCGAGTCAAGAGTGATCATGCACTAATTCATGGCGTTTTGATGATTTTTGAAGCGTCTCTACTACCCTCTTTGAGTTCATTCCATGACAAGAGGGAAGGGTGGTCATATCTATTGAATTTCATTGATTTTTGTCCAAAGTTGTATCCGAAATCATCAAGCAATCAATTTGCCCATTGATGGTTTTGGAAACAATTCTAGCCTTCTCTTGAGACTTTTTCGTGACAAAGAAGGAAGGAAAGGGGCAAACAAAGCTTGAACAACTCTGTCTACACTGTTTTCACTTCAGAACACAAAACAGAGTTTTTAACAAAACTGAGGCACGACCGGCCTTCTCTATGCTCGGCCGTGCTTCATTAAGGGCCGGCTGACCCTCAAAGTTTGGTCAGCAGTGTATTTTTGCAGAAAACAAAGGGCAGTGGCTGAGGTGAAACAGAGCAAGCTTGGGGTAGACAGAGTTGTTCTTGAGCACCGCGCATGTGCATGCATACGATCTTGCGCATCCTTGCTCATATTATGATCGTTATTGTATTTAATTTATATTGCCTATTATAATTAATCTCATCATTAACGTGTTGTAATTATTATTGTCCCTTTATAATTGTTGTAGTTACTTAGCTTAGAGAGTTAGTTTATTTATCTCAGTTATCCTTCTTGTAATAATCTTGGTCATCCGTGTTGTAATAGCATAGATAGCATAATTAGCTAGTTAATTAGCTTAGCCTATTCTATCCATTTGGTTCAGTTTTGTAATAATTAGTTTAATTCAGACTTTTGGACATTAATTCGCACCCTCCTATGTGAGGGATCAAATGTTGTAATAATGTGTATGTCTTCCAACCCCACGTCTTTCTCCTTTTATTTATTCGCTTACGATGGTTAGTATAAAGCATCACATTTCATTAGCATTCTCATGTTTTGCATCCATTTGTCTTTCATGCATATAAGGTTGTGCTCATCATGCTAACCCAATATCAATGTCCAAATTCATTTCTTGAATACGTGCTCTCTCACATGTCTTGAATGAAATCATATGCCACGCTCATAGCCGAGCCTGTAAAAATACATAATGTATGTGTTGCGTTAGTCATATTTCATTTAATTAGGAACATGCATATTTTTCTAATAATTTTGCTTTGTTTAGCTTGGAATACTAGGTGAGTGGTTTTGTGTTTTAGCATCTTGCATCGAATGTTTGTGTTATCGTGTCCAAGCATGTCCATCATGAGGCTAATTGCTTAAATGATATAAATTGTTTGAATGCTTGTGGATGAAAGCTAGGTGCCTGAATTGGGACGGTTTGATTAAACGTCCATTTTAGCCCACTTTTTCAAATGGCAAATTCACAAAACAATTTCAAAACAAAAAATGAGATCAAATGTTCCAATTCTTGCAAAGTAAAGAATAGCTAATAAA
The DNA here is from genome assembly GCA_030407325.1 of Camellia japonica. NCBI lineage: Eukaryota > Viridiplantae > Streptophyta > Magnoliopsida > Ericales > Theaceae > Camellia > Camellia japonica. The sequence goes on along the minus strand of JAPPVO010000019.1, from coordinate 99,632,511 downwards.
TCAGAACAAGAGCATATAATGTAAATAAGAAACACATCATGATTAGTAGAGGCCGATCTTTGATCGGGAAAGTGGGGTGCTCAATTCATGACCTTCCCCTCTCGTACCTAAGTTCCCGAGCTGAGACACTTTGGTAATGACGGACTAATGGCCTTTGGTACGAGTCTCGGGTTTCCTAAATTTTTCAAAAATTTTTAGGTGGCGACTCTGAAATCTGGCAAAGTAGTCCATTTTTGGCATTTGATTCAAACATCGATTTTCCAAAAAGAATTGTCGAATTTGGACTCTTTTTGTGTTTTCGCTATTTCATATTGCACTTGTGAAATCAGATTCAGAACCACAAGTGTAGTCAGAACTATAGGGCTATTCGCCTTCCTGAAGGAGAGCAAAAAGTCAAGCTACAGTTTCTGGCAACTCTGCTGGGGATTTTAGCGAACTTGACTTAAAACTCATGATGTGAATTTTTTATCTACATTTATATGTTCTTTGCATAGCATTTGCATGGTTACGATAAGTCACTGTGTTTTCCATCTGCTATTCCTGGACGGTTTGCCAGTGGTGTGATATTCCTATTCCGTAATATGTTAATTGGTCCTTGATATGAGTATGATTATGTGTTTAACATGATTTTGTGTGCCATTATGTGAAAATATGTGGTTTTGAATTTCTATCTGTTCACCATAGGAATATCTGTTTGATTATCTGCTTTGGAAATTAAATTGAAGGCCTTATCGGCCACAGAACCTGAAATTGATTGCGCCATTGTGATTAGCATAATTTTTAGAGCTTACGGTGAAATTTAATTGGAAATTGATTCGAATCAGATTAAATTGATTAAAATTGGTAAATTGGTGCTCAATTATTTTTAATATTAAGAATTTTGATTAAAAGAGCTTTTAGTGGGCCACTTTCACTCGAACTCCCTCTTTGGTTTATTTTGGCTGATTTTTGACTCTAGGAGTAGAGAGAGGGTTGGCTAGGGAGGGTGAAAGAAGAAGAATTGTGTTTGGCTCAAGTTTGTGAAGAATTGGAGGATTAAACTCAAGATTTTGCTATAGATTGGGAGAATTAAACTCCTAGGTGAGTATTTCATGGATTCTAGTTGTCATTTTGTGTATTCAAGCTAGTTGGGTAATCAAGAGTAAGTTTGACATGAAATTGGGTTGGCCATGTTGAATTGAAGGTCAATGTATGCATGCATGTGTGTAATTGCTTTAAAATTTGCATGTTTGAACACAAAATACATGATCCATGTAGAATGTTGGTTAAAACTCATGTTTGTAATCACCATTTGCACCATGTAAGTTGAAATGGGAGTGATATCCCACATGCATGTACAATTTGAGAAATGAGTTTGAGAATACATGGAATTGTTATCATAATAGCAAGTTTGGTGTAAATTGGGACATGCAAGTGTTTGATTCATGAAATTGAGCTTCATAATGATATAATTTGGTGTTTGTATCATGTTAGCACAAGTATATATGAAGTTTGAGCTATTATATGCATGAAATGTTGATTGGAAGGTCGAATTGAGCTCAAAGAACAATTCTGGGTTTTCCAAAATTTTGATGTCCGCTCGAGCGGGGAACTTGCCGCTCGAGCGTGAAATACGTGCTCCCAGAACTTTTTGCAGACATGGTATCTGCTCGAGCGGGGAGCCATGTAGAGAGGCCTTCCGCTTGAGCGCCTTAGTGCACGATCGAGCGTAAATTTGACATAGCCAGTACTTTTGCAGGTCTCTTGGGTCCGCTCCGCTCGAGCGGGGAAGTCCACGCTCGAGCGGGGACCCTGTTTTCTGAAATTTTGAAAGACATTCTGTATTTCATTTTCTGTTCTCTTTCACTTCCAAGTACTCTTAGGCATGCATTGGGCATTGTAATTGAGTTAAAGAGATAAGAATGAAGCCTAAAGAGGAAAATGTGAATTTAGAACGGATCGAATTGTTTGTGACCCTTTTGTGTTCATGGAATATGTAGGGTTGAGCTCCAGGGCAAACCAACTAACCGATCACTGTGAGTAATATTGATATTTTGAAGCTTGTCATTTGTCCAACTGCTTATTTCCTTATAAGCCTTATAAGTTGTTAGTTTGAATTATGGACAATGTTTGATATGAATAACTGAATGGGCTGAAAGGCCAGTCTGACATAAACGAATGAATGAATGGGCCAGAGGCCAGTTTGACATGAATAAATGGGCCAGAGGCCAGTTTGACATGAATGAATGGGCCAGAGGCCAGTTTGACATGAATGAATGGGCCAGAGGCTAGTTTGACATGAATGAATGGGCTAGAGGCCAGTTTGACATGAATGAATGGGCCAGAGGCCAGTCTGACATGAATGAAAGTCTGAATGGGCCAGAGGCCAGTCTGATATGAATGAAAGTCTGAATGGGCCAAAGGCCAGTATGTTCGGAACCACAGTCACTTGACTTAAATTGCGTATATATATGTTAAATAGAAATATGAATTGGGCCCAAGGCCGTTTGGAGCATGTTGTTCCATATATCGTTTGTATAACTACTTTATTTGGTATTAATCACTGGGCTATCGCTCACGCTCATTCATGTGTTTGTAGGTGAGCCAAGAGAAGTCCAAACCCAGCCCCAGTGAAGTTTGTGTGGAACAACAAAGGTTTTGAAGAGTCAGCCCTTGTGTCTCACGCACGAGACTCGCCTCCACCCTTTTGTCATTCTGTTTTATTTTTGTCATGTTGGTAAGGACTTTGAATATGTCTGTATATAGTTTTCATGGGTTGACCCAGTTTTGGATGATCCTGTCTGTACAGAACTTTATGCTACTGTGTTTCTATTGTGAGTTATTAATGTACATAGGTATGGTTTGTTATGACGTGCCATGTAAGCACAGCTCCATGGACAAAGTCCTTTTTTTGAAATTGCTTCCGTTTGGCCCCTTTACTCTGATGAGTTATGTCTGATTTGGTTTGAGGCCGTAGGTAATCTCGTGATTACTGGCCAGTTATGGCCTTAACCCATAGGGGCGGATTCGGGTCATGACAAGTGGCTTGCCCAAAAGGCTTGCCAAAAGGCTGATCGGTCATGGGCTCTGCCATGTCGGAAACACAACCCTTGGATTTGGTTCACCACTGTACCGCTTGATCCATCTTTCACTTCTCGGTGTTAGGTGTGAGAGATATATTAGGTGATCTTGCCAAGGTACCCTTTTGACCATTCGACCTAGTTGCATATAGTGAAGCTATAGTGACTATTCCAATTTAGGATAGGATGCCACCCATGTGTAGGATGTTGTGAAACTCGTTGTGTGGAATAGCACAGCCTAGATCATGCCAAAAATCTAAGATAGGGTAACCTTACCCGCTCATAGGGGTGTTTTGGTTCTTTTTACTTGATGCATGCTTTTACAGTGACACTATACAGGATGGTTCATATCAGTAAGGTTTGAAAACAGAGTTCAGTGGGGATTACAGTACAGCTATGTGTCTTGACTATTGTGAATTGGGGTCGAAGTGTTGTCTGATTTTGATTTTGTTTTTCTTTCTTTTTTTTTTTTGCTAGGGAGTTTACCATCATAGCTTCAGAAAGACCTGATATTCCCCAAGTTGTGTGGACTCATTTCGGCAGGCTATGCAAAGCTCGAGACCTTGTTGGTGGTCAGCCCATGCTAGTCTCTCTTCCTCTAGTCACTCGACGGAGAAGGAACAGATAATCAGTAGATTCAGTACAAAGCACTCCACGAACACCTACTCGTTCTTAGTCAATCAATTCACCAGCATCTAGTTCACCCGGATTAGCAATGGCATAGAACACAACACCAAACGCAGAGTCAAAAGCCATATTCTAATTGGCTCATCTGAATATGAAGTGTAGTTCCATGTCATGGATGTTTCGACCACATTCAACCTGTTACTGGGAAGGCCCTAGCTCCATCAGATAAGGGCTGTGTCATCAACAATCCATCAGTTAGTGAAGTACCCCTTTAAAGGCAGGATCGCCACAGTGTATGGTAACTCTGTAATCCGTCCTCTCCAAGGAACTACTGCACCACTACTGGAGATCATACATGGGGAAGATGACGTGTTCCTTTCCGGCTTCTCTCTAGCAAAAGCCCAGTTGGTTTAAACCATCACGGTAGAGGGCGATGAGATTATGTAAGTGCGCAATCCATATACATGATGAACAAACAGGGTGTAGACATCCCATTTTTGACCGACCTTAAGACTCAGACGTCATCGTCTGTGCACTCAATGATTGGGCATGTTTGTGCTAGTTTTGAGTGCTCGAAGGTCTCGGCCGAGCGCCTTGTCTTTGAGCCTCTAAACCCTCTGTGTTTTGGCCTAGTTTTTAGGCCAAACCTTGGTACCTCTTGGCTGAAGGAGAGTGGGGCCCTACCGGCCACTTTTGGCATTTGCCAGCCACTTTTTCTCCTTGCCAGCTAGTTGGAGTGGTCGGTCAGCTAGTTGAAGTGGCCGGTCGGCCACTTGAACTGGCTGGCAGCCAATTTTCTCATTTTTCTGATACTTTCAGATCTTTTGAGCCAGCTGTTGGGCATTGAAGCTATCCTCCATACAGACAAGCTTTAAGCTTGTCAAGCAAGCTTTTGCTTGCATTGCCTATATAAGGGGAGGTCCCTCCCCCTTGTTTGAGGTTGAGAAATTTTGGAAGCAAATTTTGACTCTCTCTCTAGAATTCTCTCTCTCTCTCTCTATATATATATATATATTATACTCTATAGTGCTTGAAAGTGAGTGTTCTTGACATATTTGCACACAACCCTCTTAGCCAAACATCTTGACCTTGGAGCTGAGATTCCTTAAGACTTGTTTGGGCCTCCTAAAGCTGGTTTTTGGCTTAGAATTTGTCCTCTTGCTACTGTGCTTCAAGGGTGAGCATATTCCCTTTTTAAGCTTATTTTTGTATACCATCTTAGCCACCTTTGCATGCTGTTTTAGCCTTGGTTGTTAACTACAAAAAGCTCTATTTTTAAGTGTTAAAAATGTTGGTTTGAGTCCTTGTTGGGGTTAGGGGTGGTCTACCCTCTTTGGTTGCTTATTTGCTAAGCTTTTGTATCACTTTTTAAGGCTATTCAAACTATCTCTTTTTGGCCTTTTAACCACTGAATTCTAGAGGAATTTCAATGGTGGAAAGGTGGTTTTGAGGTCCCAAATAGGAGGGGGTGGTCCCCTCTCCTCTTGTCTTGCTTGCATGTGTTGATGGCCTACTAAATGAGCATGTGTTTCTACTTCTCTGTGGCTTTGTTCAAGCATGTTTTTGTGACTTTTTAGACCTGCCATAACTCTGTTTTTGGCTTGTTTGATCATTGGTTGCATGCTCTTTACACTTGTAGTGTAATCTTGCTCACTAGCCTTGCATGCCTAATGAGTTAGCTTGTTATTCTAGCATGTGTTGGCTTAATCTCAGCCCATTTTTGGTCTTATTTCAGCATGTTGTAACTCTGTTTTGGCCTGGTTGAGTCACCTCTTGCATGCTTCTTACACTTGTAGTGTAACCTTACTCACTAGCTTTGCATGCTTGCTACTTTAGTCCATTATTCTAGCTTATTTTGGCTACACTCCAGCATGTTTTTGCTCATATTTTAGCATGCTTGAACTCTGTTTTGAGTGGTCTTGGCCCTTTGAGGCTTGCTTTGTATGGCTATAGCATGATAGGATTTGATAGCTTTGTGTTTTGAGTCCTCTAGCATGCTTTGCTTGGGTTGTTTGCATGATATGGCATCATTTAATATGTGATTTCAGAGCATATATCACTGTCATACTCTCATATGTATCACTCTTTCAATGCTTTTGAGAAGTTGAACCTCATGCCTTGTTTGCGAGCCAATACATGAGCTTATTTTTCTTGCCATTTATGCTGCAAGTCTAGCATGTTTTTGCTACTGTTTCGACCTGCCTTAGGTCTGTTTTGAGTGGTTAAGGTCCTTTGAGCTTTGCTTAGTATGGCTGTAGTATAAAGGACCTTGACTAGCTTTGAGTTTTAAGGCCTTTAACATGTTGTGCATGTGATGTTTGCATGGTATGGCACCATTTGGCATGTAATTTCAGTGTATATAGTGTAGTCACACTCTCATATATTTCACTTCTTTATAGCTTTTGAGGGTTGTGTATTATGCCTTGCTTATAGGCCAACATGTGTGCATGTTCTTCTAGTATTTTGAGCTTCCATTTCAGCATGTTTAGGCCATTATTTTGGCATGATTGAGCTTTGTCCAGGGCTGGTTTGGACATTTGTGCTATGTATTGCATGCCTCTTGTGTATTGCTCTTTACTAGCTTTGATGTTTTTGGTCCTCAACATGCCATGTTTGCATTGCTTGCATGCTTTAAGGTCTTTAGCATGCCATTTCAACACTAAACATCTGCCACCTCCCTTATTTCTTCATTCTTCCATTTCATTTGAGGGTTGTTTGGCCTTGAGATTGTGTTTGAGCTTGGGATTGAGACTTATGCTTAAATAGCTTTAACCCTCTTTTGAGGGTTCCTCCTAGTCAAAGGCATGGTCACTCCTATGCCTTAAACCATTCTTTTGGTTGACCTCCTCTCCTTAGAGGACTTGCACATTGGACTTAACCAATTAAAGAATGGATTGGTAATGTAAAATGTGTAAACAAAAATTGAGTCAACTAAAACATGCCAAGATAACATATGTGTGTTGCATTGCATGTGTTTGCATCGAACGTTAATCCAAACATAAGAAATGTGGGACGTTTCATACTTGAAGTGATGAAACGTGTGTAGACGTGCCCGAACGTCCCGGGCCCCGCGTGCGCGATCGGCGCAAAATCCGGTTTGTTCATTGGGCTGCTACAGATCGGACTCAATGTCACGGTTCTGAATCTAATCCCGCAAAGTGCAATGCAAGATCGATAAATCACCAAAGAGTCCAGATCCGACAAATCGTTTTGGAAAACTGATTTTTGTAAAGAAGTGCCAAGCATGGACTGCTTTGCCAGATACAGAGTCGCCACCTAAATATTTTATGTTGGGGGAATTTAGGAAACCCTGACTCGTGCCTAAGGCCACGTGTTCGTCATCACCAAAGTTGCCTCGGCTCGGGAACTTGGGTACGAGAGGGGAAGGTCATGTAATGAGCACCCCCGCTCGCCCGATCAAAGATCGGCCTTTACTAACATGATATCTTGTTTTTGAAAACACATGCGTTCTTATTCCGGTTATTTAGCTAGAATTACTATGTGATGCGCACAACACACAAGTATAGACTAGATCGCCTAAGTTGGAACAAAACATCTCATGTTTGTTTGAAAATGGTTTGAAGGTGCTACTCGCAAGTAGGCTAAGACGTGGATTTGTCACCCTCGGGTGGGCTTAGGAAAACATGATTTTGCCACTCTCAAGTGGGCTTAAAACACACATTTTGATGAATTGTTCCAATTCAAGTAATCCAACCTTCATCCACAGGCATTCAGGCAGTTATATCATTTAAGCAGTTAGCCTCATGGCAAGCATGCTTTCATGGCAAAACTAACACACATGCAGTATGCGAAAGCGTAAAAGCTTACCTAGTACTCCGAGCCAAAACAATAGCTAGTTAGAAATCAATGCATGATCCTAACTATGTTAAGATGGCTAATGCAACACATACAAAATGCAACTAAAAATAGGCTCGGCTATTCTAAGATGTCATGTGGATGTAACACTTGATACATGTATTCAAATATGAATTGAAATACAATGCAGTTAGTATGATGCGCCGAGCCCGGTGCGTGCAAGACAGATGAATGAGTGCAAACATGCGAGCATAAGGATGCTAATCAAAACATGACCTAAAACTAACCATCGTAAGCGGTTAAGTAAAAGGGAGAAAGACGTGGGATTGGAAGACATTCACACACTCATGCACACTTGTTACAAAATTCGCCCTCTCGATGGAGGGTCCGAATAAATAATACAAATCAACTAATTAACTAACTAATCAAGCTAATTAATTATTACATAACCAAATTGACACAAATAACTATTCTAGGTTATTAAAAACACTGAAACGGCCTCGTGACGAGGGATGCATGCGCGTTCGGCCGGCTTCTCTCGGAAATCCGTTGCCATGCCCCATGTTGCCTTTGTCTGCACTGTTCTGCACCTCTAAAAACTGTGCCAACTTCTGTGGTGCTTCTGAAACACTTTATGGACATGCTGAGAGGCCATCGACCAAAATATAAGGCCATCGGCCAAGGGAAATGGGTTATCGACCATTTGTGAGTCCATCGGCCAAAGATTGTTAGCCGATCGGCACTGAAGATAGCCGATCGGCTTCCTTTCCTACAGACTGCTCCTTTTGCTGCAACAGAGGACAAGCAAGGGCATGACAATACATTTACAAAAAAATATTGTGCAACTACACCCCTTATCATGTTTGAGACTCAAAAAAGTGTAGTGTTCGACTCTCGAGCCATCAATCACGCATTTCGATGCATGATGGCCAAAGAAGCCGAATTGCACAAATCAATATGGAATGAATGCACAAAAACACATGAATGCCTCACACCCTATCATGTTGGATCAAGAGTGTCGGCGACCGAGGATTGAGGCACATTTTGTCACTTCAAGTACGAAACGTCTCTCGGTCCTCGTGTTTGGTTTGACACCCCAAACCAAACACAATGCAATGCATGCAACACGGAAAAGCTGTACAATGCAACACAAACATGCCAAATGCAATATGACTCAAGCATGCACACAAGGCTAAGGTAACAAGCATGCCAAATGCAATGCGACCTAAACATGCAAACATACAATGTAATAGGCATGCAACAACAATACCAACAACAAGTATGCAACATCATGCAATACGATAAGCATGCAACAACACACAAAACCGCATGATCCATGGACTTATACTGAAAATGGATAGGCCTCAGCCATACCAAAAACAGTGGCCAAAGTGATGAATTGGAAGCATGAAAGCACATACAAACATGTACGCATTTAGGTTCATAAACAAGGCAACAAGACACCAACTCTTAAGAGCACTTAAAGAGTGAAAAGTGTGGACATGTGACAAGCATTATAAGCTCTGAAATCATGCATGGAATGGTGCCAAACCATCCAACCTACACAAGTATGGCATGCAAGAGGCTTAAAACTTGAAGATAGCAAAGGGACTTGCACTAAGGCTATGCAAAACATGAAGCAAATGGCAAGTACAACCCAAAACAGTCCTAAAGCAAACCAAAGTGAATCTAAAACATGCATGGACCAAGGCCAAACCAAGTCAACATGAAAGGCCAAAAGCATGAAGCATGCAAGGCTACAAAGGGGTGTTGCACTACACCTAACCAGACCAAACATGGCATGACTTAACCAATGAAAAAAAGAGTTATGGCATACCAAAATAACACCAAAAACCCATTGAGATGGTATCCCAAAGACCTAAATATGATGGCATGCACAATGATCCAATCATGAGGCATAAAACACCAACTCTTCAAAGCTTTGAAAGGATGACAAATGCAAGTGCACGGCTACACTACATGGATTGAAATCACATATGGAATGATGCCAAATCATGAAAATGGTCCAAGTAATGCATGCTAATGACTTGGACACTCAAAGCTAACAAGCTAGAATGCATGGTAGCTATACAAAGCATGACATATATGATCAAAACAACACCAAACAGAGCTTAAAAATGTTAAAACATGACTAAAAGTTCCTTTGAGTTGAGCCAAAATATGCAAGTAAGATGGTCCAAATGCATGATGCATGTTAAGGCAAATGAGAGGATTGCAAGACAAGTGCATGATGCATGTAAGAGGCCATCAAACCAACTTAAAACAGAGGTATAGCATGACCAAATAACACCAAATACTTGCTAAAATGAAGCCAAAACATGCTAAGCAAACATGCTACCATTGTGAGCCACTAATACAAACAAATGAGACATAAGGAGAGGGGGGTGTCCCTCTCCTATTCAAGACTCCAAAACCACTTCTCCATCACTGAAAATCCTCTAGATTTCAGTGGTGAGAAGGTCAAAACAAGATGGTTCCAAAGCCCAAAAAGAAAGGCACAAAATAAGGCCAAACAAGGCCTAAGAGGGGGTAGACAACCTCCAACCAAAAAACGACCTTAAACAATCATCATAAGCATAAAAAATCATAATTTTTTGTAGTTTAGAGTTAAGCTTAAAACAATATGCAAGTAGGTCTAAAAGCTTAAGCAAGAATGGGGGATTAAAAGGTTAAGAGCTCACCCTTGTAGAACCTCTTCAAGAACACACCTCTAGCAGGTTTTCTGAGTTCAAACCAACCCAAGAACACCAAAACCAACTCCTAAGGATCTCAGCAACCAAAGGATGGTGTATTACTAGGTGTTGTAATGCAAAAGTGAAGACAAAACACCCTTTTAGGCACAAACACACACAAATATAGAGAGAGAGGAAGAAAAATAGAGAGATATATCTTTTCTATCTCAATTTTCTGAACCTCTGAGAAGGGAGGAGGAGCTCCCATCTTATAGGAATTCAATTCCAAAGCTTCTTGGAGAAGCTAGAACAAGGTGCAAATCCCTCCATACACGTGTATGGAGGATGGGAATTGTGCCCACCAGCTGTCACAGCTGGCAGAAAATATCTGCAAAAAGCAGATGGAAAGGTCTCGGCTTAAAAATATGGCCGATCGACTGAACAAAGTGCCGATCGACCAAAAAAAGTGCCGATCAGCCACCACTTTTGGCCGATGGCAAGAAAACATGGCCGATGGCATCATGCCTTAGTCGATGGGTTGAGGGGATGGCCAACAAGCCACCCTCTTCCCTCAGAAGCAAAACCACAAGTCCTTGGTCCACAACCAAGCACAAAACAGACAAGTTGAGAGATCCTAAGGCAAGGCGCGCAGCCGAGACCTTCGGGAACTCAAAATGAACACGAACATGGGTGATCATCGAGTGTTCAAACGATGACGTCCAAGTCTTGAGGACGGTAAAAAATGAGGTATCTACAACGTGTCACGTTTCTTGGTCGCTAACACCCTTGATTAAGCTTGATAGGGTGGAGGCTCTTTGTGTGTTTTTTGTGCATTCATAAAAATGGTGTAAGCTTGGATCTTGGCCACCATGCATTGAACATGCTTGGTTGGTGGCTTGAGAGCCGAGTGCCACGCTCCTTTGAGCTTGAGACATGATTGTGAGAGTGGCAGTGCCTACATTGCCTTGCAAATACATTGTTGTGCCTCTATTGTTCTCTGTTGCGGCAAAACCAGAAGCCTGGAGAAGCAACTAGCTGACCAACCAGTTTTACTAGCCGACCGGCCAGTTTTAATGGCTGGCAGCCACTTTTTTTGGCTGGCAGCCCACCAGCAGATCCCTGTTTTAAGGTAAAGGCAGTCTGGAGATTGACACAATTTTCAGAGATTAAGACAAGTGCAAACAGTGGCAATTGACAGCATAGTAATGGATTTCCAAGCGAACGCCAACCGAGCATGCATCTTCAACCTCTTGGAACAGAGCTGAGGCGGTATACTTTGTAATTAGCTTTACTTGTTAGTTAGCTTAAATTTGTAGTTTAATTAATTAGTTTGTTAATTAATTAAGTGTTGTAATAATTAGTAAGTAGTTTACTAGTTATTCGTTTTCTTGTGCAATAATTAGTCTAATTAGCTTAAATTAGATTAGTTAAGTAGCTTAGCTTAGCGTAGCTAGTTAGCTTATTATTCAGACCCTCCGTCGAGAGGGCAAATGTTGTAATAAGTGTGCATGTGTATGTGAATGTCTTCCGATCCCACGTCTTTCTCCCTTTTACTTAACCGCTTTCGACGGTTAGATTAGGGACATTTTTCAATTAGCATACCTTATGCTTGCATGTTTGCATCATTCATTTGTCTTGCATACACCGGGCTCGGTGCATCATTCAAACTGTATTGACTTTCAATACCTATTTGAATACATGCATCAAATCATTACATTCATATGCCATCTTAGATAGCCGAGCCTATTTAGTTGCATTTTTGCATGTGTTGCATTAGGCATTTTAACATAACTAGGATCATGCATGATTTCTAACTAGTTCTCTGTTTTGGCTTGGAGTACATTGTAAGTGTTTACACTTTAGCATACTTGCATGTGTGTGAGTGTTGCTATGATAGCAGGCTTGCCATGAGGCTATTTGCTTAAATGCTAAACTGCATGAATGCCTGTGGATGAAGGCTTTATTACTTGAATTGGAACAATTCATCAAAATGTGAGTTTTAAGCCCACTTGGAGTGACAAATCATCATATTCTAAGCCCACCTTGTTTGGTGGCAAATCCGCATTTCTAAGCCCACTTGAGGGTGGCAAATTCAAACCATTTTTGAAAACAAACATTGAATTGTTTTGTTCCAATTTAGGCGATCTAGTCTATACTTGTATGCTGTGCGCATCACGTAGTAAGTTAGCTAAATAACCGGAATAAGAACACATGTGTTTTCAAAACAACATATCATGATTAGTAGAGGCCGATCCTTTGATCGGGCGAGCGGGGGTGCTCATTTCATGACCTTCCCCCCCTCGTACCCAAGTTCCCGAGCCGAGGCAACTTTGGTGCTGACGGACACGTGGCCTTAGGCACGAGTCAGGGTTTCCTAAATTTCCCAAAAAATAAAACATTTAGGTGGCGACTCTGTAATCTGGCAAAGCAGTCCATGTTTGGCACTTCTTGATTAAAATCGATTTTCCAAAACGATTTGCCGGATTTGGACTCTTTGGTGATTTATCAGTCTTACATTGCACTTTGTGAGACTAGATACAGAACCGTGACAGGAGTTCGAACTGTAGTAGCTATGAACCCAAATCCGCACCCTCTCCGAAAGGGGGGCGCGCGGAGGAAGTTCGGGCGGTCTACACAGGGGCATATGCCCCGGTCAGGACTAGGCCGAAGCGGTAGGCATGGAGGTACTATTGCTAAGAAGCTAAGTCATAACCCCCATGCCTTCGGGCTGGGATACAAACCTACCGCTGTAAATTGGCAAAGGAAATGGGAGGAGTTGAGAGAGAGGTTGAAGGCAAAGAGGACTGGGAAACAGTATGAGTTAGTCCACAAATCTATATGGGGAAACCTGAATGGATGCTTTGTTTGCCAAGGAGAAGATTTCCCATTCTGTGGATTCCCAGAGCCCTGGTATGACTGGGAGACAAAGACAAGGTATCTGGGGTTCGAGATCTTTTTCGGGCACCAGTTACCAAAAAAAGAGGATGAACAAGCAAACCTAAGCACTGATATGGATCAAGGAAGGACTGCAGACTGGGCATTAAAGAAGAGGAACTGTTGGGAAAAGCATTGGCTGACTTACTGATGAGTTCCACTGCGGGAGCTGAGACCACCAACTTGGGGGATAGTTTTACTATCTCAATGATCGGGGTTACCCCAGCAGCAGATTTCTCCAATTTGATCATGGATGCATCTGAGGCTCCACGCTTGGTCTGGATGTTTGAGCAAGGCATTATCAACAATTTTGAATCGGATAGTGAGTTCGAATCTGATTCCACTAAGTCTGTGGAGTTGGGGTCAGATTCAAGTTTCTCTGAGTCTGGTACTTCTGGGAGTGGTAACCTAGATGCCAAAGTCCTGTCCAGGTCGTCTTTTAGCTTTTCCTTTGAGTCCACTGTAACCGAAGATCCAGACTTTTTGAATGGGAATGCTGTGAATGTTGCTTACTTCTCTGTGCCTTTGGTTTGTTGTACTGATCTTAATTTTCAAAATTTTGACATAAACGAAAAGGAAGAAATTCCTCGGGTTTTGAAAAATTTGGTTGATCATGAGGAGGAGAGGTGTGTTAAGCCCTGTACAGATGAAATCATATCAATTAACGTGGGTACTAAGGAAGATCCTTGCTTGGTCCAAATCGGGTCCACGCTGTCTTCGGAGGAACGCGAGCGTTTAATCGCTTTATTAAAAAATTTCAAAGATGTTTTCGCGTGGTCCTACGAAGACATGCCTGGAATCCTGAGATTGTATAGCACCGGATCCCTCTCGACCTTGAGGCCCGGTCAGTTAAGCAAAAGCTGCATAGAGTTCGCCCAGATTGTGCTTTGAAGATTAAGGAAGAAGTTACCAAATAGATTGAGGCAGGGTTCTTGCTTGTATCTGAGTATCCAACATGGTTGGCCAATATTGTTCCAGTTCTGAAGAAGGACGGCAGAATCAGAGTTTGTGTCGACTTCAGGGATCTGAATAAGGCTAGTTCGAAGGATGAAGTTCCCTGGCCGTATATTGATGAGTTGGTAGACTTCACTCCGGGCCATGCATTGCTCTCATTCATGGATGGGTTTTCCGGGTATAACCAGATATTGATGGCACCCGAGGATACGGAGAAGACCGCTTTCACCACTCCGTGGGGCACTTTTGTTACCGAGTCATGCCGTTTGGGTTGAAGAATGCTGGGGCCACTTATCAGAGGACTGTAACTACCATTTTGCACGACATGATTCACAAAGAGGTTGAGGTGTATGTGGACGATATGATTGTCAAGTCCAAAGATCGAGAAGGCCATTACATCGCCTTAGAGAAATTCTTTCAGCAGATCAAAGAGTATAGATTGAAGTTGAACCCACAAAAATGACAACGGGAAAAATGCTGGGATTCTTGATTACACAGAGAGGAATTGAGATAGATCCTTTCAAAATCAAGGTCATCTTAGAAATGCCACCACCAAGGACTGAAAAGGAGGTGCGCGGCTTTCTGAGTAAAGTGCAATTCATAAGGTGGTTTATTTTAAAACTAACCTTGACTTGTGAACCACTATTTGGTCTTCTAAAGAAAGGAAAAAAGTTTTAGTGGGACGATCGCTGTCAGTTCGCTTTTGAACAAGTCAAGCAGTACCTGCAGAATCTGCCTGTGTTATCACCACTAGAACCGAGAAAATCGTTAATCTTGTACCTGTCAGTGACAAACTCAACTATGGGGTGTATGTTAGCTCAAGAGTTGGAGGCCAAAGTGGAGAAAGCCGTTTACTACTTGAGCAAGAAAATGCTAGATTACGAGACACGTTACACTCCTCTTGAGAAATCTTGTCTAGCCTTGGTATGGGCTACCAGGAAGTTGAGGCACTACCTGTTAGCTCACTCCGTAATCCTGGTTTCGAGATTAGATCCCATCAAATATCTCTTTGAGAAACCAGCGCTTACAGGTAGGCTAGCCCGTTGGTTGCTTCTTCTCTCCGAATTTGATCTTACATATGTTACATGCAAGTCTGTTAAAGGGAAAGCTGTAGTGGAATTTTGGGCAGATCACCCGGTAGAAGGGGATGAATCAGTGGAGTACCTTTTCCCAGATAAAGATATTCCGCAAATAGAAGAGAGAACGTGGATGATGTACTTTGATGAAGCAGCCAATCAATACGGTTATGGGATTAGTGTGTTGCTAATAGCACCTGATGACTCCCATATACCCTTAACCTTTAAACTCTGGTTCAAAGTATCCAACAACGAAGCAGAGTATGAGGCGTGTATCACTGGTTTAGAAGCCACCATGGAACTAGGGGCAAAAAGGTTGGACGTCATCGAGGATTTGAATTTGGTTGTGTCTCAGGCCAATGGAGATTGGCGGGTTAAAGAGGAGAAAATGAAAGTTTACCATCAGGTCTTGGACATGTTAATTCTGAGGTTTGAAAAGTTGACGTTTACCCATCTTCTAAGAGAGAACAACTGATTCGCTGATGCACTAGCAACTCTATCTTTTATGGTAGACATTCCATTGGGAGTCAGGATGTGTCCAATCATTATTGAACAGAAGTACACGCCGGCCTATGAAACCATTGCCGTAATAGATGAGGCTTTAGATAAGAACCCCTGGTATTACGATATTTGGAATTTCCTGGAAAAGGAGGTGTATCCGCCAGGAGCAAATGTCAAGGACAAAAGGGGAATACGGCGTCTGGCCGTTCAATTTATCATATGAGAAGGCAAGTTGTATAAAAGAGGTCATTTGGGAATGCATAAGCTATGCGTCAAGGAAGAGGAATCAAAGCATCTTATGGAGGCCATTCACGGAGGAGAGTGCGGAGCCCACATGAACGGTGTGATACTTGCCCGAAAAATCCTTAGACATGGCTACTACTGGTCAACTATGGAAAAAGATTGTATTGGTTTTGTTCGGCGATGCCACAAATGCCAGATTCATGCCAATCGCATGAACATTCCGCCGTCAAAGCTCTACAATATGACTTCACCATGGCCATTCTCTGTTTGGGGGATAGATGTTATCGGTGCAGTTACGCCAAAGGGGTCAAACGGGCATGAGTTCATTCTGGTAGCAATTGACTACTTCATGAAATGGGTAGAGGCCCAGTCTTACTCTATATTAGAAGCAGCGCATGTGGCTAAGTTCATCAAGAACAACTTCATCTGCCGGTATGGAGTTCCGAATGAGATTATCTCTGATAATAGGTTGCACTTCAAGAAAGAAGTGATAGATTTGCTTGAAAAATATAACGTGGCTTTCCATAAGTCATCAACCTACAGGCCACAAACCAATAGAGCCGTTGAGGCTGCCAACAAAAAATATCAAGAGAATTCTGCAAAAGATGGTGGAAACCTATAAGGACTGGCCGGAGAAACTGTTGTTTGCACTCTGGGGTTACAGAACCTCAATCCAAACATCTACAGGAGCGACCCCTTATTCTCTCATCTGCGGGATTGAGGCTGTCTTGCCAAT
The DNA here is from genome assembly GCA_030407325.1 of Camellia japonica. Lineage (NCBI taxonomy): Eukaryota > Viridiplantae > Streptophyta > Magnoliopsida > Ericales > Theaceae > Camellia > Camellia japonica. The sequence goes on along the minus strand of JAPPVO010000019.1, from coordinate 99,615,872 downwards.
CGAAATTGAAGTGCCCTTACTACAATTTATGGCTGAATGTCAGATAGCAGAGGCAGATTAGCAACAGAGCAGATTTGAAGAATTGATGTTGTTTGATGAGAGAAGACTAAGGTCATTGTATCATGTCCAAGGCTACCAACGCCGGATTGTTAGGCCTTTTAACAAGAAAGTTAAGTCCCAGAATCTCAAGAAAAGGGACATGGTGCTGAAACACAACCGAGCTCCCATTCACGACCGTAGGGGTAAGTTCAGACCCAACTGGACTGGTCCTTACATCATCAAGTCAATCTGGTTAGGAGGGGCAGTTATTCTTATGGACTTGGATGGCCTGGAGTTCTCACAACCAATCAACATTGACAAGTTGAAGAAATATTATCCCTAAGAGGCTCGCTAGGCCGAAAACCTGAAAGGGCGACCTAGGCAAAAGTTAGAGCATGAAAAATTAAAAATAAAGAAAAATTGAGCTCACAAGGTTGAAAACCCTAAAGGGCGGCTTTGGCAAAAGTTAGAGTGTAAAAGGAGAGAGTTAATACTCAAGTGAACCTGAACCGAACTATGTGAGGCCTAATTCCCATTTTTGGGATACGTAGGCAACTTCATCTCAAAGTTTGCCCGTAACTATCTCCAGTTCAACTGTCCTATCCGTTTTCAAGTCGTTCATCATCTATTAGTTCGGTTGTGCTCCATATTTCGGGGCAGAAAAGCTGAGTACAGAATAGCAGTAATGATACGTAGCCAGGGGCAATTATGATTTCTTTTGATTCAAGATTGTACATCTTGAGGATCGATTCTATACGTGTCAGGTGGTGATCGCTTTCGGAAATTGTTTTGGAAAGTTTTGATAAAAGTTGATTATGTTCAAAATTTTACCCTTTTACAACTTGGACCATTTTTGGGACCGAAAGGAAAATTTTTAGTACTCGCAACTTTAATTTTATTGATTTCAACATAAGTATATTCTCCCTCTTTGATTTTACATCTTAAACTTGAAAAGAAAATATCAAAGCAGTAAAACTAGGGGCACAGCTAAGTCAAGTGGCTCTATGCCAAAGATGGCCCAACCTCAGCCTCCTCTTCAAGCCAAGCCAAACACTCCTCAGACAGGGTGTAACTGAAACTAATGGCGGGGGCTAGAATCTCTCTCGTTCTCCAGGCCGGGAGATACCGAGGCAAATGCGAGGCATGAACTGGAAATGAAGCTGTGTATTCCACTCCCTCATCTGGACGTATCTGATCATGCCCAAACCGGCATCGGAACCAGAGAGGAAAATAAAACATGCAATGTGTAAGGCCAATTAACTCTACACCTGACTGTTGGGACATGTTGTAGCTCATCTTAGCTAAATTAAACCAGGGGCAATGCCAAGATATATTAGTTGCGGACCGACTGCACATCCAATCACACCATAAACCCTCTGCGGGGAAATGTATTAGCTGTTGGCGAAAGAAGTAAGCCCTGGCCGAGTATTCGGGGCAAGGGCCCACTATCTGCAGATTATCCATCAACCATACTTGGAGAGGGATGAAAAATAAGAGAGATTAAAGAATAGAGAGGTGTGTATTGAGGGAAAAGTAAGGCAAGGGTTTTGAGAGGAAAAAAAACAGAGAATGAGTGATGAGTGATGTAAGAATCATAAATTAGAAGGGTGGAAAATAATACCTGGAGAAGTAGTGGGCTCCCTGCAAAGTGAGTAGTCTCTCCTTGATGGAAAGCATCCAAACCCATCAAAGTTTCGGCCAGTACTATACCTATGCAGCTCTTGCCCTCTCTCAAGCCTTGGGCCACTTCAATTAACTAGATACTAGCTTTGGCAAAACTAAGGGCAAGGAGGAATTGTGCAAGAAAGCATAAGCAGAGAGAATATTGCCGGCAGCTTCGCCAGTGAAGGTCACTCCTGTCTCCAAAAGCGGAAAATCGATGAATTAAACCGGGAATGTCTAGCTCCCCATCATGTGCCAAGGATCAAGCCTCATATAATGTTAACCCACACATCTATCCCAAAGCTTGGGCATGGCCAAAACGGGGCTTCGGTATGATTTCTTCGTTGCTTTAGGACTCCATTAAAGCTCGAAATTCTTCGAATGTCAAATACATCTCTTGTGACCCGAATTGAAACACATGTGTGACCAGGTTCCAACATCGAACAACGACATGTAGGAATGGAAAGCAAAGGGAAGTGCGGCTTAGAGGAAAAAGGGCATTTAGGTTGAAATCGCAAAAATTCACCTTTTTCGAGTCATCCAAAGTGGCTATCCAGTCTTGGAGCCTATTGTTGCATAATGCCTCCATCTTGAGACCAAAATATCAAAGATTTGTTGTTCCACCAGAAAAATAGCAAGGAAGCACCATTTATAGAAGATGAGCAGGAGCAGTGCATGACAGTTGGGCAGCACTTACCAACCTCACACTGAGGCCCGACTGTGCCTCAGTGAAGCCTGACCGTGCATATTTAGGCGTGGCCGGGTCTTGATGATGACTTAGACCAATGCAATTGCAGAAAAAGCTGGTTTCTGTCTGGATGCACTGTAGCTTGTTTTAAGTTTTGTTTTGTTTATACCAAGTGTTTTTTTAGCTTTTTCGAGTTGTTTTCATTTCGTTTTTCTATTATCAAGTTGTATTTTACATTTTGACTGGTTGTAAGTCATTATCCAATTCATGAATTAATTCAAGAACAATCATTCACAGTTCTAAAGGTTACAATGCAAGAGTTACACCATTCATCACATGCAAATGCCATTCATCACATTGTGCAAAGAGATCATTCAACAAAAACTTATCTTTTATAAACTAGCGGGTCCAACCCCGGCATTGTTTTACAGGGCAACAAAACGAAATAAAATCTTTCAAAATAAAACAAAAGGTTTATCCGGAGCTAGTCTTTAACTACATAGAAAAATGAAAGCAGAAAAAAAAAACAAAGTCATCATTCTCATCAATAACCCATCCTCGCCCTCTTCCTCCTCGGCTGCGGAGGAGGTGCATCACTGTCATCGCTAGGGCTGCTCGACTACAAGTCAGCCTCCTCTCATTTGTCCCTCATGGACCCGTCAAAACACTCCTCGGAAGACGAGTGCTGCCTCACTCGACCTCTCCCTCGATCGGCTCCTCCACGGCTCCTCTCTCAACCCTGTCTCTGTCTACTGGCTGCGGAAGGTCCTGTAGGCACTGCTGGCGCCAGCTCAAGCTGAAAAGAGGACAGATATCAATATGAATTAATAGAGTGTATAGCATAGAAACAACAGTAAATCGCAGATAGAATGTACCTCGATCCCATGGGTGACTAAGGCAGTCTGCCTCTTTCGTACCATAAGGAGCAGTCGGTCGATCGTACGAAGGAGGTCATCACTGTACGCCCGGGGGATCTGCAAAAGAACAGAATTTGAGAAAGGCAGACGGAAGTAATAGCGAACAATGAATAGAAATGGTAGAAAACAAGCTAAAGTACAGTATGGACTAGCATAAAGGAATGTGTACCTGCTCGACGCCAGGAGCAAACACTAGCGTGCGGTCCCTCTCCTTGATGTGCTTAAGTGGGATCTGCACGATCACTCTTCCTAATGCATGTACATAATCTCAATGGGGATCACAGGAAATCCAAGAATGAGAGCAACGACAGGGGAACCTCTAGCAGGCGCATCACCAGCAGTAGCAACAACAACCTCCATCACAGCTCGAGCCATGCCTGGGGTAAGAGGCGTCATCACCCAAGTGTGTAAGAAGGTAGTGAAGTCGCCAGGCTCATGATGATGATCGCCGTTCTCACTTAACATCAGGAGGTCGATCTGAGGACCGTCCTGCAGCTCATCCACTACCCTCATAGCCGGGGAAGGCGGGTGTGGAATGTTGGGGTTAGCGACGCCCCGTATCTGGCGGATGAACCTCTCCCCTAGGTAGTACGCCCGGCCAAAAGGGCCCTCGAATAGAATCCACATTGTGGAGGCATGCCATGCAGCGGTGTAGGTCATCCTCGACACCTAGGGAATGCCCGCCCAAGGGTGCCAGTCAACCTGAGAAAATCAGTGCAGTGTTAGATCAGTGCAGTATGAGAATGGCAATCCAGTGCCAGATGTTAGTGCAGTGTAAGAAATCAGTACACTATGAGAATGACCGTGTAGTATAGGAAATTGTGCAGTCTGCTTACAATATGTAACAGTTAAATGGTGGTATTTTGTTACCTGGTTCGCAGTGATCGCGTCAAAGAAACGTCGGAAGTAAGAAAAATCTCGGTCTACGTGGTGACGTCGCTTAAATCGGGAGTTGTAGTACCGGGAGCAGGGTACTGACTCGATCGGCCTCACTGGGACCAGAGCTAGGGAGCTAAAGTATGTGTAAACCCAAAGCTGCAAACAGAAAGATAGATGAAGTAAATAAGTAGAAAATGAAATGCACAACAAATGAGAAGAAGATGTAGAATGAATAGAATACATAGAAAGGATAAATGTGAGGCGTGCCTCCTAAATCCTCTAATAGCCGCCGAGTAAGTTCGCCTTGCGGTGGGAGACATAGCTTATATAGTAGTATAGGGCCCAATCATACTCTGATACCTGAGGGAGGTGCACTAGTGCCCCCAGAAGATATAACCCCACGGTATTTTCCCTGTTCACAAACAAGATAGTACTGAGAAGATACATATGGAAGCCGCGGGTGTACTAGGCGACCTCATCTGGAGTGGTGGGCCAAAAGTTGGAGAAGTACTTGAAGAACCAGCTGTATCTCACCATCTCGTGGTTGGTAGTGTCCGAGATCACTCCAAGAAGCTGACGCTGTACGGCTCTCCACTGCATCATATTTGGATCATATGGGATCGGACCGCCAACTCTAACTCGCAGGTCGGTGAGCATTGAAAAATTGTACGGAGTCAGGGTCATCTCCCTGATCGATGAGAAGTGTAATGAATCAGTGGTGTCCCACCATTTCTCAGCCAGAGCTCCATACAAAAATGACTCGCCCCTCATTTGTATGAGCTCTGAGTAGAAAGGCCCGAAGCCAGCTGTGTCAATCGATCCGTGGACCTCTGCTGGTAGTCTTTCGTACCAGTGCAGGGGGCTGGATATGGATCCGTAGCCACAAATCCTCCTAGCCACCACTTGTCAATAGGGAATATATATGGTATTAATTGGTGATCTACTTGTGAAATTCAAGTTCAAGTCAAATTCAAAGAGTACAAAAACAAAGGAAAATGGTTTACCGTGGAGGCATCGGCGGACAAGTGCTCCGTAGGCTCTCACAGCAAGACGTCCTCGTCTATCTCGGGAATGAGGCCCTGGAATCTCAAAATGCCACCTGGAGGTGGAATGTGTGTACGTGGCTGATAAGTGGCCACATCAAATGGCCTGTCGCTGAGAGGAAGCAACATACAGGGATCCTAAGGCGGCCCTGATGCCAATGGTGGGGTCCGGAAGGGGAACTTCACCGCTAGCCATGGAGAAAAGTGGAGGAAATAAAGAGAAAGTGAGAAAATGTGGGGGGTTAAACTCTAGCAGAGAGAAAATAAGAAGAGAAAATGAAAAACACGAAGGTGAGTCCTCAAAAAGCCAAGAAAACTCATGAGAAAAAAAGTAAAACAATGAGAAACCAAAAAATTTGACCAAATCGAAATCCAATCAGTTCAAAATGTAGAGGAGAGTAAGGGTTTCGAAGAAAAAGTGGTGAGGTTTGTTAGGAAATGCAAGTAAAAGAGGAAATCTAGAGAGAGAGAGAGTGTAGAGAGGGAAAGAAGGGAGTTTCGGAGGTGAGGAAGTGAGGAAATAGGGTTTTGTTTTGTTTTAAACAAGTGAATCGCGAGAAAAAGACTGAATCTGCCCCTACTGCTATTGAAGCCTGGTCGGCTATCGCGATGCTTGGTTGTGCTTCACTGAGGCCCGACCGGCTCTAAGTGAAAACCCAGTTCAACCTTTGTTTTTCTTTGCTTTATTTTATTTCTGGTATTAGGGAGTGATAAAAAAAAACACACACACAAAAAAAAAAAAAAAAAAAAAAGAAGAAGAAAAAAAAGAAAAGAAAACAATAAAAGAAGAAGAAAAAAGGAGAATAGAAAATATAAGGTGAGTGAAAAACCATATATTTGATTCTTGATCTAATTTGTTTAAGCTTGTCTGTTTTAAAATCTTTTTTTAATTTATCATTATTTTGCTTGAATCGTAGTTCGTTCTGTTATGTTGTAACCAAGTGAACAAACGATATTGTATGTACGGTTCATTTAGAGAGTGTCGGAGAAGTGCCAGATATTGTATGTATGGTTCATACAGAGGAGTCCCAGATAAAATCATTCCTGCCACATTAAAATCATCACCCATTTTACAACCGGATTGAAACGCGGTACGTTGAGCCCATTGTTCTAACACATTGGCATTGTTTTGATTTTATGTATCTTTTAGTAGAATCCATGTCTTGATTCCTACTTATGTGATTTGCTTGTTCTTTGTTCATTCCAACTTTTCCTTCTCTCGCGTGTGACGCGTTAGGATTGTACCTTCAGTTAAAAACATTCGGGTGCCCCCGGTGTTCACACCACATTTCCTCCTCTCACGTGTGATTCGTTAGGATTGTACCTTCGGTTAAAAACATTCAAGTGCTCCCAGTGTTCACACCAACCTTTCCTCCTCTCGCGTGTGACACGTTAGGATTGTATCTTCGGTTAAAAACATTCGGGTGCGCCCAGTGTTCACACCACCTTTCCTTCTCTCGCGTGTGACGCGTTAGGATTGTACCTTCAGTTAAAAACATTCAGGTATGCCCGGTGTTCACACCAACCTTTTCTTCTCTCGCGTGTGACGCATTAGGATTGTACCTTTGGTTAAAAACATCGGATGGGCCCGGTGTTCACACCACTTTTCCTCCTCTCGCGTGTGACGCGTTAGGATTGTACCCCTAGTTAAAAACATCAGGTGCACCTATTTGTTCACACCACCTTTCTTCCTATCGCGTGAGACGCGTTAGGATCTCAGTTGAGACCTCGGGGGCGCTCGATGGTTATGTCGCCCTTCCTCCTTCCTACGCGAGGCGTAGTTAGGTTACATTTTCTTACATCCGTTCCACGTAAGACGTAGGTTGGTTTGTGCTTTCTTTGTGCTTTTCATGCGAGGCGTGCCTGTTTATTCACTTCGTTTCGTGTGAAATATGGCGAGGTTTATTTTGCTTTGTTTTGCATCGTCTTTCGAACATTGCTTTCTTGTCTAGATTGTAGCATTGTTTCATTGCTTCATTTACAATATGTTTCATTGCATGATCATAAGTTACTTATTGCATTTCGTTGTTGCATTTTGCCTTCGAGTCCAATTTTTACGTTTATGTCTTGATTTCTTGCCCGAACCTTACAACCTTGTCAAATGGGTCGTCTCTGGGCTTTGACATTCACTCACGTCACTTTATGACTTTGAGCTTTGTCAAAGAGGGGCAACAGTAGACACCCTATTTTTGACCGCCCGCAAGGCTCGAGCGCTTTACTCGGAACACTTGATGATGAAAGTGGTATTATGCGTGATTCGAGGTCTCAAAGAAAGAGTCTTATTTAAGCTTCGAAACAACCCCAAACCTTCCATATTTCCAATGATTACACCCAAGAAATCCATTTTCACACCTTGTGCCATCCTTTGTTGAGCCTACAATAGAAAAAATAGGGAAAGTCATTGAGGCCCGGCTGTGCCTCAGTGAGGGCCGACTGGGCTTCAATAGCGATATACACTGTTTGGGCTGGGAGCCCGCTAGCTGTCCATTTTTGAAGATATTTATCACCTTTTGTGTTCAAATTCTATAAATACGATCATATACCTCTGTTTTGGGGGTTACACAATTAAGAAAAAGCCTATACACATTGAGAGAGCTCCTTCTTCCTCTTTCTTCCATTGCAAGTTACCTTTGAGTTGACCTATCTTCCTTGTATCATCTATATACACCATACACAACCTTGACTCATCATCCTAGAGTCTTGTTTAACCCTTGAGAAGAATAATTCAAGCTTGAGAGTGTGTCAAGAGTGAGTTTGATCATCAACCAAAGCTTACTCCCTTTTGAGAGGTATAAGCTTATAACTTTTGTTTTTGCTTTTGATTTCTTCATTTCTACTTATTTCTTGTGTCCTTGGACTGTTTTACAACTATTCCAAGAGTTGGAACTTGGGTTTGGATAAGCTACCAAATGTGGTAAGGTTAACACCTTTACTTGCACCTATTTTCATAGCTCAACCCTTAGCTCCTTTACACTCTTTTTCTTTGATTTTTGAACTGATTTTCAGAGTTGAATTGAGGCCAAATACATGATTTGAAGTCTTGAAATTGGAGGGGTTGGCCATCCCTCCTTGTTCTTTTGCTTACATAGCTTTAGTATCTTTGCTTTTGCTTAGCTTTTGAGCTCTTTTCTTATATTTTCAGCCACTGTTTTAGGCTTATTTTAGACTATTTTGGGGCTGTTCTAACTTGTTTAAATAGTTTGTGCTTTGTTTAGTTTAGTTGTTGTCTCATAAGTTTACTTGCATAGCTTGTTGCATGTTGTTCTAGCTTTTCTTCAACTCATTTCCATGTTTAATAACCTCATTTTAATAATCAACTTGCCACTCCTTTCTTTCATTTGAGAGTTGTTTCAAATGGTTGATGGTTATTCAACATATGGACCAGAGAATTACGCTTAATGGCTTAATCTCTACGGAGATTCATTGTCAACGGCGTAATCTCTTTTTCATGTTGAGAATTACTTCCCATTTGATGCTTCTCTCATTTTAGAGGACTTAATCATCATTTCGGACAAACGGACTAAAGAATGGAAATGACTAAAAGAGTTGGCTTAAAAACAACCAACACACTTAAAGAAAATGAGTCATCTTACTTAGGCTTGGCCGGACGTTATGCCAAGTTTACCGAGTCAAGAGTGATCATGCGCTAATTCATGGCGTTTTGATGATTTTTGAAGCGTCTCTACTACCCTCTTTGAGTTCATTCCATGATAAGAGGGAAGGGTGGTCATATCTATTGCATTTCATTGATTTTTAACCAAAGTTGTATCCAAAATCATCAAGCAATCAATTTGCCCATTGATGGTTTTGGAAGCAATTCTAGCCTTCTCTTGAGACTTTTTTCATGACAGAGAAGGAAGGAAAGAGACAAACAAAGCTTGAACAACTCTATCTGCACTGTTTTCACTTCAGAACACAAAATAGAGTTTTTAACAAAACTGAGGCACAACTAGCCTTCTCTATGCCTGGCCGGGCTTCATTGAGGGCTGGCCGGCCCTCAAAGTTTGGTCAACAGTGTATTTTTGCAGAAAATAGAGGGCAGTGGCTAAGGTGAAACAGAGCAAGCTTCGGGTAGACAAAGCTGTTCTTGAGCACCGCGCATGTGCATGCATATGATTCTTGCGCATCCTTGCTCATATTATGATCGTTATTTTAATTAATTTATATTGTTTATTGTAATTAATCTCATCATTAATGTGTTGTAATTATTATTGCCCCTTTATAATTGTTGTAGTTACTTAGCTTAGAGAGTTAGTTTATTTATCTCAGTTATCCTTCTTGTAATAATCTTGGTTATCCGTGTTGTAATAGCATAGATAGCATAATTTGCTAGTTAAGCCTATTCTATTCATTTGGTTCGATTTTGTAATAATTAGTTTAATTCAGACTTTTGGACATTGATTCACACCCTCCTGCATGAGGGATCAAATGTTGTAATAATGTGTATGTCTTCCAACCCCACGTCTTTCTCCCTTTTATTTATTCGCTTACGATGGTTAGTATAGAGCATCACGTTTCATTAGTATTCTCATGTTTTGTATCCATTTGTCTTGCTTGCATATAAGGTACGGCTCATCATGCTAACCCGATATCAATGTCCAAATTCATTTCTTGAATACGTGCTCTCTCACATGTCTTGAATGAAATCGTATGTCATGCTCATAGGCGAGCCTATAAAAATACATAATGTGTGCATTGCATTAGTCATATTGCATTTAATTAGGAACATGTACATTTTTCTAATAATTTTGCTTTGTTTTAGCTCAGAGTACTAGGTAAGTGATTTTGTGTTTTAGCATCTTGCATTCAATATTTGTGTTACCATGTCCAAGCATGTCCACCATGAGGCTAATTGCTTAAATGATATAAATTGTTTGAATGCCTGTGGATGATGGCTAGGTGCCTGAATTGGGATGGTTTGATTAAATGTCCATTTTAGCTCACTTTTTCAAGTGGCAAATTCATAAAACAATTTTAAAAAAAAAACATGAGATCAAATGTTCCAATTCTTGCAAACTAATCTATATTTGTATGAGTGTCACATAGTAAAGAATAGCTAATAAATCGGAACAAGACCATATAATATAAATAGGAAACACATCATGATTAGTAAAGGCCGATCTTTGATCTTGTGAGTGGGATACTCAATTCATGACCTTCCCCTCTCGTACCTAAGTTCCTGAGTCGAGACACTTTGGTGATGACGAACTAATGGCCTTTGGCACGAGTCTCGAGTTTCCTAAATTTTCTAAAAATATTTAGGTGGCGACTTTGAAATTTGGCAAAGTAGTCCATTTTTGGCATTTGATTCAAACATCGATTTTTCAAAAAGAATTTCCGAATTTGGACTCTTTTTGTGTTTTCGCTAGGGGTGCAACTCGGGCGGGTTCGGTCGGGATGGGGGTTTACCCAAGCCCAACCCGAATTGTGTTTGGCAGTGCCCAAGCTCGCCCAAGCCCGACCATCAACCCGAGCATGGCTGCCCCAGCCCGGACCAAGCTTTATAATTTGAACTCGGGTTAGCCCGAATTGCACTAGACAACAAACAGCTTCTGCAATGGTGCTTCTCCAAACAAGCCCTCTAGAGTGCCTACTCTGTTTGAAGAAGCTGCTGGAGCCTGGTGGCACTAGCTTGTTTGAGTTGAAGACACAAATCACACTCTTAAGAAACAGAGTTAGCCATTGCCATTGGGATGGGACACTCAAGCTAGCCAAAAAAAAAATATTAAGGACATCTATTTAATTTAATTTATATATATATCATATAATTTCTATAATATATTAAATGCAATTCGGGTTCGGGTTGCTCGGGTTAGCTACTGATTTTGCCCAGGCTCGGCCCGAATTACAATTTAGGCATCAAAAATCTTCCCAGGCCCGTCCAGATTATAAGATATTGTTGCCCAAGCCCTAAAAAAACTCGGGCTGGGCACGGGTTGCTTGGGTTGAGCCCGCCCGAGTTGCAGCCCTAGTTTTCGCTGTTTCTTATTGCACTTGTGAAATTAGATTTAGAACCACAAGTGGAGTCCGAACTGTAGGGCTATTCACCTTCCTAAAGGAGCGCAGAAAGTCAAGTTACACCCGCGCGAGAGATGCTAGAGATGCTGCTTATGCTGCCGGGCCTAGTATTGGAGGGGCTGCTCCCGCTGTTGCTCATGTAGCTGGTTTGCCAGTGATCCCGACCGCGATCCCATGCTGGCTGCCGAGTGGGACGGCCTATCAAATTTAGGTCAATCTGCCAAAGGAGGAGCATGGGTATGTCAGGGACTTTACATGCAACAGGTATGCACTTTGCCTCGCAGTTTGTACTTCACATTCCCTTTTTCTGTATATTGATGTTCAAACTTATTTGCAGGTGGCATTGGAGTATGTGGATGGCCTCTTGGGATTGGTCGCCTCCCTAGTTCAGATGGTGCAGAGGAGAGAGACATTGCTTACCCTCTACGGTTATCAGGTGTAGACGCACCCCGAGGGCTCCCGAGGCTCTGCGCTTGCGAAAGCGCGAAATCTCGTTTGCTCTCTAGCATACTACAATTCGGACTCAAATGTCACAGTTCTGAATCTAATCTCACAAAGTGCAATGCAAGACCGATAAATCACCAAAGAGTCCAAATTCGGCAAATCGTTTTGGAAAACTGAGTTTTGTAAAGAAGTGCCAAACATGGACTGCTTTGCCAGATATAGAGTCGCCACCTAAATATTTATTTTGGGGGAATTTAGGAAACCCTGACTCGTTGCCTAAGGCCACCTGTCCATCATCACCAAAGTTGCCTTGGCTCGAGAACTTGGGTACGAGAGGGGAAGGTCATGCAATGAGCACCCCCGCTCGCTCGATCAAAGATTGGCCTGTACTAAGCATGATATCTTGTTTTTGAAAACACATGTGTTCTTATTCCGATTAATTAGCTAATCTTACTATGTGATGCGCACAGCAAACAAGTATAGACTAGATCGCCTAATTTGGAACAAAGCATCGCATATCCGTTTGTTTGGAAAATGGTTTGAAGTTTACTACTCGCTAGTAGGCTAAATCAGGGATTTGAATGAATTGTTCCAATTCAAGTAATCCAACATTCACCCACAGGCATTCAGGCAGTTAATCACATAAGTAGTTAGCCTCATGGCAAGCATGCTTTCATGGCAACATTAACACACATGCAGTATGTTAAAGCATAAACACTCACAGTGTACTCCGAGCCAAAACAAAGAACTAGTTAGAAATCATGCATGATCCTAATTCATGTTAAGATGGCTAATGCAACACATGCGAAAATGCAACTAAAATAGGCTCGGCTATTCTAAAATGGCATATGAAATGCAATTTGATACATGTATTCAAATAGGTATTGAAATACAATGCAGTTAGTATGATGCGCCGAGCCCGGTGCATGCAAGACAGATGAATGGATGCACGTATGCAAGCATAAGATATGCTAATCGAAATATGCCCTAAAACTAACCATCGTAAGCGGTTAAGTAAAAGGGAGAAAGAAATGGGGGTCGGAAGACATGCATCACACACACGCACGCTTATTACAACAATTACACCCTCTCGACGGAGGGACTGAATAAGAAGCTAACTGGCTAATCTAAGCTAATTAAACTAATTATTACAAAACAAATTAATTAACTAATCCTAGTTAACCAATTATTACAAAACAAATTAAATAGCTAACGCATTAACTAATTAAAGTACAAACCAAAGCAAAAGCAAGCTATCGAAGCATGGCAGCTAAGGAAAGCAGTAAATTAGAAGGTTCTTGGAGGGAGAAGACTGAATGCATGCAAGCCCGGTCGCCTCGTTCGGAAATCCAATGCGATGCCCCGATTTGCCTCTGTTTTCATTTGTTCTCCAAACCTTGCACCAAGCTCCAGAAAGCTGAAACTCCACCTAGGGAAACCTGTGGGAGGGTGGCCGACCACTTTTGGTCTCTCTAGACGCCTGCCGACCACTTTTGGTTGTTGAAAAACTAGAAAAGTGGTCGTCCAGCTAGTTTTTTTGGCTGGCCGGCCAGTTGTTGCTGATGAATTGCAATTTGCTGACACAGAGAGTAAGAAAAGGGCATGGCAATGTGTTTGCAAGATATGTGTGCACAACCACCCCTCCCTATCATGTCATGAACTCAAGGGGGTGTGATTCTCGACCCTCGGGCCACCAATCGCGCATTTCAATGCATGATGACCGAGAGGCAAAGTTGCACAATTTAATATGAAAATGAATGCACACATAAACACATAAGGCCTAAAACTCTATCATGTATGATCAAGAGCGTCGGCGACCGAGAATTGAGGCACATTTCATCACTTGAAGTATGAAACGTCCCTCATTTCTCGTGTTTGGACTAACACCTATTCCAAACACAATGCAACACATAACATGTCATGCTCAATGCAATGTAACATAGGGGCATGCAAACAACATGCAAGGGGCAAGCATGCACAATGCAACTAACAACATAGCATACACAATGCAAGAGATAACATGGCATACTCAATGCCAATGGCTAAGAACTAGATGGCATACTTAATGCAAGGCAATCATAAGGTTCTAAACACCATGTAATGCATGCATGCACAATGCAATGCAACAAGGGTAACAATATGCAATGCACCAAACATGCAACAACATGCAAACCATATACTCAATGGACTTAAACCGAAGTGGACAGACCTCAGTCATGCCCAAAACAGTGGCCATAATGCTAAAATGAAGGCACCGAAAACACATACAAGCATGCATGCTAATTGGCTCACCAACTAAGGCACTAAGGTGCAACTCTCAAGAACACTTAAAGAGTAAAAAGTATGGAAGTGTAGCAACACTAAGTACACTAAAATGAGGTAAGAAATGATGCCAAATCATTCAAACAACACAAGTATGGCATGCTAGGGTCCTTAAAGCATGAAGCTAGTAAAGAGGACTACAAAGGAGGCATGCAATACATGGCACAAATGCATGAACTAAGCATGGACAGAGCTCAAGTAGGTTAAAATAAGGACCTAAACATGCTGAGACGAGGGCTCAAAGGCCTAGACATGCAAGCATACGAGCTAAGGCATAAGCTAGGCAACAATGCATAACACTCAAAGGCACTTAAAGCATGATTGAGGTAGGAACATGGCAATGCTAAATGCTCTTAAATGTCATGTTAAGTGATGCCAAATCATGTACACAACACAAATGAAGCATGCAATGGTGCTCAAAGCTTAATGCAAGCAAGAACATTTGTACTACAAGTATACAAAACATGAAGCATGTGACCAAGGCAACCCAAAATAGTCCTAGGACATGTTAAAATGAGTCTAAAACATGTATGAAAGGAAGCCAAAACATGCTAGCATGAGGGGCATAAGGCCTGATGCATACAAGGCAAATAAGGTGGATGACACTACACCTACCAAGACCAAGCATGGAATGACTTAAGCAACAAAAAATCAGAGTTATATCATGGCATAATGACCCCAAATAAACATTGAAATGATGGCTCGCAAGCTAAGGCATGAAGGTATACACAATGACTCATGTTAAGGCATAAAAGGGCAAACCCTCCAACGCATTGAATGAGTGACAAATGTGAATCCATGGCCATGAAACATGGACTGAAATCACATAATAAATGATGCCAAATCATTAACATAGTCCAAGTAATGCATGCTAGTGGACTCAATACACAAAGCTAACAAGCTAGATTGAACCAAGGCTATACAAAGCAAGTCATGCATGGCCAAAACAACTAAAATCAGAGCTAAAGCATGTTAAAACATGGACAAAAGCTTCATGAAGTTAAGCCAAAAGCATGCTAAAATGACATGTTACAACATGATGCATGTTAGGCTATTTCATGGAATTACACTACAAGTGTATGGAGCATGCAAGGGGCCAACAAACCCACCCAAAACAGAGTCATGGCATGCTAAAACATCACCAAAAACATGCTGAAATGGAAAGAAAACAAGCTAGAATGACATGCTACTTCATGGAGCATACAAGGCTAGTTTGTGTGATTTACACTGCAAGTGTATTAACCATGCATGGAGCGACCAAACCAAGAAAAAAAAGTAGTATGCCTCAGGAAAATAACCACAAATACAAGCTAAGATATGGCCAACAAAAGC
Organism: Camellia japonica; assembly: GCA_030407325.1. Lineage (NCBI taxonomy): Eukaryota > Viridiplantae > Streptophyta > Magnoliopsida > Ericales > Theaceae > Camellia > Camellia japonica. Next base: position 99,600,528 of record JAPPVO010000019.1, on the reverse strand, counting down.
TTAACAAAGATGCTTAAACATGAGGCATATGAAGCAAGTAAACAAAATACAAGGAGAGGGGATGACCCTCTCCTATTTAGGACACCAAAACTACCTTTCCACCACTGAAAATCCTCTAGATTTCAATGGTAGAAAGGTCATGCAAGGGTTCAACAAGAGCCTAAAGGGATGGCTCAAAATAAGGCCTAACAAGGCCTAAGAGGGGGTAAATCACCCCAAACGAAAAAGTGACCTTAAATAACTATTTTAAGCACTTAAATACAGAACTTTTTTTAGTAGGAAGTTAAGCTCAAAACAACATGAAAAAGGGTCCAAAAGCTTAAGCAAAAATGGGGGTTTTAAAGGTCAAAGACTCACCCTTGAAGACCTTCTTTAAAGCTGCAACTCCAGCAACTTTTTCAAGCTGAAATCAACCCAAGAACACCAAAACCAGCTCCTAAGCACCTCAGTAGCAAAAGGATGGTGTTTGAGTGTGTGTTTGTGTGAAAAAGTAAGACAAAACTACACTTTTGAACACAAAACAAGAGCAAAATGAAGAAGTGTAGATATAGGTTATATGTATGGCTCAAGGAAGTTTTTCTGAACCTAGAGGAGGGAGGAGGATCCTCCCTCTTATAGAAACCAAAAGGCAAAGCTTCTTGGAGAAGCTAAGCCTTAAACAAATCCCTCCATACACGTGTATGAAGGATAGCCCAAATGCCCTCCAACTGTGCCAGCTGGAGGAAAATATCTCCAAAAAGGTGCCAAAAAGCAGCCGACCACTTCAAGTGGTCTTCCAAGACACAAACTGGTCGGCCATAGGTGGGAGAGGTCTAGAGCATGAAAGAAAGGTAGTGGGGTGGTGGCTGACCAGAAAATGTGGCCCAAAGACCAAGCAAGCCAGTTATCCAACCAGAAAACTGGCTGGCAAAAGTGGTCTCCAAGGAGAAAAAGTGGTCTCCCACCCTTTTACCACCTTCCAAACAAGGAAAACAAGGTTTGTACCAAAAACAAACCAAAACAGATGCAAGACGAGAGATCAGGAGGCAAAGCACGCGGCCGAAAGCCCCGAAAACTAGTTGACGAGCACCAAAAGTGGTATGCAACCACAAAAGTGGTCTCCCGGACCACAGTGTTCCTCTAGGCAGAGGCAACAAGGTGTGGTTCAAAAACCATGCCAAATGGAGAACGTTAAGCGGTCCCGAGACAAGGCGCGCGACCGAAGGCTCCAAAAACCGGAAACTAGTCTCCAAGCGGGAAAAGTGGTCTACGACCACAAAGAGATGGTCTACAAGACCTCTCCCTCCCTCCGGGAATAGAAACAAATTTCGGTCCACAAACTGAGCCGAAGCACAAAAGAGTTCAGAGGCCCGGAGGCCCGGAGGCAAGGCTCTCAGCCAAAACTCCGAAACCTCTAAACGAACACAACATGCACCATCATCGAGTGCTTAATCAATGACGTTTGAGTCTTAAGGTCGGTCAAAAATAGGGTGTCTACATCAGGTATTCTTCCTTTCTTAGTCATCTGATTTGCACTGATTATCTTTTGCTATATTCATGATGTTCTGCACCACACTCTACTAATTTTCCATATTCATGCTGATTCTGCACTCATATTGTTGTAACACTCTATACTGCTATGTACTAATTTTTCACTATTCTGTACTGATTTCCTTTTTCATGTTTTTAGCATCCACCTGCGCTAATGGCACTAGCGACACTGGCAGCGCCAATAGCACCTCCTCTCGCGGTGGGGAGAAGAGGCAGATAGGCCCCAACACGCGGCAGGGATGAGAGTCGAGGTTGGAGTAGAGGTAGGGGTGCCCAGAGTTGGAGCAGAGAGTCTCAGGTAGAGAAGACTTCCTCTTCCTCAGAGTCAGTTTTGAGTAGGGATGATGATGAGACTAGCGGTACAAAAAAGACAGTGAGCAAACACTCTAAGTCCAATAGCGAGGATGATGATGCTGGCTTGGAGTCAGAGAGTGGAGAGGAGGCCGAGACTGGTTCTAGGTCCGGGAGTAGAGAGGATGACAACGGCTCGGAGTCTCATTCCTTTGACGATAGTGGTGCTGACAGTGATAGTGGCCCTGAGTCCCTTCCGCAGAAGAGGACATAGAGGGCCTCTTGAGCCTGATGTGGTCGATACTGACTTTTATATGTTCTTTTCTTTTTTTTTTCTTTTGTTTTGGTAGTTTAGCACTTGTATAGCTTCAGATAGGTCTTTACTTTTGTTTTAAAACACTTGTATTCCTCTTTTGTAAAAACTATGATCGGGGTAGAACTCTGTAGTTTTATGAAAGGAGTTTTATTTTAAATCCTGAGAATGACACCACACTTGAATAAAATTGATTGTACTTTGCATTTGAGACTGAAAATGCTTGTATTTGAACGATGTTCGTAACTGGATATTGAGTCGACAACTGACCCAAAATGCAAAATACAACTCGATAAATGAAATAACAAAGTAAAAAAAACCTAAACACAACTATTTACACTTGCTAGAAACAAAAGACTCAAAACAAGACCTCAAAGCAAAGAGGGGCCAAACATCTGCTGCCAACTGCCTGGCTAACACATGGTCGGCCGGCCACTTGAATAGACGGCTAGCCAAGAAAGGTAGCCGACCGGCCAAGGCATGTGGCTGGACAGTTGGCAACAGCTGTCAGCCACTCACACAACCTTATCCTCTATAAAGGTCTTCTCTTGCTATTTCTTTGATGGAATATCATCTTTGCTGCTACTTTCTCTAAAAATGAAGATATTTCTTGCCAAGAGGCTCAAGGATTGGATAGCCACTTTGGACAGCACAAAAAAGGTAAATTTCCGTGGTTTCGACATAAACACGCTTTTCCTATTGAGTCATACTTCACTTTGTTTTCCATTCTTTCATACCATCGTTCGATACTGGAACCCGGTTCCACATGTATTTCACTTCAGGGCACAAAAGATGTGTCCAACCCTTGAAGAGTTTCAAGCTTTAATGGAGTCCCGATGCGATAAGGAGATCATGCCTCAACCCCATTTTGGACATGCACGGCCTCTTGAACGGTTGTGTGGGCTTACTTTACAGGAGGCTCAGTCTTTGGCTCATGACGGGAAGTTGGATATACTCAGCTTGATTCATCGGTTTTCTGACATTGGAGATAGAGGTGACCTTCTCTGGTGAGGTTATCATCAACATGCCCTTTGTTTATGTTTGCTTGCACACTTCCTTCTTTCCCCTAGTTGCGGTGGAGCCAGCATTAAGTTGATCGAAGTGGCCCAACGTCTAAAAGAGGGTAAGAGTTGCATTGGTTTGGCACTGGCCGAGACCCTGATGGGTTTAGATGTTTTTCATCGACGAGAGACTACTCGGTTTGCAGGGAGTCCATTACTTCTCCAGGTATTGTTTCCCACCCTTTTTTTCTTTATGATTTCTCACATCACTCGGCATTCACTCTCTATTTTTCCTCTCAAAGCCCTTTCCTTACTTTTCTCTCAACGTACATCTCTCTATTCTTTAATGTTTCTTGTTTTTTGCCCCTTCCCAGGTGTGGTTGATAGATAAGCTGAAAGTGGTGGACCCTTGTCCTGAGTGTTCAACTAGAGCCTATTTCTTTCACCAGCGGCTAGTAGTCTTCCTTTCAGAGGGATTGTGGTGCAACTGGATGTGCAGCAGATCTGCGGCTGACATCATTTGGCGTTGTCCCTGGCTTAATTTGGCTAAGATGGGCTATAGCATATCCCGACAGCCGGGTATATAGTTGATTGGCCTCATGTATTGCGTGTTCTATTTTTCATTCAAGTTCAAATGCCAGTTTGGACATGATCAGACCTGTTCGGAGGAAGGGGTGGAATATCCAGCTCCATTTTCTATTTGTACTTCGCACTTGGCCCGGTACCTCACTACTTAGAGGACGAGAGAGATTGTGGCCCCTGCTATTGGCTTTTAGTTACACCCTTTCTAGCGAGTGCTTGGCTTGGCTTGGCTTGAGAATGAGGCACAAGTTAGGCCATCCTTAGCTATAGAGACGTCCAATAGTGCGGGCAGGAGGCAGAGGATGATCACCTGACTCATCTGTGCCCCTAGTTTATTGCTTTGACTTTTCTTTTCAATTTTTTATGATGTAAAAGCAACTTTGATTTAATCAGAGAGTTAGAGAATGCAATTGTGTTGAAATCATGGAATTAAAGTTGTGAGTATTGAAAATTTTCCTTTTTGGTTTAAAATGGTCTGTTGTTGTAAACGGTAAAATTTTGAGAAAATCAACCTCATTAAAACTTTTCAAAACAATTTTCAGAAATAGTCACTACCTAACACACATGGAATCAGTCCTTAAGATATACAACCCCAAATCAAAAGATCATAACTGCTCACAATTGTATTCACCATCATTGTTTTATCTTGCAACTGGCTCTTCTACCAAATAAAGGTAGCACAACCAAGCTAACAGATGTTGGAAAGAGATGGACCGATCAGCAAATGGACAGGACAGTTGAGTTAGGGATGGTTGTGGCTGAACTTCGGGATGAAGTTGCCTACGTATCCCAACAATGGAAACCAGGTCTTACGTAGTTCGGTTAGGATTCACTTGAGTATTAACAATCTCCTTTTGCGCTCTAACTTTTGCCAAAGTCACCTTTTCAGGTTTTCAACCTTGCGAGCTCTATTTTTCTTTGTTTCCAATTTTTCATGCTTTAACTTTTGCCTAGGTCGCCCTTTTGGGTTTTCAACCTAGTGAGCCTCTTAGGGATAGTATTTCTTCAACTTGTCCATATTGATCCGTTGCGAGAACTCCAGGCCATCTAAATCCATAAGGATAATCGCTTCTCCTGACCAGATAGATTTGATGATGTAAGGACCAGTCCAATTGGGTCTGAACATGACCCTAATGGGAGCTCGGTTGTCTTTGAGCACCATATCTCCCTCTTTGAGGTTTCTGGATTTAACTTTCTTGTTGAAGGTCCTGGCAATTCTACGCTGATATCCTTGGATATGATATAACACATTCAACCTCCTTTCGTCGAACAACATCAATTCTTCAAATTTGTTTTGCTGCCAATCTAGCTTTGTTATCTGATACTCGGCCATGATTCTTAGCAACGGTACATTGATCTCAATCAGCAAAACAGGTTCCATTCTATATAATAGAGAATAGGGGGTGGCCCCCGTAGATGTTCGAATTGACGTTCTATAACCCTAGAGTGCAAAAGATAATTTATTAAGCTAGTCTCTGTAGGTCTCCACCATCTTTTGCAATATATTCTTAACATTTTTGTTTGCGACTTCAACGGCTCCGTTGGTTTGTGGTATATAAGTTGATGACTTATGAAAAGCCACGTTATACTTCTCAAGCAGATCCACCACCTCCTTCTTGAAGTGTGAGCCGTTATCTGATATGATTTTGTTTGGTACCCCATACTTCTAGGGTCTAATAATAAACCTTTATTTTCTCTTCCTTGACCTTCCAGTCTTCGTTGGCTTGAGAAACAACCAGGTTCGAGTCTCCGATAACGTCCAATCTTATTGCCCCTAGTTCTAGGATAGCTTCAAATCTAGCTATGTGTGGACAACCCATCCTCAGGTTGATCACTCAATAATGAAATGTTCTGCTTTGTACGCTTAAGTTTCTCAGCAAGAGCTTATGTTTTCCAAACTTCAGAGCCTAGAATTGTGCATATACTTAAGCAAACCTGTCTTGGTTTCCAAAACTTGTCTGTTTCATACCTAAACCATACTTGACTATCCAGAGACCTGTAGGCTAATAGATGGTCGGTGGGCCAAAATATAATGGTCGGCCATGGCCAGCCGGCCATCTATTTCATGGCCGGCCGGCCATGTTTTCCGATTGGCAAATATTTTGCTACCAGCTGTCCCCCCATGTGCATGCACCACACCAGCTGTCTCTATATGGATATTTCCGACTGAGGTACATGTTTTTCTATATATAGGGGACCTTCGCTCTTGGTTTAAGGTTACAAAAAATTGCAAAAGCTCCAAAACTTGAAATTATCTCTCTATGTCTATCTTGCAACACACACATATTACCCAAACACTTCCTAAACCAATATTTGAGCTTTTCTTGCTGAGATTATTGAGTCCAAATTGCAGCCTTTGAGAGTGAAAGCCTTGTGGTTTGTGAAATAGAGAGTTTTCTCTCTTCAAGGGGTATAACTTCTTCCTTCCTTGAACTACTTCTCCCCTCTCTTTTCTTGCTATTTTTGGACTATTTTTACGCTATTTTTATGGGCTAAAACTTATGGCTTAAAGCTATCAAAGGTGGAGGGGTTAACCACCCTTCTTTGAACCTTGTTTCCTAAGCTTTTGCCCTTGTGTTTCCCATCTTTTCATCAACTTTTTTTTAGCTTTTTACCACTGATTTTCAGAGGTTTTCAGAGGCTAAAAAAGTGGTTTTGAAGTCCTACAAATGGAGGGTTAGCCTCCCCTCTTTGTGCTTGTGTGCTAGCTTAATCCCTCAAAATTTTAGCTTGTTGTTTTAACTATTTTTGTCTTAATTCCAACACTGTTTAGGACTATTTTAGGACTATTTTCAAGTTGTTCATTGCATTTGAGCTTTGCATGGTTTGCTTGTAGTGTAATAGTCCTCATAGGTTTGGTGTTTTAGGCATTAGACACCAACCTATTTGAGTTGATGGCATTTATTTAGTACTTTCCATACTTGTGATCATCTTTAATCACCTTTGCATCTCTCTCATTTCTTGGCTGTTCATTGCCTTGCATCTCTCTCATTTCTTGGTTGTTCATTGCCTTGAGAGTTGTTTCAACCGATTGGTTGTTTAAGCTTGAGATAGAGATCATTGTGCTTAATGGTTTAATATCCTCAGAGGTTCATTACCAACAGCATGACACCTCTCTCATGCCCAAAACAACCTTTTGTTTGATACTTCTTTCCATTAGTGGACTTAATCTTCATTATTGGACTTAATTGACTAATGAATGGAAGGTAATTAAAAGAGGTAATAAATTGGACTAAAAGAGTTGCAAGATAATAAAACAGTTTGGGGTTCAATCGGACGTTAATTGAACCCGTTGAGTCTTGAAGCATTTCATACTAACTAGTGATGAAAACGGTTCAAGAGTCGATGTCAACTACTTCCCTTGATCAATGTCATGATAGGAAAGAGGTTCGTGAGTCTTTAATTGTGCATTTATTGAAATTGTATCCCTTGGTTCATAAGTCATCACGCAATGAATTTGCACCGATTGATGACTTGCGAATCGAGCCTACTTCTCCTTTGAGCTGTTTGATGATAAGGAGAGGCAGAGTGGACATACATCCCCTGAAAATGCTCTGTTTAGGCTTGCTTATTGTTTGTTGCAGCAACGCAGTACAACAAACTAGTGGCCGACCGACCACTTTTTCTGTACGGGCGGCCATCTCTTTTGGCCGGCCAACCACCTTTTTCAGCCAAGTAGTGTCCCTTTTCTCTATAGAACAGAGCAGAGGCTGAGGTAAAATAGTGCAATTTTCTGCCTGCGAAACAGAACCCTTTTGGCAGCAAAATAGAGGTATTTTCGGGTGGAAACCGCTTCATGCTTGAGCATTCCTTACATCTCGGGGCTGATTAGCTAGAATAATTAATTACTTAGCTTAATTAATCCTATAGTATAACTACCTAGTTGTCCTTTGTGTCAATTATATTTGTGTTGTAATCAATTAGTTTAATTCCAATTGTAATAAGAAGCCAGTATGGTTAATTCATTTCATTTGGCTTGTAATAGCTAGTTAATTAGCTTAAATTAGCTAGGACACTTATTTGGACCCTCTTGCATGAGGGCAAATATGTAATAATGGTGTATGTCTTCCAACCCCCATTTATTTCTCCTTTTTATTTACCTGCTTATAATGGTAGCATAGAGTATCATGTTTACTTAGCATTCCCATGATAGCATACACTTGTGTCATGTACATTTGGGTTCGGCTCATTATACTAACCAATGTCAATTTCAATTTCATTATTTGAAAACATGATTTATCACATGTCTTGAATTGGATCATAGACCATGCTCATAGCTGAGCCTATAAAAATTGCATAATTGTGTGCGTTGCATTAGTCACATTGTATTGTTTAGGAACATGCATATTTTCTAATCATTTTTCTTTATTTGGCTTGCCTTGGAATACTAGGTGAGTATTTTGTGTTTTAGCATATCGCATTGTATGTCTATGTTATCGTGTCGAGTGTATGTTCCATGAGGCTAGTTGCTTAAATGATATACTTGTTTGAATGTCGGTGGATGAAGGCTAATTGCTAAAATTGGGATAAATTGATTAATGTACGAACTTACCTTTTCAAGTGACGAGTATCAAAAACAATTTTCAAACAAACATGAAATCAAAATGTTCCAATTTTTGCAAATTAGTCTATACTTGTGTGCATCACATAGTAAAATTAGCCTAATAGTCGGAACAAGAGCATATAATATAAATAAGAATCAGATCATGATTAGTAAAGGCTGATCTTTGATCGGGTGAGTGGTGTGCTCAATTCATGACCTTCCCCTCTCACACCTAGCTGAGACACTCTTGGTGATGACAGACACGTGGCCTTTGGCACGAGTCACGGGTTTTCTAAATTTTCTAAAAATATTTAGGTGGTGACTTTGAAATCTGGCAAAGCAATCCATTTTTGGCATTTCATTCAAACATCGATTTTCCAAAAAGAATTGCCAAATTTGGAATCTTTTGTGTTTATCTATTTCACATTGCACATATGGAATCAGATTCAGAACCACGGGAGTCCGAACTGTAGGGCTGATCGTATCCGAAAGGAGCATGAAAAGCAAGCTACAGTTTCTGGCGACTCTGCTGGGGACTTAGAGAACTTGACTTGAAATTCATGATGTGAAGTTTTATCTATGCTTATATGTTCTTTGCATTACATTTGCATAGTTACTTTAATTCACTATGTTTTTCATATGTTATTCCTAGACGGTTTGCCGGAGGCTTGCCCAAAAGTTGGCCAAAAGGCTGACCGGTCGTGGGCTCTGCCATGTTGGAAACATAACCCTTGGATCTAGATTACCGCTGTATCGCTTAATCCTCCTTTCACTTCTCGGTGTTAGGTGTGAGAGGTATATTAGGTAATCTTGCTGAGGTACCCTTTTTTGACCATTTGGCCTAGTTGCATATAATGAAGCTATAGTGACTATTCCAACTTAGAATAGGATGCCACCCGTTTGCAGGATGTTGCGAGACTCTTTGTTTGAAATAGCGAATCCTAATTCATGACAAAAACTAGAACAGGGCAACCCTACCCCCCTTATAGGGGCGTTTTGGTTCTTTTACTTGGTATGTGCTTTTACAGTGAGACTGTACAGGATGGTTCATATCAGTATGAGTTTGAGAACAAAGTTCAGTGGGGATTGTAGTTCTTTAATTATGTTTTATCTGTTGTGAATTGGGCCGAAGTGTCGTCTGATGTTGATCGATGGTTTTTCTTTTTTCTGTCTTTTGCTAGGTAGTTTACCATCATAGCCTCAAAAAGACCCAATATTTTCCAAGTTGTGTGGACTCACTCTAGCAGGTGTAGACACCCCATTTTTGATCGCCCTTAAGACTTGGGCGCCTCAGGTTGACCACTCGATAATGAAAGTTATGCTGTACAAACGTTCGATTTCTTCAGCAAAAAAGAGCTTCTAAATCCCAACCTTACACCCCATTTTGACCAAAACTATTTTAGACCAAAATTATTTTAGAACTTAAAACCCTCTTTTTCAAAATATTTTTCCAAATGTTTCTACGACGTTCTAAGGCTCGCATTTCGTTTAAAATATTGCACTTTTCGGTCAACCGAGTATGGACAAAGTGGAAATAAATGAAAGGATGGTGAACTCTTTGAAAAATCTTTAAAAACATCTTACTTATAGGTTTGGAGTTGGAGGAAATAGGAGGGAAGGAAGAAAACTAGTTGGGGAGGAAATTAGTCATCCATCCGTTAGGACAGAAATGAGCATCCCTTCACTAAAATAGGCATATCTCTTTGCATACTTAACATTTAGATATGAGGCCACCACCATTGGAAGTTGGACTTCCAGGGCTTCAATTTAGACTCAAGAATGACCTAAAACCGAGTTCGGATGAGGGAGATATGCCCGTTTGAAGTCGGGCTTGAAAATAGATTTTTGTCTGGCAGGCCACTATTAATGGGCGGCCACCCACTATTAGTGGCTTGCCGCCCCCTTTTAATGGCCTGTCGGCCACTTGTGTAAAACATAGATATTTGTTGCCAGTTGTTCCCCACAAGCTCTAGCTATTCCTATACAGATATTTCCGACCTGAGAGGCTGTTTTTCTATATATACAAGGCCAACCCTCTTGATTTTAGGTGACAAAAAATTCCAAAAGCCCCAAAACTTGAAATTCTCTCTCTATCTCTATCTTGCAACACACACACCTTACCCAAACACCTCCTAAACCAATATTGGAGCTCTCCTTGCTAAGATTATTGAGTCTAAATTTCAGCCATTGAGAGTGAGAACTTGTGGGTTTGTTAACAAAAGAGTTGCCTTGCTTCAAGAGGTATAATTTTGAGCATCTCTACACTACTTGTTTTCTATCTTTTCTTATTGATTTTGAACTATTTTTCAACTGTTTTTATGAGCTGAAGCTTGTGGTTTAATGCTATTAAAGGTATAGCGATTAACCACCCTTCTTTCAACCTTGTTCTCTAAGCTTTTGCCCTTGTGTTTCCCATTCTTTTCTCAATTTTTTAAAAAAAATTTACCACTGAATTTCATAATTTTTCAGAGGCTAAAAATGTTGTTTTGAGGTCCCAAAAATGAAGGGGTTAGCCACCCCCTCTTATGCTTGTTTACTAGCTTATATTCTCCATTATTTTAGCTTACTCTTTTAGCTTTTTTTACATCAATTCCAGCACTGTTTTAGTCTAATTTAGGAATGTTTTTATGTGTTAGTTTCATTTATGATTTGTATAGCATGCTTGTAGTATAATGGTCCTCATAGGTTTGGAGTTTTAGGCATTAGACACCAACCTATTTGAGTTGATAGCATTTATTTCAAGTTTTCCGTACTTGTGTTCATCTATAATCACCTCTGTACTTCCTTCATTTATTGGCTTCTCCCTTGCTTTGAGAGTTGTTTCAAACCGATTGTTTATTTAAGCTTGGGATAGAGATTGTTGTGCTTAATGGTTTAATCCCTTTGGGGTTCATTACCAACAGCATGGTATCTCTCTCATGCCCAAAACAACCCTTTGTTTAACACTTCCCTCCTTTAGTGGACTTAATGCTCATTATTGGACTTAATTGACTAATGAATGGAAGGTAATTTAAAAGAGGTAATAAATTGGAATAAAATGGAGCAAGATAATAAAATGGTTTAGGGTTCAATCGGACGTTAATTGAACCCGTTGAGTCTTGAAGCATTTCATACTAACTAGTGATGAAAATGGTTCAAGTTTTAACATCAACCCCTTCCCTTGATCAAATCATGATAGGGAGAAGGTTTGTGAGTCTTTAAATTGTGCATTTATTGAAATTGTATCCCTTGGTTCATCAGTCGTCACGCAATGAATTTGCGCCAATTGATGGCTTGCGAATTGAGCCTACCACTCATTTGAGCTGTTTGATGATAAGGAGTGGTAGGGTGGACAAACATCCCCTGAGGATACGCTGTTTGTGCTCTGTTTGTTGTTTGTTGCACCAGGAGAAACCCAACATTAGTAGCCGTCAGGCCACTATTTCTGGGCGGCAAGCCACTATTAGTGGGCGGCCGGCCGCCATTTTTGGCATGTCAGCCACTTTTGTCCACCAGGTAGTACCTTTTTTTTTTACAGAACAGAGTAGAGGCTAAGGCAAAACAGTGCAAGTTTCTGGCTGCAAAATAGAAGCATTTTAGTAGCAAAACGGAGAGCATTTTCGGGTGGAAATCCACATCCATGCATGAACCGTCCCTCGATTCTCGGGATCCGTTAAAATAATGTTGTAATAATAGTATGTTCTATTTAAAGTTACGGACTTATAACTAATTAGTTAGTTTTGTGTTGTATTTAATTAATTAGCTAAAGTAGTTAGTTAATTTATGGTGTTGTAATAATTAGCTAGTATAGTTAATTTACTTCATTTGGTTCGTAATAGTTAGTTAATTCGTAGTAATTAGCTAGGGCATTCATTCGGACCCTCCTGCGCGAGGGCAAATTGTAATAAGTGTGTATGTCTTCTAACCCCACGTCTTTCTCTCTTTTATTTATTCGCTTATGATGAGTAGCTTAGAACATCATATTTCTTTTAGCATTTCCCATGTTTGCATACATTTGTCTTGCATGCATTAGGCTTGGCGTATCATTCTAACTCATATTGTAGTTTACATACTTCGTTGAAAACGTGTTAAAACTGCACGCTATCAAGTTGTTTCATATGCCAAGTTAGTAACCGAGCCTATTAATTGCATATTGCATGTGTTGCATTAGTCATTTAAATTGTTACAGCATGCATTTTTCTAACTCTTTTGTTTTGATTGGCTTGCCTTAGAGTACTGGGTGAGCATTTCTTCGCTTTAGCATATAGCATATGAGTGTTAGTGGTGCCATATCACGCATGATTACTATGAGGCTAAGTGCTTAAGTGATATACCTGTTTGAGTGCTTGTGGATGAAGGCTAATTGCTTAAATTGGGGTGATTTGATCAAATGTGCATATGGGATCACTTTTTCAAGTGACACTTATTCAAAACAATTTTCAAAAATACCCAAGCATCAAAGTGTTCCAATTTTTGCAAATTCATCTATACTTGTGCGCAACACATAGTAAGTTAGTCTAATGAATCGGAACAAGAGCATATAATGTAAATAAGAATCATATCATGATTAGTAGAGGCCGATCTTTGATCGGGCGAGTGGGGTGCTCAATTCATGACCTTCCCTTCTTGTACCTAAGTTCCGAGCCAAGACACTTTGGTGATGACGGATAAGTGGCCTTTGGCACGAGTCCCGGGTTTCCTAAATTTTCTAACAAAATATTTAGGTGGCGACTCTATATTTGGCAAAGCAGTCCATTTTTGGCATTTTGATTCAAAATCGATTTTCCAAAAGAATTGCCAGTTTCGACTCATTTGTGTTTATCTATTTCACATTGCACTTGTGAAACCAGATTCAGAACCATGGGAGTCCGAACTGTAGGGCTAGTCGTATCCGAAAGGAGCACGAAAGATCAAGCAAAAGAGGCCAAAGCTTAAGACCTTGTTGATTGTCAACTAGTGTTAGTCTCACTTCCGCCAGTTGTTCGACGAAGACAGAACAGACAGTCAGCAGCACTAGTACAAAGCATTCGGCAAACACCTATCCGTTCTCACTCAAAAAGTTCACCAATATCTAACTCACCTAGCCCAGCAATGGCACAGAATACAGAAGAATTTGCTACTATGATGGCAACTTTCTAGAGAACCATGGATACCGTGAACCAAAGGATGGCCGCATAGGATGAAATTATCACCGATCTACAACATACATCTGGGGCATCCATGTCAACTATACATCCAATCCCGACTGCTTAACCGAACCCAGATCCACCCCCACCACTGGAAAATCCCCAAATCCTAGATCCTCAAGAAATGTTTTCCCTGGCTTCGACTTATAGGCCCCTGGCTCAACCCTTTGTAGGAATCCTTCCCTTTGATATTAATGAAATTGATCCGGCCGCTAGGCTACAGAAAGCGCTGAAAAAGTCTGAGGGTTTCAACTCCATTTTGGATATTGAGAACGGGTACGCTGAGGCTTTGGTTAGATTACTGGAGAAATTTAAGATGCCCCACATCAATAGATTCGATGAAAGTTAGGATCCGATTGTACACGTCCGCTTGTTTTCAGATATGCTAAGACCAATGGGCCTGTCTCAGGCTTAAAAACTATCATTGTTCGGAAGAACTCTATTTGATGTAATGGCTATCTGGTAAGCTAAACTGGAGACTCTACGAAGAGAAATTAGGAAGAGTTATCTAAGGCGTTTGTCAACCAGGACTCTTACAACATGCAGATAGAGGTAACCATCAGTGAGCTGGAGGCTACGACTCAGAACCCTAATGAATCATTCATTGACTTTGTTGCTAGATGGAGGGAAAAAGTAGCAAGAATGACAAATAGACCTTCTGAAAGAGAGCAAGTCCAGCTAGTGGTCTAGAATCTTGAACCAGATATGCAGCAAAGAATGATAGTGGCACCGTTATCCGCCTTTGTTTCCCTACACGAGTTGGGGGTCCAGATTGAGAGTGCATTCAAGAAGGGCATTATTCACAGAACAAGCAAACTTGCAAGAAGGCCGTTCTCCCGGAGTACCAATGCTAGTAGTAGCACTATTCCGTGGCTTGTAGATGTCAGTATAGTTGTCACAGCGGCCAAAATGGCCGATCCCTTTGCCACCGCAACCCCGCAACCTTCACAAAATACTGGCCCACCCCGAAACCGAAGGACCTTCACCCTTCTTCATATGAGCCCAGCCCGCACCCTCAAATTGTTAATAGAAAAGCGGCATCTCAAACCCTTCGATCCTCGACCACTCCCTGACCCATTACCACCCAGGCATGACCCTACCCAGTATTGCGTCTTCCACCAACAACATGGTTATTCCACAAACTTGTGTTACCGCCTACGTCATGAGATCCAGGATCTCATTGACAACAAAGTCATTGCCCCACCCTCCAAACTAAACCTAACTACCAACCAACTTCCTACACATAATCAAGTCCCCCCACCCAGAAACATTAACCAAATCCATACACTACCACCCACTTATAATTCCAGCGCATATATTACCCCATCTCATCTACCCAAGCCAGAGGTTATTATTCCGAAAGGCACAGACATGTGCATAACGGACTTAACACTGCAAACCCAACCTGAGCCCGTGGCGGCAGAGGTGGACAAGAAAAAGAGTGCACTAGAGAAGGGTTTGCCTGATGCCCAATCATAGAGAAAGAGGCCTCACTTGCCGAGGAGTACGACCTCAGCTTATACATCGTGGCTATCGATCAGCCAAAGCCAGTAGTCATATTACCGAACTTCCTCAGCATTAATGCTATTGAGGAGGACCAGCTAGGGCAAAATCATAATGATTGGCAGGAACAGGGCCCAAATGACTTGGCCGAACTAAAAGAAGACCTGGCTGAGCTGGAAGAGGATCTAGATAACCTCTACTTCTTTGAAGAAGAGGACACAAGCAGTGTATAACTAGGGTGGTGGGATCTAAGCCAACTGGAAACAAGCAATGGATGGTTGAGTGAGGAGGAGTCAAATGTTGAGGAACCGGATGTTGAGGAACAGATAGGATCCAAAGGAAGGTAGCCCTGGAGCAGGGAAAAAGAAAAGAAGCAGAAGAGATCGAGCCTACAGCGGTAGACGTTCAAAATGTGGAAAAGCCTGAATGGGAGCCTAATGACAGGAAAATAATACCGAGAAAGCTCAGGAAGTACTAGAATGCCAAAACCAAGACTTTGGTGGAAGAAGAGTGGAGTGATGATGGGGGCGTAATGTGAACATGCTTCAGATAGAACTAGATAATGGCCCGGCCATGGCTTCGGGAGAGTGGTGGGAAGACAGCGACCTAAGTCACGCGTACATCGATGAAGGATGGAAAGCGGATACCCCTAATGACACGTGGTATACTGACGAGATTAACCACATGACCTGGAGCGGTCGGTACTTCAAACCCACGGCATTAGATCAGCCAGAGACCTTTGGGAAGGAGGCTGAAAAAGCAAAAGAGAAGGATGTGGAGGAAAACTTGGTCTTTTGAAACAGCTCAAGAAGATTCAAGCAGACATATCAATCTGGGGGCTAATCATGGCTTCTCAGGAGCATAGGCAAGCACTGTTAGAGGCAATGAACCGGACCAAACTGCCTATTGACACCACTGCTGACCAATTGGTATCATTGGTTACATCGGAGGACGTTACGCTGATAATATCTTTTACAAATAAGAAGTTACCACCAGAGGGTGCCAACCATAACCGACCCTTATATGTAACCCTGGAAAGTAGAAAAAAGTATATTCCGGTGGTGCTGGTAGATTCTAGATCAGCGATCAATGAATGTCCGGTGAGGACTGCCTATGCCATCGGTTTGAGGCCGGTTGACTTTACGCCCCCGACTCAGGCCGTCCGGGCTTATGACAACACTAGCTGGGATGTTATGGGAACGTTTAAGAGCCATATCCTAATCGGCCCGTCTGAGCATGAGGTGGAATTCCATGTCATGGACGTTCCGACCACTTTCAATCTACTACTGGGAAGGCCCTGGCTATATTAGATAAGGCTGTGTCATCAACGGTCCATTAGTTGGTGAAATACCCCTTTAAGGATGGGATTACTAAGGTATATGGCAATTCTGCGATCCATCCTCCCCAAGGAACTACTACACCCGTGCTGGAAATCATACATAGGGAAGAAGATGTATTCCTCTCTAGCTTCTCATTGGCAGAAGCCTGGTTGGTCCAAACTATCATGGCGGAAGACGATGGGAATTATGTGAATGCCCAGTCTATCTACATGATGAACAAATAGGGGCATATGCTTGGATCAGGACTAGGCAGAAATGGTCGACAGGGGGGTACTGTTGCCAAGGAGATGAGTCACAACCCCCATGCTTTTAGGCTGGGATACAAACCTACAACTGAAAACTGGCAAAGGAAGGGGCAGGAGTTGAGAGGGAGAATCAAAGCAAAGCGGACTGGGAAGCAGTATGAGTTAGTCCACAAACCAATACAAGGAACCTTGAACAGATGCTTTGTCCACTAAGGGGAAGACTTTCCCTTTTATGGATTTCCAGAGCCTTGGTATGACTAGGAAACGAAGACGAGATATCCGGGGTTCAAAATCTTCTTCGGACACCAGTTGCTAGAGGAGGAGAAGAAAGATGAGTAGGCAGACCTGAGCATCCACATAGATCGTGGCAGGGCAGCAAGCTTAGATTTTGAAGAAGAAGATTTGTTGGGAAAAGCACTAGCTGACTTACTAACAAGTTTTACTGCTGGAGTTGAGTCCGCCAACTAGGGGGATGGTTTTACTATCTCAATGATCGGGGATACATCGACAGCAGATTGTGCTGGTCTCATCGTAGATGCATCTGAGGCTCCACGCCTGGTTTGAAAGTTTGAGAAGAGCGTTATCAGCAGTTTTGAATTGGATAATGAGTCCGAGTCTGATTCCACCGAGTCTGTGGAGTCAGAGTCAGATTCGAGTACCTCTGAGTCTGGTACTTCCGAGAGTGGTAACCCGGATGGCAAAGTCCTGTCCAGGTTGTCTTTTAACTTTTCTTTTGAGTCCACTGTAACTGAAGATCCAGACTTTTTGAATGGGAATTCTGTGGATTTCGCTTACTTTTTTGTGCCTTTGGTTTGTTGTACTAATCTTGATTTTCAAAATTTTGACATAAACGAAGAGGAAGAAATTCCTCGGGTTTTGAAAAATTTTGTTGATCATGAGGAAGAGAGGCGTGTTAAGCCCTGTACAGATGAAATCAAAGCAATTAACGTGGATGTTGAGGAGGATCCCCGCTTGGTCCAGATCGGGTCCACGTTGTCTTTGAAGGAACGCGAGTGTTTAGTCGCTTTATTAAAAGATTTCAAAGATGTATTTGCGTGGTCCTACGAAGACATGCTTGAAATTGATCCTGAGATTGTATAGTATCGGATCCCTCTTGACCTTGAGACCTGACCAGTCAAGCAGAAACTTCACAAAGTCCGCCCATATTGGGCTTTGAAGATTAAGGAAAAGGTCACCAAACAGATCGAGGCGGGATTCTTGATTGTGTTTGAGTATCCGACGTGGTTGGCCAATATTGTTCCAGTTCCGAAGAAGGATGGCAGAATCAAAGTTTGTGTCGACTTCAGGGATCTGAATAAGGCTAGTCCGAAGGATGGCTTCCCATTGCCACACATTGACGAGTTGGTAGATTTCACTGCAGGCCATGCAATTTTTTTATTTTATTTTATTTTATTTTATTTTATTTATGGAGGATGATTGTATTGGTTTTGTTCGGCAATGCCACAAATGTCAAGTCCATGCCAATCGCATGAGTATCCCGCCGTCAAAGCTTTATAACATGACTTCACCATGACCTTTCTCAGTCTGGGGAATTGATGTTATCAATGTCGTCTCGCCAAATGGCTCAAAGAGGCACGAGTTCATTCTAGTGGCAATTGACTACATGAAATGGGTGGAGGCCCAATCTTACTCTGTATTGAAGGCATCGCATGTGGCTAAGTTCATCAAGAACAGTATCATCTGCCGGTATAGGGTACCGAACGAGATCATCTCCGATAATGGCTCACACTTCAAGAAAGAGGTAGTGGATTTGCTTGAGAAAGATAACGTGGCCTTTCATAAGGCATCGGCGTACAGACTGCAGACTAATGGAGCAATTGAGGCCGCTAACAAGAATATCAAGAACATCTTGTGGAAGATGGTTGAAACATGCGGGGACTAGCCAGATAATTTGCCATTTGCACTTTGGTACTACAGAACCTCAATCCGAACATCAACAAGGGCAACCCCCTATTTTCTCATCTATGGGATGGAGGCTGTTTTGCTAATTGAAATTGAAGTGCTGTCATTGAAAGTTATGGCCGAGTGTCAAATAGCGGAGCAGACTGGCAATAGAGCAGGTTTGAGGAGCTGATGCTATTTGACAAAAGAAAACAAAGGGCATTATATCATGTCCAGGGCTACCAACGCCGAATTGCCAGGGCTTTTAACAAGAAAGTTAAGTCCAGAAATCTCAAGGAAAATGACATGGTACTGAAAGACAACCGGGCTCCTATCCATGACCGTAGGGGCAAGTTCATACTCAATTGGACTGGTCCTTATATCATCAAGTCAATCTGGTCAGAAGGGGCGATTATTCTCATAGATTTGGATGGCTTGGAGTTTTCACAGCCAATCAAAATAGACAAGTTGAACAAATACTATCCCTAAGAGGCTCGCTAGGCCTAAACCTCGAAAGGGCGACTTAGGTAAAAGTTAGAGCATGAAAAATTAAAAATAAAGAAAAACTGAGCTCGCAAGGTTAAAAACTCTAAAGGGCAACTTTGGCAAAAGTTAGAGCGCAAAAGGAGAGAGTTAATACTCGAGTGAACCCTAACCGAACTACGTAAGGCCTGATTCCTATCTTTGGGATACGTAGGCAACTTCATCCTGAAGTTCGACCGTAATCATTTCCAACTCAACTGTCCAATTCATTCATATTTGATCAAGTCATCTTTCTCCATTATCAGATAGCACGGTTGTGTAATCTTTATATTGGTAGAAGGGCCGGTATGTTAGATACAGTTATGGACAGTCGTGATTTGTTGATTCGGGGCTGTACGTCTTGAGGGCTGTTTCTATGTATGTGAGGTAGTGACCATTTTCGAAAATTGTTTTGAAAAGTTTTAATAAAAGTTGATTTTGTTCAAAATTTTACCTTTTTACAACTTGGACCATATTGGGACCAAAAGGAAATTTTTCAGTGCTCGCAACTTTAATTTTATTGATTTCAACATAAGTACATTCTCTAACTTTCTAAGTTAAATCAAAGTTAGTTTTACATCATCAAACTTGAAAAGAAAGATAAAAGCAGTAAAACTAAGGGCACAGCTAAGTCAGGAAGCTCTATATCTTCTTCCTGTACTCGTGGAAGTTTCTGTAGCTAAGGATGCCCAACTTGTTTTTCATCCTCAAGACCAGCCAAGCATTCACCAGAAATGGCATAATTGAAGCTAGGGGCAGGGGCCAGAAGCTTCCTTGTCCTCCAAGCAGTGAGGTACCGAATCACGTGTGAACCACGAATGGGAAATGAAGCCGGGTATTCCACCTCCTCATCTGGACGTGTCTGATCATGCCCAAACTAGCGTCTGAACCAGAAAGAGAAATAGAACACGCAGTACATAAGGCCAATTAGCTGTATACTCGGCTGTCGGGACATGCTGTAGCTCATCTCAATTAGATTAAGCTAGGAGCAATGCCAAGCTATGTCAGCCGCAGATCTGCTGTACATCCAATCACACCACTATCCCTCTGAAAGGAAGTCCACTAGCCTTTGGCGGAAAAACTAAGCTCTGGCTGAGTACTCGGGGCAAGGATCCAGTACTTTCAGTTTATCTGTCAACCATACCTGGGAAGGGATAAAAATAAAAGAGATTAAAGAATAGAGAGATGAACGCTGAGAGAAAAGTAAGGAAAGGGCTTAGAGAAAAGTAGAGTGCGAGTGCCAAAGAATGCGAGAAATTATAAATAAGGAGGGTAGGAAACTATACCTGGAGAAAAAACGGACTCCTTGCCAGCCGAGTAGTCTCTCGCCGATGGAAAGTGTCTAAACCCATCAGGGTCTCGGCGAGTACCAAGCCCATGCAGCTCTTGCCCTCTTTCAGACATCGGGCCCCTTCGATCAACCAGATGCTAGCTCCGCCATAACTAAGGGTAAGTAGGAATTGCGCAAGCAAACATAAGCAAAGGGCGTGTTGGCGATAACTTCGCCAGAGGAGGTCACCCCTGTCTCCAATATCGAAAAACTGATGAGTCAAACCTGGTACATCTAGCTCCCTGTCATGTGCCAAGGCTCGGGCCTCATGTAAAGTAATCTGCCCAAGTGCCTGTGTATGGCCAAAACGGGACTGGGGCATAATTTCCTCATCAGGTCGGGATTCCATCAACGCTTGAAATTCTTTGAGTATGGGGCATATTTCTTGCACTCCGAAATAGAATACGTGAGTAACCGGGTTCCAACATCGAATCGCAGTGTAAAGAAATAGAAAACGAAGCGAAGTGTGACACAATGAAAAAAGCGCGTTTATGCCAAAGCCTTGGAAATTTACCTTTTTCGTGCCATCCAAAGTGGCTATCCAATTCTTGAGTGTCTCGGCGGGGACTGTCTCTATTTTTGAGAAAAAGCAACAACAAAATGAGGTCTTATCAAAAAAGCAGTGAATAAAGACCTTTTATGAGGGATAAGGGGTTGTGAGTGGATGCCAGTTGTCAGCTTCCTTTCCACCCATAGCAATTGGTCAGCCGACCACTTTTTTATGGCCGGCCGTCCCTTTAATTGGCCGGCTGACCGATTCTGTTAGCCTGGCAGTTGTTTTGTGTTATTTTGTTTTCGTTCAGAGGTCTCGTTTTTCACTTTTGGTTTTAGCAAGCATAAATACTAGTTTAAGTTGTTTTTCACTTGTTTCACGTTTATCGAGTTATTTTTTACATTTTGGTCGTTTGTTGGTTTAATAACTGGTTATGAACATCACCACAACACAAGCCTTCTTCAGTTTCAACATTTGGGACTCAATTCATACATATGAATCTAGAGATGATGTGCAAAACCAAAAACTCCTTTTATAAAAACTATAGGGTTTTACCCCGATCATCGTTGTTTTTACAAAAGATTACAAGTTTTTCTATTAAAAAAAAGAAGAAAAAAAAGTAAGGGTTTATCTGAAGCTATATAGATGCTAAAAAACCAAAATAAAAGAAAATGAAGCAAAAACATAAAAATCTGCAGCAAGTCCGTTAGTCAAACTCGAGAGGCCCTCTTCGTCCTCTTCCATGGAGAGGACTCAGCACTATCTCCATCATGCACCACTATCAGAGGAATCAGACTCAAAGCTAGACTCATCATCTCCGCTCCCCAACCTAGAGCTGGTGTCACCATCTTCACTCTCGGATCCGGAGTGTCTGCTCGTCGCCTTCTCGGCACCACTGGACTCGGTGTCGTCCTCACTCGATGGCAACTCCGGAGATGAGGCAGTCTCCTCGGTCTCAGGCTCGCTGCTCCTGCTTTGAGCCCCTCTACCTCTACCTCGACCTTTACTCTTATCCCGACCGTATACTAGGATCGGTCTACCTCTCCTCCTCACCATTGAAGGAGATACTGCTGATATCGCTGGTGCTCCAAGTACCGCTAGCGCAGGTGGAGGCTGAAAGCCAAGAAACAAGAAGTTTGTAGGATACAGAATAAGGATAAAACAGTATAACGCATCAGATCAGACCAGTATAGTGCAGAGTTTGTATGGGCATGAATCAGTATGGGCATAAAAAAGCACATGTCAAGGTATGAGAAAAAGGGAAATACCTGAATACCATGAAGGGCAAGTAGCATTTCCCTCCGCTGCACCATCTGGACTAGGAAGGCAACCAACCCGAGAAGGTTGTCCGTATACTCTAGAGGCACCTACAAATGAGTTTGAACATCAATACACAGAAAAGGGAATTTGAATTAGAAATCCAAGGCAAAGTGGCAAAGTACATACCTGCTGTACGGTGGGGTCCCAGACATATCCATGCTCTCCCTCGGGTGGATCAACTGGAACCTGATAGGTCGTTCCAGTTGGCCGCCAGCACGTGATCATGGTCGGAATCGCAGGCAACCCAACTACGGGCATAACAGGAGGGGCCTCACCAATGTTAGCCTCAGCTGCATGTGCAGTGTCTCTAGCTGCAGGAGTATCTGCAGCAGCACTAGCACGAATTCCAGACAAAGGTGGCATTAGATGAGTCCTGACGAAAACTACATAGTCTCCATCACGTCGAAAGTGATCAGCGTCCTACCCCACCATGTACTGAATAATCGTCGTGATTGGGAGTCTATCGGCTGTCTTCATAGATACCGAAGGCGGAGCAGGAATAATAGGGGCATGTAGGCCCGTAGTTTGGTGCACAAACCGCTTGCCCAGATACCAAACCCGGCAAAAGGGGCCCTCCAATAGAATCCAGAATTGGGAGATACCCCAAGACTCGATGTACTGTTCTCGTATCTCGCTAGGCATCATCGCCCAAGGCTGCCATGTGATCTGCAAACAGTTGTTATCAATTGTGAGTGGCAAAAATTGGGGTAAAGCAGTATACACGGAATGGAATATATATGAGAGACTACCTTTTGGGCTATCACCATGTCGAAATATTGACGATAATATGCAAAAGTTGTGTCATCATGGCGTCTGGAATGGCATTTGCTGTCGTATCGACGAGAGTAAGGTACGACTGGTGCCACCTCATCTACCGGCACTAGGGCAAGGGCCGGAAAGTATGCATATACGCAAAGTTATGAAGGAGAGAGCAGGTGTGTGAGCATAGCTATAAACAATATAAAGGTAGAAAATGCAAAGCAGAAAGCACAGGGTGTAAAGGCAGACAATGCAAAGCAGAAAGCATAGGGTGTAAAGGTAAAAAATGCAAAGCAGAAAGCATCACAGTAAAGACTATGATTGAAAGCACATCATATACCTCCCAAGCTCTCTAGTGGCCTCCGAGCTTGTTCTCTTTCATACGGGAACCGAAGCTCATATATCTGTAAAGTGTGGCAAGACCGGCTCCACCCCAGTCATAAAACCGGACCCGGGGCAATGTCACAAGAGCAGCGTTCAGCAAGTACAAACCCACGGTGTTCCACCTGTTCGTGAACAAGGTGGTACCGAGGAGATACATCAAGAAGCCCCAGGCGTACTGCTCTCTTCCCTCTTGAGTCTTGGGCTGACTCTCCCGAAAATGCCCAATGAACAAGCTGTACTTGACCATGGTTGGCCTGTCCCGTAGTGGGCACGCTCCGAGCAGGTAAATCCAGGCCGCCTCCCGTTGGCCCATGTCCATGTCAAAAAGGATCGGATCACTCCCTACTCTCAACCCTATGATCATGGAAAAGTCATAAGGAGTCATCGTCATCTCTTCAGTGGAAGAGAAGTGGAAGGAGTTGGTGGTGTCCCACCATCTCTCCACTAAGGCCACGAGTAAAGTTCGGCTGGCCTGAAGACGTGGGAGTCCGGAGCAGAACAAACCAAAGCCCGCCTCGTCAACAAGATTACGGACTCGAGCAGGGAACTCCTGTTACCAGTCCCTCGCTATCACTGCTCCATATCCTCTCTAAGAGCGAGCATTACTCTGTGCAGCAAAGAAAGAAAGCATCAGTTGTGTAACAAAATGAGAAGTAGTAAAGAAAGGTGATATTGTAACAGAATGAAAAGTATTGAAATGCCTTGGAAGTATGGAAAAGATGGGAGGCCGGCTCCCTCAACAGAATATCCTCGGGTACGACTATCGTAAAGTCCTCAAAACGCAACATGCCGCTGGGGGGCATCGCATGCGTCTGAGGGTGGTAGGTGTCTGGGTCAAATGGCCTCAACTGCAATGGTAATGGCTCGGGCTCAACCCTTGGAGGGAAAATCTCCTCGAAGTTAGCGGCAATGTCCTCCGCCGTCCCGTCAGCCTCAGCAACTTTCGATTCCTCGACCTCTACAACAGGTGGAAGCTCTGGTACCTCAAGTGGAGCATCACTATGTGGGATGTCATTCACCATGAGGAATATGGGTGAAACATAGTAGAAAATGGAGAAAATGAGGAAAATAGCGAAGAACCAAAAAAAGGGTCAACCCAAGAGAGAGAAAAGAGAGAAAAAGTCAAAACTCGGGAAAGTGTGTGAGACCCAAGAAAACCACGAGGAAAACAAGTCCCAAGTGATGAAAATCCCAAAACTCGACGAAAACAAATTTCAATTGGTTCAAAACGTAGAGGGTTACGGGTGTTTTACGAATAAAGTGTGCGTGGGGGGGTGCGTAATGCGAGGAAAAGGGGAATCCAGAAAGAATGAGAGCCTAGAGAGAGAGGAACAACTTTTTCGGATGATATGGAGTGGAGAAATGAGGCCCTTGTGGTGTTTTAAGAGAAACCCGAACCAAAATGACAAAACTGTCCCGAAACTGCCACAATTAGCTGACTATTCATCTATTGGTCGGCTGACCCCTTTTTATGGCCAGCCGACCAAAAAGTGGTCCCAGGCCTGGTTTCTGTTATTCTTATGCCTAAGTTGTGTATGGGAGGCCCTGTTTTCATCATGGGAAGGAAAATTGAGGTATTTAAAGTTGGTTCAGATTCCAAAGATCCCAAGGGTATGTTCTGGATACACCGTTCTGAGTCCTGCCGCTCATCCAGTGCATCGCTCGAGTTAGAGCAAGTTGTATCCTTTTGCAAGTATTTGAGGACCTCCGAGTTGTAAGATTAAAGGGTGGAATCTCGAGGATACCACCACTTTGCTTTACTCTTCTTTCGTTTAGAGTATTATTTCCATTAATGTTTGTCGTGTTTGTTTTTTTTATCTTTGTGAGGTGTGTGCATTTTATTATCATGTATTTACTTATCATTCATCTCAAGTCGAGGTATGTTCAGGGTCTTTGACCCTCATTCTTTTTTTGAAGACGTGTGAAGTTGTGTTCTCGGATGGTGTCATTTTATTGGCACTCCTCTTGTGCATCTTTCTCTATTGCATTCCATGGAGCATGTATTGCATCGCTTTTTATTATTACACGTTGCTGCTTGCATCGCATGTTATCACTTGTATCGCGGTGTACCACATTTATGTACGTCGTACCTTGCATTCTCTCCTCCATTCTACGTGAGTCGTAGTTTGGATTACATCCTCTACTCCACTCTATGTGAGACGTAGTTTGGATTGCATCTCAGACTCCACTCTACGTGAGACATAGTTTGGATTGCATCCTTTCCTCCACTTTACGTGAGACGTAGTTTGGATTGCATCCTCTCCTCCACTCTATGTGAGACGCAGTTTGGATTGCATCCTTTCCTTCATTCTACGTAAGACATAGTTTGGATTACATTCTCTCCTCTACTCTACGTGAGACGTAGTTTGGATTGCATATTCTCCTCCACTCTATGTGAGACGTAGTTTGGATTACATCTTTTCCTCCACTCTACGTGAGACGTAGTTTGGATTGCATCTTTCCTCCTTTCTACGTGAGGCGTAGTTAAGAGTGCATTTTCTTTAACCCACTTGCATTTTCTTTGACTCTCCCTACGAGAGACGTGTTTGGGAATTGCTATTTGCTCACCTTTTTCTGTGTGAGACACAATTTGAGTTGTTTTTCTTTCGTTCAAATGTTGCATTTCTATTATTGCTTATGGCATTGTTTCATCGCTTGTTTTTTTCATTAAAATGTTTCATTGCATCGGTTCATTGCAGATCATAAGTTATTTGTTTTCTGCATATCATGTTGCGTTTTGCCCCGAGTTCAATCATTGCCTTTACGTCTTAATTTCTTGCCCAAGTCTTACAGCCTTGTCAAATTGGTTGTCTTTGGGCTTTGACATTCACTCACATCATTTTATGACTCCGAGCTCTGTCAAAGAGGGGCAACTGTGGACACCTCATTTTTGACCGCCCTTAAGACTTGGGCACCTCAGGTTGATCACTCAATGATGAAATGTTACGCTTTGTATGCTCAAGTTTCTCAACAAGAGCTTTCGTTTTCCAAACTTCAGAGCCTAGAATTGTGCACATACTTGAGCAAACTCGCCTTGGTTTCCAAAAACCTGTCTGTTTCAAACCCAAACCATACTTGACTATCCAGAGACCTGCAGGCCAACAGATGGCCAGCAGGCCAAAATATAATGGTCGGCCGTCCATTTCACGGCTGGTCGGCCATGTTTTCCGGCTGGCAGATATTTTGCTGCCAACTGCTGCGAACTGCCCCCCCAAGTGCATGTACCACATCAGCTGTCTCTATATGGATATTTCCGACTGAGGCACATGGTTTTCTATATATAGGGGACCTTCCCTCTTGGTTTAAGGTTACAAAAAATTGCAAAAGCTCCAAAACTTGAAATTCTCTCTCTATCTCTATCTTGCAACACACACACATTACCCAAAAACTTCCTAAACCAATATTTGAGCTTTCCTTGCTGAGATTATTGAGTCCAAATTTCAGCCTTTGAGAGTGAAAGTCTTGTGGTTTGTGAAACAAAGAGTTATCTCTCTTCAAGAGGTATAACTTATTCCTTCTTTGCACTATTTCTCCCATCTCTTTTCTTTCTGTTTTTGGACTATTTTTATCCTATTTTTATGGGCTGAAACTTGAGGCTTAAAGCTATCAAAAGTAGAGAGGTTAACCACCCTTCTTTGAACCTTGTTTCCTAAGCTTTTGCCCTTGTGTTTCCCATCTTTTCAGCAATCTCTTTTTAGCTTTTTACTATTGATTTTCAAAGGTTTTCAGAGGCTAAAAAAGTGGTTTTGAAGTCCCACAATGGAGGGGTTAGCCTTACATCCTTGTGCTTGTATGCTAGCTTAATCCCTCAAAATTTCAACTTGTTGTTTTAGCTATTTTTTGTCTTAATTTCAGCACTGTTTAGGACTGTTTTAGGACAATTTTCAAGTTGTTCATTGCATTTGAGCTTTGCATAGTTTGCTTATAGTGTAATAGTCCCCATAGGTTTGGTGTTTTAGGCATTAGATACTAACCTATTTGAGTTGACGACATTTATTTAGTGTTTTCCATACTTGTGATCATCTTTAATCAACTTTGCATCTCTCATTTCTTGGGTTTTCATTGCCTTGAGAGTTATTTCAACCGATTGGTTGTTTAAGCTTGACATAGAGATCATTGTGCCTAATGGTTTAATCTCCTCGGAGGTTCATTACCAATGGCATGACATCTCTCTCATGCCCAAAACAACCCTTTGTTTGATACTTCTTTCCATTAGTGGACTTAATCTTCATTATTGGACTTAATTGACTAATGAATGGAAGGTAATTAAAAGAGGTAATAAATTGGACTAAAAGAGCTGCATGATAATAAAATGGTTTGGGGTTCAATCGGACGTTAATTGAACCCGTTGAGTCTTGAAGAATTTCATACTAACTAGTGATGAAAATGGTTCAAGAGTCGATGTCAACTGCTTCCCTTGATCAATGTCATGATAGGGAGGAGGTTCGTGAGTCTTTAATTGTGCATTTATTGAAATTGTACCCCTTGGTTCATAAGTCATCATGCAATGAATTTGCGCCGATTGATGACTTACGAATCGAGCCTATCCCTCATTTGAGCTGTTTGATGATAAGGAGAGGCAGGGTGGACAGACATTCTCTAAAAATGCTCTATTTGTGCTCTGCTTGTTATCTGTAGCAGCAGGGCAGTACCACAAACTAGTGGTTGGCCGACCACTTTTTTTGTACAGCCGACCATCTCTTTTGGCCGGTCGACCACCTTTTTTAGCCAGGTAGTGTCCATTTTCTTTGTAGAACAGAGCAGAGGCTGAGGCTAAGGCAAAACAGTGCAATTTTTTGCCTGCGAAACAGAACCCTTTTGGCAGCAAAACAGAGGCATTTTCGAGTGGAAACCGCCTTCATGCATGAGCATTCCTTATGTCTCGGGGCTGATTAGCTAGAATAATTAATTGCTTAGCTTAATTAATCCTATAGTATAACTACCTAGTTGTCCTTTATGTCAATTATATTTGTGTTGTAATCAATTAGTTTAATTCCAATTGTAATAAGAAGCTAGTATGGTTAATTCATTTCATTTGGTTTGTAATAGCTAGTTAATTAGCTTAAATTAGCTAGGACACTTATTCGAACCCTCTTGCATGAGGACAAATGTGTAATAATGGTGTATGTCTTCCAACCCCCATTTATTTCTCCTTTTTATTTACCTGCTTATAATGGTAGCATAGAGTATCATGTTTACTTAGCATTCCCATGATAGCATACACTTGTGTCATGTACATTTGGGTTCGGCTCATTATACTAACCAATGTCAATTTCAATTTCATTATTTGAAAACATGATTTATCACATGTCTTGAATTGGATCATAGACCATGCTCATAGCTGAGCCTATAAAAATTGCATAAATGTGTGCGTTGCATTAGTCACATTGTATTGTTTAGGAACATGCATATTTTCTAATCATTTTTCTTTATTTGGCTTGCCTTGGAATACTAGGTGAGTATTTTGTGTTTTAGCATATCGCATTGTATGTCTATGTAATCATGTCAAGCATATGTTCCATGAGGCTAATTGCTTAAATGATATACTTGTTTGAATGCCGGTGGATGAAGGCTAATTGCTAAAATTAGGAAAAATTGATTAATGTACGAACTCACCTTTTCAAGTGACGAGTATCAAAAACAATTTTCAAACAAACATGAAACCAAAATGTTCCAACTTTTACAAATTAGTCTATACTTTTGTGCATCACATAGTAAAATTAGCCTAATAATCGAAACAAGAGCATATAATGTAAATAAGAATCACATCATGATTAGTAAAGGCCGATTTTTGATCGGGTGAGTGGTGTGCTCAATTCATGACTTTCCTCTCTCGTACCTAAGTTGCCGAGCCAAGACACTCTTGGTAAGGATGGACACGTGGCCTTTGGCACGAGTCACAGGTTTCCTAAATTTCTCAAAAATATTTAGATGGCGACTTTGAAATCTGGCAAAGCTGTCTATTTTTGGCATTTGATTCAAATATCGATTTTCCAAAAAGAATTGTCGGATTTGGACTCTTTTGTGTTTATCTATTTCACATTGCACTTGGGGAATCAGATTCAGAACCACGGGAGTCCGAACTGTAGGGTTGATCATATCTGAAAGGAGCACAAAAAGCAAGCTATACGATGCACTCCTCATATTTAGCTTCATTGTTGGACACTTTGAACTGGAGTTTGAAAGCTAGGGGTATATAGAAATCATCGGGTGCTATAAGTAATACACCTATCCCATAACCATATTGATTAGCGACTCCGTCAAAGTATATTGTCCATGTTTCCTTTTCTACCTGTAGAATCTCCTCATCTGGAAACAGATACTCTACTGCCTCATCTTCTTCTACTGGGCGATCTACCAAAAATTCTGTTACCGCTCTCTCTTTGACAGACTTACGAGTGACGTACTTGAGATCGAACTCAAAGAGAAGAAGCAACCAACGAGCTAGCCTACCCGTAAGCGCCGGTTTCTCAAAGAGATATTTGATGGGATCTAATCTCGAAACTAGAATTACGGAGTGAGCTAACAGATAGTGTCTCAACTTCCTAGTTGCCTAAACTAAAGCTAAGCAAACTTTCTCTAAGGGAGTATAGCGGGTCTCGTAATCCAGCATCTTCTTACTCAGATAATATATGGCCTTCTCCACTTTAGCTTCTGATTCTTGAGCTAGCATGCATCCCATGGTTGAATCTGTTACCGACAAATATATGATTAGTGGCTTTGCCAACTCTGGCGGTGACAATACATGTGGATTATGGAGGTACTGCTTGATCTATACGAAAGCGAACTGACATCGATCATCCCATCGGAATTTCTTCTCCCTTTTTAAGAGACCAAACAGTGGTTCACAAGTCAAGGTTAATTTTGAGATAAACCGTCTTATGAATTGCACTTTTCCCAAAAAGCCGTACACCTCTTTTTCGGTCCTTGGTGGTGGCATTTCTAAGATGGCCTTGATCTTGGACGGATCTACTTCAATTCCCCTCTATGTAATCAGAAATCCCAGCATTTTCCCTGCAATCACCCCAAAGGTGCATTTCTGTGGATTCAACCTTAGTCTATACTCCCTAATCTGTTCAAAGAATTTTTCCAGCGCAGTGTAGTGGCCTTCTCGCTCTTTGGACTTTACAATCATATCGTCTACATGCACCTCAACTTTTTTATGGATCATGTCGTGCAAGATAGTGGTTGCAGCTCTCTGATATGTAGCCCTGGCATTCTTCAACCCAAAAGGCATAACTCTGAAGCGGTAGGTACCCCACGGTATGGTGAATGCAGTCTTCTCTATGTCCTCTGGTGCCATTAAAATTTGATTATACCTGGAAAACCCATCCACAAACGATAGCAACGCATGCCCTGCGGTGAAGTCTACCAACTTATCGATGTGCAGCAGTGGAAAGTCGTCTCTTGGACTAACTCTATTCAGATCCCGGAAGTCGACGCAGACTCTGATTCTACCATCCTTCTTTGGAACTGGAACAATATTGGTCAACCAAGTCGGATACTCAGACACCATCAAGAAACCCGCATCAATCTGCTTGGTGACTTCCTCTTTAATCTTTAATGCCTAATGTGGACGAATTCTGCGCAATTTTTGCTTGACCAGTCGGGCCTCAGGGTCAAGAGAGATCCAATGCTGTACAATCTCAGGATCGATTCCAGGCATGTCTTCGTAGGACCACAAAAACATCTTTGAAATCTTTAAATAAAGCGATTAAACGCTCGTGTTCCTCCGAAGACAACGTGGACCCGATCTAGACCAAGCAGGGATCTTTTTTAGTACCCACATTAATTGCAATGATTTCATCTATACAGGGCTTAGCACGTCTCTCCTCCTCTCGGTCAATCAAGTTTTTCAAAGCCTGAGGAATTTCTTTCTCTTCGTTTTCGTTAAAATTTTGAAAATATTGGTCAATGCAATAAATCAACGGCACAGAGAAGTAAACGGAATATGCAACGTTGTCATTCATAAGTTCTAGCTCTTCGGTTACAACAGACTTGAAAGAGAAAGCAAAAGAGGACCTAGACAGGACTTTGGCATCTTGGTTACCACCCTCGGAAGTGCTAGAGTTAGACTACCTAGATTGACTCAAATCTGATTCCAACTCAATAGACTCGGTGGAATCAGAATCTGGCTCATTATCCGATTTAGAACTAGAAATAAGGCCCTTCTCCAACTGCCAAGTGAGGCGGGGCGCCCTCGATGCGTCTAGAATATCACTGGTGGAATCCACAACCGGTTCCTCCCCAATCATAGAAACAATAAAGTTATTTCCCAAGTTCTCCGTATTGGTCACGGGATCTGTCAGAAGATCAGCTAGTGCTGTCCCTACTCCAGCCTCACTATTGTCTGAATCATTCTCTTTGCTCTGGTCAATGTTGATGCTTGGTTCAGCCCTTTCTTCATCACTGTCTTGTAGCTGGTGGTCAAAGAAGATCTCAAATCTAGGGAAACGCTTCTTCGTCAAAGAATCCACCCAAGGCTCAGGAAAGCCACAGAAGGGGAAATCCTCGCATTCTCTAACAAAACGTCTATTCAATGTTCCCCAGATTACTTGTGGATTAGCTCATAGTGCTTCCTGAATCTTTTGGCCTTAGCTCTGTCTCTCATTTCTTCCTCCTTTCTTCTCAAGTCCTCTTTGGTGGGCACATAGCCCAACCCAAAGGCATGCGGATTATGTGGTACCTCAGCTAGTGCTGCCACACTTTTTTGTTTGCTCCTTCTGAGCCCCATTCCTGGAATATGCCCCAGCTTGTTCATGAAATAGATAGACTGAGCACTAACATACATGCCTTCATCTGCGGCTAAGAATGTTTGTACCACTTGGCTTCTGCCAAAGTGAATCTTGAAAGAAATACATCCGCATCGTCGTAATTGATTTCAAGCAATGGTGTAGTTACCTCTGGCAGTGGATGAATGGATGAATTTCCAAAAATGGTTGCTACTCCTCCCTCATGAGGGTATTTCAGTATTTGAAGGAGGGTGGAGGACACAACCTTCATGTGATGTAACCAGGGCCTCCCTAGAAGTAGGTTAAAGGTAGCCGACACATCAAGTACATGGAACTCAATCTCATGCTCAAAAGGGCTCACTTGGATTTGCACTTTCACTGTCCCCGTAACTTCTCTACTCGTGTTGTCATATGCCTGTATCACCTAGACTGTGGGGACGAAATCTGCCTGTTTCAAGCCTATCGCATAGGCAGTGCGAGAAGGACAAACGTTGCTAGCAGAGCCGGTGTCCACTAAAACCACTGGCACCCACTTCTCTCTGCACTCAACGGATATATACAATGGTTTGTTGTGAGCCGATCCTTCCGGCGATAGCTCTTTATCGGAGAAAGTGAGCAGTGGCTTGGTGCTGCTTAAGAAGATTTGGCCCACAAGCTACTCTGGTGTAGTATCAATGAACAATTTAGCCTTATCCATTGCCGACAATACTCGGTGTACCTGCGAAGCTATGAGGAGGCCCCAGATGGAGATATCAGCTTGGATCTTTTTGAGTTGTTTCAGAACCAGCTCCTCTTCCAGCTTCTTTTCCTTCTCATTCTCAACCTCTCGGTCATTTCTTGATGGTTTTGCCTGATCCAAGTGTGAAGGTTTGAAATACCATCCACTTCTAATGAAATGGTCTATTTCTTCAGAATATCATGTACTATCTGGGATGTGATCTCCCCAGTCTTCGTCGGTATGGCCAAGATGTAGATCGCTATCTTCCCACCACTCACCATCAGCTGCCGACAAACAGTTGTCCAGCTCAACTTGAATCACTCCTACAGGACAAGTAGCCTCCTTCGGGCGACAAGATGTTGTCGGCCTTCTGGCTATCCTCGATCCTCTCCCTTTCAAATTACCCCAGTACGGCTTCCAGTTCAGCGTCTATAATTTCCACGACACCCAATTTTGGGTTGGTTTCCCACACAAGTATCCTCTGGTAGTGTGACGACCCTACCACATATAATATTTTACATTTAATTAATCCAGATGATTTGGATTTTAGTTAGGTATTATTCTGATTTAATTGTGGAATTGATGAACATTATTTGGCCTGATTCGTATATGATTTTATAAAACAGTTGTTTTGGAATTAGAAATTGAAAGCCTAAATGGCTTAAGAATGCGAAATTGATGAGTTAAATTAGTTTAATTTTGAGTATTGGACCATATAAGAGTTTAAATAAATATTCGATTCAGTTTATTAAAATTAAGATTTGATTAATTCGGTCCAAATTGGAATTAATTAAGCTAATATATGATCATGAGGAATAGTAATTGTAATTATTATTAATTAAATTTACTTATGAGGTGTTCGATTTGAATATGTAATTTATTGATGGAGATTTTAAATTCGATTTGAAATTGAAGGCCTTAATGATTTGTGAAACCAAAATTGATGAAGGAAACAAGTTTAATTTGATATTTGGAATATTTTGGGAGTTTGATTAAAAATCTGATTCAGGTAAAGATTAAATATAATTAACTAGGCCTTAATTAAAGTCAATTAGACTAATGAAATTATGTGGGACTTGTGATTAGTTATGATTAATTAAATTATGACTAATCAAGTTCAATTAAAATTAAGAGGTGATTAATTAAGCTAATGGATAATTAGCGACTAATTTAATTCTACTCAACTAATTAGCATTGTTGGTGTATATTAAATAGTATTCTAGAAAATGTGAGAAAATTATCAAACCTTCAAGTTTTATATGTGTACATGAGGAGAGAGAGTAGGAAACTCTATTTTATTATTTGCTGGAAGCATTCTTGTGCTACAATGAGATTGAGAACAAAAAGAGTGTAGCTTCATATTTGTGTTTGGCAAAACCGTGAGGGAGAGAGAGAGAGAGAGAAAACCGTGAGAGAGAAAGAGAGATATAGAGAGAGAGTTCAATTCTTTAGAACTTGCTAGAAATTTTGAAGAAAAATTAAGGAAGCTAAGAGAAGTGAAGAAGTTGTCAATAATACACCAAATTGAAGACTCTAGGTAAGGATTTCAAGCTTAATACTTGTAGATAAGTCATTTAAAAGCTGAAATTAAGAAATAATTGAGTTCAATTTCATGTAATTAAAAAGAAATTAGCAAGATGATGAAGAAATGGAGTTAGGTTCAAATTTATGGAAGTTAAATTGAGAATTGATTATTTTGGGTTTGATTTTCATTATCTTGCATGAATTAAGTTTTATTTCTGCATGCATGAACAATTCTACAAGTTTTAATACTCTAATTGTGCATGCATCATAGATTTCTTAGAATTGATTTTATGTTTTGATGAAATAAGAACTAAGCTTTGGAAAATTATGAGTTTATGAACAAATGAGTTTAATTTCTTAAAATTAAGGGAGTTTTGGTGGAGATTATTTAAAATTGATCATATTTTCTTGCTTATTTAAGAGTTTGTATGTTTTAGACAAGCTATGTATGAACCCAAGTTTTGAAATTATATTTTGAAAGTTTAATTCATTCTTTACAATTTATGAGTTTGAAATTGGGTTTGATATGAAGAAGATTAATTAAATCTAAATTTGGATAAATCAAGAAATTAATTATGATTTAAAATTTGATAATTAGAATTGGCATGATTTTGATTTGAATCTCTTACATACAAATATTTTTCTAAAAGCTTGTAGCTTAATTTTATGTTTTGTAAGAAAGGAAGAAAAGTATTTGAATCATTAAATTCATGATGATTTGAACTTCAATCATGTAGAATTGGCTCATATGGTCATGTTCGTAGTTGTATGGCTCAAATATAGGACATAACATGCAAGTCAAACCATTTAAAATCATGTTTTGAAACTCAAATAGCATTTTGAAAAACCTAGAAATCAACTGCAT
Source organism: Camellia japonica (assembly GCA_030407325.1). Classification (NCBI taxonomy): domain Eukaryota; kingdom Viridiplantae; phylum Streptophyta; class Magnoliopsida; order Ericales; family Theaceae; genus Camellia; species Camellia japonica. Next base: position 99,565,466 of record JAPPVO010000019.1, on the reverse strand, counting down.
CGCTCGAGCGGTGGAGTTACCGCTCGAGCGTAAATTGAAGGCATCCACAACTTTTGCAGATGTAGCGGTTTGCTCGAACGGCCAAAGTTGCGCTCGAGCAAAGTGCCCTGTTTCAGAAAATTTTGAAAAGTTGTTTTATGTTTCAATTTTCATTCTATATCATTTCTGAGCATTCTTAGGCATACATTGAGCATCCTAAATTAACTAAAAAGTTAGAAAGAAGCCTAAGAAAGATAAACAAATTAAAGAATGGATTGAATTGCATCGTGACCCAATCTTTGTATGTGTTATGAATTGTGTAGGGTCAACTCAGAGAATGGATCAACCAATTGAACACTGTGAGTAATATCTTAGTAAAGATACTTTCATATGTATTATTTTCTAAATGCTACTTATGTGGTAAGTTTCTGAACTTATGAATTTGCACTATGAATGAGTGTTCTATCCGTTTGATTTGTAATAAAATCTATAAAGTGATTGATGCATAAATACAAAATGGGTCCAAGGCCATTCAGTATGTTTGACAAGGATATGGATTGGACCAAAGGTCATTTTGTATGATAGATAATTGGACCAAAGGTCGTTTTGTATGATTGATAAATGGACCAAATGTAGTTTTGTATGATTGGTAATTGGACCAAAGTTCATTTTGAATAAGTAATCGATTGGACCAAAAGTCGTTTTGAATATGAATATGGATGTGATCATGATCATGAATATGACTATGCGCATACAAATGAATATAAGAATGTTGGACCCAAGGTCGTTTTGCATTAATTGGACCTGAGGTCGTTTTGTATGTGGATATGATGTGTTGGACTCGAGGTCGTTTTGTATATGGATATAATGTGTTGGACCCGAGGTCATCTTGTTTTGTTATGATCTATATATATCTTATTAGAATGAAAAGAGTATGCCAAATGTTTACATTATAAGTATGATGTGTTTACATTCGAATCTCATTCACCTACCTCTTTACTCTGGTATTATTCATTGGGATATAGTTCACTCTGTATTTATATGTATGTAGGTGAGCAGTGGGATGTCCAGCCCTAGCCTTAGTAGAAATGTGAAAGAAGTACCGAGATTTTGGAGTCAACCAAGGTCGTCTCACGAACGAGGCCCTAGTCTTAAAACTTTTATTTTGACCTTTTTGTCTTCTTTGATGGTCATGTTTGACATTATCTGTATATAAGCTATGGTTTTGTATAATTATGGTGTTGAATGGATCTAGGCATATAATGCCTTTTGTGTGGGTTTGTTTGGTGTGAGTTATTAATATAAGAAAAGTTTTTATTCATTCCATTTATGCACAAGCTCATTGGACAAATATTATCTTTTTGCTTCCACTTTTGGCCCCATATAATTATTAAGAATTTGTTTTCTGTCTAAGGTCGTAGGTAATCTAATGATTACTGGCCGATTATGATCCTAACCTTTAGGGGCAGGTTCGGGTCATGATAGGCAGTTTCCCTTTCTCTCAACTTTCTCGGCTATCACAACTATCCCGACTTGCTTTCCCTCCGGCTTAACTCCAGATTCTTCTTCCTTGTCAGATTCATCACTTAGCCATCCAGCATTATCAGTCAACCTGCTCAGATCAAACCAACTAATCTGCACATTTCCTTGATCCTGTTCGTCGAAGAATTGTAGGTTGTCCAAATCTTCTTCAAGATCCGCAAGGTCATCCAACCATTGGCTTGGGCCACCTTCCTGACCCACATTAACGTCAACTAAGGCCGGCAGTACTACCTTAGGCTTGGGTTGAGAAACATGAACAATGTAATGGCTCAGGTCATACTCCCCCTCAAATAAGTCCTCGGGACATTCCGACAACAGACCAACACCTCATTTCGAGGTCAACACCTCCTCTGCTACAGGCATTGTCACCACTGATTTGTGAGGCTTATGTTGTGGATGGGATGTGTCCATCATGCACAAGTCTACACCTTCGGGAATGAACAATCGTCTATGATAGGTGGAAGGGGGTGATATAGATGTTGGGGCCATAGAAGGTGGGTAGTGTATGGATAAGGTGGATGTTTTTGGGTGGAGGGGACTTGGTTGTGGGCAGGGAGTGGGTTAGTGGTCACATTTGGCTTTTAGGGTGGAGCTATGACCTTGTTGTCAATGAGATCTTGAATCTCATGACGCAAGCAGAAGCATCGGTCGGTTTCATGGTCGTGTTGTTGATGAAAAGCACAGTATTTGGTGGGATCGTGCTTGGGTGGAAGAAGGTCTGGAAGTGTTCGTGGTTCTAGGGGTTTCAGGTGCCCTTTTTTTATTAGCACCTGCATGACTCAAGATAAAGTCATGTAGAGCTGGTTGAAAGTTCTACTCGGAGGTCAGGTAGGGTTGGAAGTTTATGGGTTCATGTTGGCGAAGGGGTCGGCAGTTTTAGTTGTGGTGATAACATTTACTTTTGATAGCCTCGCATCTGTGCTACCCCCGACAGTATTGGAACTGCGAACAAACAGCCTCTTGGTTGGTTCTTTGTCATCAGTGATGATCATCTACTTCATGGCATTTTCAATTTAGACCCCTATTTCATGAAGTTCTTTGAATGTAAATAAGGGGAGAACAATCATTTTCTGCAGCAGCTTACCATGCAAGTTCTGGACAACCATTCTGATCTAGTCTTTCTCTGAAGCTCGAGTGGTCATCATTGATGCTTTGGCCCTCCATCTAGTTACAAACTCGGAGAAACACTCCTTTGGCTCCTGATGCGTTGCTTCAAGATCACGAGTTGTGACCTCGATCTGCGTGTTATAGGAGTATTGAGCAATAAAGGACTCGGCCAATTCCTTATAGTTTTGCTTCACAGAATCTTCCAACTTAGCGTACCAGATGGCAGCTATACCTGACATAGTTCAGCCGAAAAGGGATAACTTCTGCAGTTTAGTCAAACTCAACCGTAGATGTACCATTGGGTCTCCGACACCATCAAAGCGGTCAATATGCAACATTTTGAACCGCTCTAGAACGTAAAAGCAGATTCTGTGTACCTATCCTCTATATCTAGAATAGAGTTAACCCCTTTGTGCTTTCTTAAACAGTTTTTCCAGTTTGTTAATTTTGAGCGCGGTTGGGTCAACCTCGAATTCAAACGGTGCCTCAGCCTGGTAAACCGAAGCTTTAGAAGTCTGTACTGGAATAGGTTTTGCTGGGACTGGAAAATTTGAAACACCCTCGGCCTGTGGATCTTGAGCCGTAGCAGCATTGGTTGTGGTATCAGGCATAGGAATAGCTGTGGTGGGTACATGCGACACAGAAGCCGCAGCTAGCTGCTATTTTTATTGTTGTAACCTAGTTATAACCTCGGCTTGGTGGGCCATATCATGCTGGAGTGAGTCGAATTTTTGCTGTAGACGAATTAGCAAGTCCTCCAAATCTGATGAAGGGTATTATGCCATTCTTAGAGTAGATGACTGTTCTTAAGGTGGACTGAGTATAGGTGAGCTGAAGGGTGATTGTTGCAAGAACTGAACTGGTGAACTCTGTCTGATCCTCCTTCATCTTGTAACTGGTGACAGTGAGGCAAACACGGGCTGTCCCAGAACAAGATCTCCGACCTTGCAAAGTCTTCCGATGCAGGTCCAAAGTACTTGGGGGATATTAGAACTTTCTGAAGCTATGGTTTTATATTACCTTGAAAAAAAAAATAAAGAAAGAGCAAAACAAAATCAGAGATCGAATAGCACCTCAGCTAAGATGTCATTAGAACAGATATGATCAAAGCTGTAGAACTATACTCCCCACTGGATTCTGCTCCAAAACAGATACCAACTGTGCCACTGATATGAGCATTCCTGTACAGTTTCACTGTAAAGCACATACCAGTTAAAGAGAGCCAAAACACCCCTATGAGGGGGGTAGGGTTACCCTGTCCTAGTTTTAACATGAACTAGGGCTTCACTACTTCACGCAAGTAGTTTCACAAGATCCTACATACGGGTGAGCATCATGTCCTAGTTTGGAATAGTCACTATAGCTTTACTATATGTAGTAGGCCGAATGGTCAAAAAGGGTACCTCAACAAGAACTACCTAATATATCTCTCACACCTAACACCGAGAAGTGAAAAGAGCATCAAGCGGTATGACAGTAGTCCAGATTCGAGGGTTGTGTTTCCAGCATAGCAAAGCCCACGACTGGCCAGCCTTTTGGCAAGCTTTTTAGGCAAGCCATCCAGAAATAGCAGATGGAAAACACAGTGACTTAGAGTAACGATGCAGATGCAAATGCAAAGAACATATATCTGTAAATAAAATGTCACATCATGAAGTCTGAGTCAAGTTCTCTACTGTCCCCATTAGAGTCGCCAGAAACTGTAGTTGGTTTTTCGTTCTCCTCGAAGCGATTTAGTATCCTCGGATACGATAACCCTACAGTTCAGACTCCTGTGGTTCCGAATCTGATTTCACAAGTGCAATGTGAAACAATGAAAACACAAAAGAGTCCAAATCTGACAAATCTTTGAAAAATCGATTTTCAATCAAAAATACCAAAAATTGACCGCATTGCCAGATTTTAGAGTCGCCACCTAAATATTTTTGAAAAATTTAGAAAACCTGTAACTCGTGCTAAAGGCCACTTGTCTGCCATAACCAAAGTGTCTTGACTCGGGAACTTAGGTATGAGAAGGGAAGGTCATGAATTGAGCACCCCACTTACCCGATCAAAGATCGGCCTCTACTAATCATGATGTGCTTTTTATGTACATTATATGCTCATATTTTGATTTATTATACTAACATTACTATGTGATGCACACAAGTTTAGACTAATTCGCCCAATTTGGAACGTTTTAATTTCATGTTTGTTTTGAATATGTACCACTTGAAAAAGTGATCTCATATTTAATCAAAGTATCCCAACTTAAGTGAAAAAGCTTTCATCCACCGGCATTCAAGAGGTATATCAACTAAGCACTTAGCCTTATGGTAAACAAGCTTGATATGGCAACACTAACACACATGCAATATGCTAAAGTAAGAAATACTCACCTAGTACTCAACCGAGGCAAGCCAAAAGAAATGAAACTGTTTTTAAAAAATAAAAAATAAAAAAAAATCGTTCTTTACTATGCAAGTGACTAATACAACACATACAAAATGCAACTACAAGGTTCGATTTATTTAACCACATGGCTTAACTCAAAACATGCGATTAGTGCACGTATTCGAGTAAGTAAGAAATAACAATATGGTTAGAATGATGAACTGAATCCAATGCATGCAAAAGTGTGTATTTACACATGTGAATGATATGAAACCAAAATATGGATGCAACCATCGTAAGTTAGTAAATAAAAGGGAGAAAGAAATGGAGGTTGGAAGACATACACAATATTAAAATTTTTGCCCTCATGCAAAAGGGTCCGAATTAATGTCCTAATTAGCTAAATATTACAAACACCAAACGAATGAATAAATTAATTTTAACTAATTATTACAAATTTAAAGGAATTTAATTAACTAGTTACAACACACTAATTAATCTAAGAGCTACTAGCTAATGAATTCAAATGAGCGTCGAAGAACCACATGTGCAACCGAGAACATCTTCCCAAAAGCTCCTCTATTTTGCTGCCAAATTCTGTTCTGTTTGTAGTCAGAAAATAATTCTATTTTTGCCTCAGTTTCTGCTCTATTCTGTCATGAAAATGACACTGTTTGTCCAAAATAAGGCAACCAGCCAGCCAGCCTTGAAAAGTGGTCGTCCAGATGAAGGGGTGGCCGATCGGCCACTGTTTTTTGGTACTACCTTGCTGCCACAGAAATGAAACAGAGCAAAAATAGAGTGTTTCCAGGAGGCGTTTGTCCTTTTTGCCCCTTCCTATCATGAAACTAATCAAGGGAGGAGTAAAATCGGTCCACAAATCATTAATTGTCGCAAAGTTGTTACGTGATGATCTGTGAACCAATGGGACAAAAAGATCAATGAAATGAAATGAAAGACCAACGACACCTCTTCCTATCATGGAATGATCTCAAAGAACTTGTTGGACATTGTTTCTTGAACCTTTAAACGTCACTAGTAAAGTACGTAACGAGTCAAGACGCAATGAACCTCTGAAGAGATTAAACCATTAAGCATGGAAGGTCTCTTTCTCATACTCTAAACAATAATCAATTATTTGAAACAACTCTTAAACAAAGAAAAACAAGAAAGAAGGGAGGTGGTAGAGGTGATTAGCAAAAGTGATTATTAAAGTAGGACTCTTTACATAAAAAAGTAATGAAAAGCTATCAACTCAAATAGATTGGTGTCTAAGGCTTAAACCTCCAAATCTATAAGGACTTGCAACAACACAAGCATGATACTCAAATCATACACTAAGTAAACACACTAAAATAGTCCCAAAATTAGTAAAACAGTACTGAAAATTATCTTGGCAAGCTAGAAAAGGTAAGCAAAAATAAGAAGGGAACAAAGCTAGTAAGCAAGCATAAGGAAGGGTAACTAACCCCTTCACTTTTTGGACCTTAAAATCACATTTTTTACCCTCTGAAAACTCTGAAAATCAGTAGCTAAAAGTTGAGAAACAAGTGGGAAACACAAGGATAAGAGCTATGTAATGAGGTTCAAGAAATAGTGGTTAACCCCTCCACATTGAGTAGCTTTTAAACCACAAGTTTCAGCCCACAAAACAGTCCAAAATAGAGTATAAATACCAAGAAAAAGAGGAATGAAGAGTAGGCAAAAGATGGCAAGAGTTATACCTTTAAAGAGAAGACACTCTTTTGTTCACAAACCATAAGGTGCTCACTCTCAAGGGCTGAAATTTCAGCTTAATAATCTCAGCAAGGAGCCTCAAAATATTGGTTTAGGAAGTGTATGTATAATGTATGTATATTGCAAGATAGAGAGGGAGAGTGATTAACAAGATTTGGGCACTTAGAGAATTTTTCTAATCTAAAACCATGAGGGGTGGTCAAGTATTTATAGAAAAACAGGTTCCTCTGTCAAAAATATTTGTATTGAGCTAGCTAGTACAGTACATGCACATGAGGGGACAACTGGCAGCAAAAGATCTGCCAGCCGATAAACATGGTTGGCCGGCCATATAGGGGGATGGCCGGCCACTAAAAATTGGCCTGCCGACCACCTGTTGGCCAGCAGGTCTCTGAGTGGTCAAGTTAGAAAAATTTAGGTTTTGGTCCCAAATGGGTGCAAGGTTTTAGGCTTCAAAACTCAAAACCGAAGCTTCTTGCTGAAGAAATCGAACAGTTTGTACAACGTACTAATTCATCATTGAGTGTTCACCATGAGGTGCCCAAGTCTTAAGAGCGGTCAAAAATGGGTCTACAGCCATTCCATTAAAGTCAACGTTTGATGTGATCCACAAATCCAAAATGGAACAACAAAAGTCATGATCTAGTGTGACCATGAAAATTCATACTTTTTAACACTTTGAAAAATGTCAAAAATTTTGAATTCATGAACAGTGGCTTGTTTATTATTCTTGACCATGTTTGGTTTAAAAACATGACTTTCACCGAATTGATTTTTATAATTATTTGGCAAAATGGACTTTTTTTCCACGTTAGCCATTAATGGCTTATGAAAATCCCCCATAAGTATGTTATTTTCACGCCTTGACTCTCTAAAATTGGTTTTTGTACCCCCCGAGCCATGTATGAAACATCATTCTTAGCCAAATTTGGCTCAAGAACATGCTCTTTCGTTATGTTAATTTCATAATTTGGCTCTTTAAAAAAGAGCTCTTGAACCCCCCAAGCTATTGATGAAATTATATTTTCACTAATTTTAGTCACAAATAACTTGAAAATATTTTGTAAAACCCCACAAAATTCAGTCATTGAAGACTTGACAAGAAGGGTTGATAGCTTATGTTTTCATTGACAAATTTTTATATCAAGTTGATGAATTACTCCAATTAAATAGTGTATTTTTTCTTCTACCAAACAATATTGTAATGAATGGAAGTTTGTTTCATCAAGAAAATAGATCTCTTCTTGAAAATTCAAAATTTTTTTATTTACGCTAAAAGATTTCATATAGGCTATTTAGAATGGATGGATCCAATTTATTTTTCATTTCTTACAATTGACGTCACACTGGGCGTGCCAAAAATTGTTGGCTTATTTTTTCTATGAAGGAAAATATCATAAATACGAGCGTACCAGTAAGAATTGAAAAATCTTTACAGATTAAATTCAAGCCAATTGTCAAGCAAATGTGTTAACGGTTCTTTTGCCTCAATGAAGAGGACTTCGAAATTGCAAGTGTAGAGAAAAGAATAATTAAAAGAAGAAAGAGGGAAATGGAGAAAGCTGATTGAGTGAACAATCAAACTAACCATTAATTTATCTCTACTTCGAAAAGAAAGTGCATAAAATAAAGTGCAGAGAACTTACCTCTACTCATATGCCTCGAAAATGAAGTGTATAAAATAAAGTGCATGAAATATAAATGACAAGAAAAATAGAAATCAATTGTCTTTGATTTGAATTTTGGATCTTTTTTTACAATGTAACCATGAATTGCTATTTATAGGCAAACATTTGTAGGAAAAAATTACCTAAAACTACCCACTCTTCCACCTCCTCCATTTCATACTCCATGATCTTCCGTAACTTCCTTCAACCTCCACTTCATGCTCCATATTTTCTACTTTATTTTTCATCATCTTTCCACATTTCATAACTTCTCATAACCTCCAAATGAGTAGGAGGGTGCCACATATCCTGCAATTATATAAATAATAAAATTGCAAATTTATGGTACCAACAAACTTTATCACAAAATTTCGTAACATCAATCACAAAATGCGTAATCTTACCATAAATTAATGTAACAAAATGTCCAAAATTTTGTGGTTCATGTAACCAAAGTTTGTGATTTTGTTACAACATTTTTTGTTACACCAATTTATAATAATGTTATATATTTTGTGATTAATATTACAAAATTTTATGATAAAATCATATTAATTTATAATAAAGTATATATGATATTCACCCCCAAAAGAGAGTGCATACCATAAAGTTTCTCATATATGTTACCGATAATAAAAAAAAAAAATTAATTAACATTTAATCTTTTTATTTTAGATAAATTACAAATGCACTTTCTAAGGTGTGTTTAAAATACAGATTGCCCCCTATAGTTTGAAAAATTACAAATACCCCTTTATTAGAATTTTTTTATTTAACAGAATTAACTAAAAAATGAAATTCATAATTATACTCCTATACAATAATAAAATTGCCTAAATTATTAATTGAAACATATTTTTAATATCATTAAAAACTGTTAATTGATTTGATAATTTATTAACAAAATTGGTAATTTGTTATGAAATTAAAAACCTCAAGGGATAGAATATAATTTTTAAAATCGCAAAAAACAATTCATATTTTAATCAAATTTCAATGAGTATATTTGTAATTTATCATTTTATTTTATTATAAAGGTCACAATTACCTTCATCCAAACCATATCCCTTTAAGGCATCAAGACAAGTTGCATGACGTGGAACACTGACTTAGATGTAATATCATTAGAATCCAAGGGGTGAGATTGTAATAATCACAAATTCAAGTCGAAACATATGAAAGGCCGGGAAAAAGCCAATAAAAAGTTGGCAGTGGCTTGCCTCCAGTCCAGATCTGGACTGGAGGGTCCAGTCCGGCCCATTGGGCCTATTTTTGGGTCCCTTTTCGATAATCCAAACCGTTCATATTTTAGGGTTCGTTGAGTACATTATCCCTGTAAAAAATCACATCGATCGGATAACAGATACTATGTATTCGGATCACTTTTTTATGAACCGTTAATTTCTAACCGTCCAATTTTTTCCAAACAAAAGTAATCCGAATACATAGTATCTGTTATCTGATCGACGTGATTTTTTACAGGGATAATATACTCAACGAATACTAAAATATGAACGGTTTGGATTATCGAAAAGAGGCCCAAAAATAGGCCCAATGGGCCGGACTGGACTGGACTGTCCCAGATTTGAACTGGAGACAGTCCAGACCCTAAAAAGTTAAAAGGGTTTTTGATTCCTTAATTTGGCCATTCAATTTGAGGTTTAAAATTAATTGAGTTAAATATTTATGAAAAAACTAAAATAATTAAATATCGATTGATATATATTCGAATAACATTTATTTTAAAAAAATTGACGATAAATATAATTTAAATAATAATTATTTATTTTTTATACTATAAATATTATTCAAATATATAATTATTGATATTTAATCAATTTAATTTTTTATACCAATATTTTAATTAACCAACCTTAAAAAGTAAGGCGCCTCGAGATCAAACTCAGAATCAACCCATCATGCCCAAATTGATCTCACAAGGTGAAAGAATCAAATCCGAAGTTAAATACGAAAATTACCATTCACTTTTAAAATATTAAACATTAATAAATAAAAAAAACTTATAACTTGAATTTTAATATTTATTTTTGTTTTGTAATTAAATTTTTTGGGAGATTTCTCTCCGATCCAATTCTTATTTGGTCTAGAGAGAATTGTTCAGGCTTGCAAAGTTTATTACAAGTTCCGTTTTGATGATCTAAACAGTTTATTTTATCAGGTTTTACGTGTATATTATTCGTAAAAAAATTTAGGTCAATTTGATATTTATAACCCTTCATTTTTTCGCATTTGTATTCAAAAAAATAAATGATTTATTTTTAAAACACATTGATCGTTAATTTTTTTAAATAAAAATTTTATAAAATAAAAATATTATAAATATTAAATCGACCTAATTTTTTTATAAATAATATACACAAAGGATCTAAGAAAATAAACATTTTGAATTATTAAAATAAAATTCGTAATGAACCAGACGGATCCAACAGTTCTTTATGACTTGTTGTGACAACTCAGTTAGAAGTAATTTTTAAAAATTTTTAATTTATGTAAATTATATTATTTTTTTATTTTTTTATATATATATATTTTTTAAAACTGAACTGAAGAGAAGTAGTTCCAATTTTTTTGACACCCACTTCACTTTTTATTTGCCAAGTTGAATCCCTTATCATCCAGTTCTGTGAGATCTGCAAACAGTCGCAACATAAATAGTACATATACGCATATATATATATATAGAGAGAGAGAGAGAAAGAAATAGTAGTGTGTTGTAGAGAGAGAAAGCAAACCCGATCTCCCCTAACCCACCCCCTCCATGAGAATCCGAAAACACGCCAAGCTCGCCGGCCTCATCTCCGCCGCCTCCGCCGCCGATCTCTCTCCTCCCGCCTTGCAGTCTCACATCTGCCACCTCAATCAGTCTCCCTGGGACGCCATCTCCTTCCCTCCCGATTCAGCTTCCTCTCCATTCCAGGTCTCTCTCTCTCAACCAACCACACTTGGCCTGCATTTCCTTCCTTATCTTAGGGTTTTTTCTTTAAAAAACCCTAATCTCCATTTCTATCGTGATTTCATGCTCAAACACTCGATTATTCAAATGCTTTCTCTTTGTATTTCATCTATATTTGCAGGTCGATGGAGAAGATAGTTTCACAGTAAATGCGAGTTTTGGAGATTCACCCGGAGCTGTTGAGAGGTATGTAACTCAGAAATCCATTCTTCGATTCAATTCGTAAATTTTGGACAAGAGATAGTTAGGGTTTCTATTATTTAACACCAATTTTGTCAAAAAAAATTCACAAATTAGACTTAAATCTTCTTGTAGTGTGACTTCCATGAAAACATCTGTTGTTGATGGACAAAATGCAATCAACAATGTAGACAAGATTGAGGATGCAAATGAGAGGAAAGATAAACTAGGGTTTGGAAAAAATGGAGTAATTTTGTGCTGCAAAAGCAATGGGAAGGATTGGAAGTGTAAGAAATCTGAAAACGTTGCGATTCGCCGTCACCCGCGTCCCAAAAAACCCGCGCGTTCGTCGTCGAATCCGTATGAATTCTACTATTATTCTGGGTTCGGGCCGCGGTGGGGCAAGAAGAGAGGTACAAATACAAATGTGGAATTTATTAGGGTGGAGAGTGATACCAAAGATGTTGATGAAGTTAAGGTGATTGTTGCTAAAGCCACCACGACGCCCTATGCGTCATCGTCGTCTCAAATCGACAATGAAGAATTTGATTATATTGAAGATGACGATGATGACGACGACGAAAATGTAGAAGAGTGTGGTGAATTTGGGAAGAAGAGAGGCCGAAAACCGATCAAGGCTAGGTCACTCAAGTCTTTGATGTGAATCGAGAGCAAAAATTATTCAGTGCCACAAATGGGTTTTACAGAAGTATTATCACAACTGTCACTGAATAATTGTTAGCTGCTGGAATTTTGTGTGATTTATGCTAAATGTTGTGTCTTTAAATCTTTTTAGAGTTATGTTGGGTTAAAAGGTTTTTTTGGTGTTCATGTGGTTGTGTTTTTTTTTTAGATAAGAGGATATCTTGGGTGTAATGTAGAACCTAATTGTCGTGTTGGATAATTTTTGAAATAGAAGGGTAGCTCTGTAATTTAATTTTTGTTATTTTTATATATGGACATATATAAATATTAAAAATGCTAGAAAATTAGTATTGAAAAAGTATATAAAAATGTATTAAAATATATATAAAAAAATGTTTTAAGATTATAATTTTTTTGACATTTATACTCCTTAGCAAAATCTATCCAAATACAGAATGAGAGGTACATATCTCATGATAGGAAGGGCTCACATAACGTGAGATTCACATGTAAAACTCAAAATTTGTGAGATATCTGTGTTTTATTCTGTATTTGATATATATATTTTTTAACTTTATTATTTGTTAATAATAAAATTGTGTTAAATTTGTCTCAAGGTAAGTGTACTTTTGTCTTTTTGGACTAAAAAGTTGAGAAAAAAAATATAGATGCTTGGGTTAACTTTTTGACTTTTTATGAAAAAATATGTATTAAAAAATTGTATAAAGAAGTGTGTAGGAGAATATTAGAGATGTGTGGGCCACAGCCGTATAATGTGCACAGCCGAAATGGGAGTAAGAAATTATTGGTTACTTTTCGGACATTGCACTGGACGGTTTTGTTCGGCCCGTGAGGGTTATCACGGGTCCCATTTTGATAATCTGAACCGTTCAATGTGTAGAACTCGTCGAGTACTATATGCCTATAAAAAATCACGTTGATCGATATCGATAGCTATCTGATTAGATTTGTTTTTTTTGAATTGTTAATTATAACACCATCTATTTTTTTATACAAAACTTAGTTATCGATATCCGATCAATGTGATTTTTTACAGACATATAGTAATCGACGAGTTTTATACATTAAACAGTTCAGATTATCAAAACGGGACCCGTGATGGACCCCCATGGACCGAACAACAGTGTGTGAAAATTGTACCCAAACTGTGCAATTTTTGTTAACAAACACAACACAGCAGCTAAACATACATGATATCAAAGTTGTACTTTTGTGTAGAAATTGATTTATTTATTTATTTTTGTTGAATAATGATAACTTTTTAAGTAATTTTTTGTCTTTTTAGAGAGATGCCAAACTTGACCTAAAATATTGAAGTCTAAGAAATCATTATGGAATAAGGCTGGGAATAAAAAGCTCATCTCTAAACAACTCATGAAAAATGTTGTCCTTACTCTAATTACTATCTAAACAATAAAAGAAAAATATAAAGAGTACTTGGACATATAAAGAGTACTTGGATCCGAAACATGAGTTTTGTTATTTATCCAGAAAAATTACTCACATTTTAACCTAGAATTAAATAATATTATGCAATTTACTTTCTCAATATGTAACAAAATAGAAACATATTTTTAGAGCTTTTATATGGTTGAAATGCGGAGTGAAGTGGTTGCACTCCGTAGTGGATAATCTTATGGCCTCGTTCGAGAAATTAATTATTTTAATTTTTAATTATTTTAATTAATTAAAATATTTATGTTTGAGAAGAAAGTTAAATTTTTTTTATAGTTAGATGTGATGTTTATAGAAAAAAATAAAAATAATTATAAATTTAATGTGACATTTTGTCTCATTAACTATTTTAATCTATTTTATCTTTTTTTACCCAATGCTTGATGTGATAAAAATAATTCTAAATATTTAAGACTTTGATTATCTTTTTTGCCTTAAAATGTCACTCTTATGTTATTAGGCAAAATAATGTGACGAATTTCACAATATAAATCAGTCACATATGAATTGACCCTATATGGCAAATGGAAAATGGCTTCCCTCTAGTCCAATCATGGACTGGAGGGTACTGGTGGACCCGTGAGAGCTCGCCATGGGTCTCGTTTCAATAATCCAAACTATTCAATATGTAGAACTTATCGAGTATTATATGTTTGTAAAAAATCACGTTAATCGGATATCGATAGCTATGTTATCAAAATAGTTTTGTATGAAAAAAAATAGACGGTGAAAAATCAACGGCTTACAAAAATCTAATTTGATCACATAGCTATCGATATTTGATCAATTTGATTTTTTGTAAACATATAATACTCGACGAGTTTTACATATTGTACGGTTCGAATTATAGAAATGGGACCTGTGGTAGGCCTCCACGGCCCAACAATATCCTCTAGTTTGATCACGGACCGAAAGGAAACCATTTTCATGGCAAATATTTTATTAGATACTACAAAATTTACTCATAGAGTTGGATGAAGGAAATTTACTTTGATAGTTAGTTCAAAATTGTGAGTACCACATAAATAAATAAATAAATGTGTAACGACATACCTTAAAGTTGTAGAATTTATTTTTTTAAACTAATAAATTTTCAATCCTAACAATAATTTTTCACATTCAACTTCACTAAAAATAATTCAACAATCAATGGTGGCCTAAGGTCACGATCACATAACTTGATTATTTATTACATGTGTGGCATAATATGGCAAAGGCAATAGAGAGAATCATACAATATGAGAGAATGACAAAAACATCCATTTTGAGATACCATTATGTTGCTTATATAAATTCTTTACCTCTTTTGGAAATAAATTTGTTCACATATTTTTAAAGTGCAAATAATATGTAATTTCTGATTGATTTAAAGTGATGAATCTCATATTTAAAAATAGGAATGTTTACACATAAGTTTTAATTTATGAATTTATACTCTATTAAATCCTAATTAAGATTTTTTAGATCTTTTAAGTCTCATTAAATTTTTAATAATCCGAATTGTCCTTCAAACAATGATTGTTCATCATTTATGATTATCTACAAAGAAACATGATGATTTGATATTTATTTTGATTTGCAACATCAACTTTCAAATTGAAAAAATTTAAAAAAAAAAAAAACTATGTGCAAAAAATTGATTTTTTTTTTTTTTTGGTGCAAAACTAAAAATTTTGTGTTTATAAAGGAGTAAGATGATAGAATATTGATATGCAAAACACACACACACACACACACACACACACAAACACTTTGAAAATGAAAAAACTAATCATGTTCTCAATTTTAATGGATAGTTGAATCAAATCAATAAGTAAAAGAGTAAAAACATTTAATCTCATACTCTATTTTTTTATCAGTTAGTAAAACAATACCTAGAACATTACTATATAAAATTGATAATGTTTTAATTTTAAAAATTAAAAATAAAAAAAAAATAAAAAAACTGATAATATTCTCAATTTTACTATATAGAACTTATTAGTTCAAAAAATCTTAGATATGACCTAAGTTACCATAACATTTGTAAATAGGACTTTTAGGTAATTAACTCTTTAAAATATATTGACCTTATCTAAAGTATAAATATTAATATTTTTTAAGAGAAAATTGGTTATAAATCTAATCTAAAGAGGATGTAAAGCATTCGGTCCAGTGGATATTTTTTATTGGTGATAGGTCACCTTTGGTGAAATAGTTTGGTGAGAAGTTATTTTGTTCGTTTTAGAGGATATTTTGTTTCTAATTTTACCCCTGAATTTATCTGTTGATTTTTTCTTATATATTTGACTTTTCTTTTACTATTTGTTCAAATTTATATCTCTGTTCAAATTTTTTAACAATCTGTTCAAATTTATATCTACCTGTTGAATTTTTTCCCTATCTATTCAATATATATATATATATATATATTTGTTTAAATTTTTTTGACTATCGTTCAGTTTTTCCTTTTATTTGATCAAATATCTGTCCAAATTTTATTATCTATTCAATTTTTTCATTTATCTATTTAAATCTATCTATTCCAATTTTATTATCTGTTCAACAACAATAACGAATCTATCTGTTCAAAATCTTTTTTTTCTTTTTTTGGATTAGTAAATCTGTTCAAAATCTAACAACAACAATAACAATAACAAATCTATCTGTTAAAAATCTATATCTTTTCATACTATCTATCTGTTCAAATTTAACAAGTCTAGTCGATCTTTCCTCGTCAAAAAACCACTCATTATTTGTTCAAACCAAACATATGGATTTGCAATATGTATCATCATCAACAACACCACTACATCAACAACAACAACAAAAACACATCATCATTATTAACCAGCAACTACAAAAAATTGTAGAATCTGAAGCCACAAATCACAACATTACAATAGCCACAAAAAAAAAAAATGTAAAAAAAATAATAAATAAACATAGGGTGTCAACTTAGATCTGTGTACGACCTAGGGTTTTAACTCAGATTGACTCCATCTACCAAGATCGAACATCTGAGTTCTTCTCTTTTCTTTTTCATTCGTGTTCTCTACGGCCAAACAGATGGCAAATTAAGCTCAACCAAGAACTTCACACCAATTTCAATATTCACAAAACTTGAAGCAAAAGAAGAACAAATAATGAATCTAAATAAAAAGATGAGTACTTACAGGAGATGCAGCGAACAAACCAACCATACGCTTAAACATGCTGAACAGGGAAACAAAATGGCCTTGGAGGAATCGTTAAAAATCAGATCTACAAGACTTTAGAAATCCTAAAGCATCAAGAACAATGCTCTGCTAGTCGGCCGAAGATCTTTGACAAACAAAGCTCTAGAATTCAAGACGCGAAACGAAATTGATATCTATAGTTGAATCTGGCGAAGAAATTAAGAGATCAAGACTTCGAACAAACCTAAGGGCGAGATCTGCCATTATGGTGGACGAGATCATATCCTAAGGGCATCGCTAAGGATCGCCATTGTGGGAGATTCCAAAACCTTAGCTAGTCGATCTATGTTTGGGAACATGTATAGGAAGGGATGTCGATGGTAGCGATTCAGATCGAAGAAGACAAAGAGGAGAGAGAAGAGAGAGAACTAGATCGAAGATGGAAGAGAGAGAGGGCGTCGTCGCATGGATCTCGTCATCTCCACCACCACCGTCCGATTTGCGCGGTGGAGGATTGGGTACCGGTGGTCGGTGATGATAATGGAGATGACAACGAGTGACGCTGAGGAGGGAGGAAGATATCTGAGTGAGAGAGGGTTTAGGACCGTCAGTGGATGAGACAAAGAGAAATCTGAGAAGGTTTGGGATTGATATATATATAAGGAAGGGTATTTTGGTCATTTTGCTTGAGTTTATCCTTTTGGATAATATTTTAGCACTTAAATCTTTGAACAAACAAAATTAAAATTTAGACTTTTAAATCAAATACCCTATTTTTTACTTATTAAAGTGTGTGAATAAAATTCAACTCTACTTCAAGGAGTCCAAATCCTCTCCAGACAGGTCTCTCCTGCATTTCCTCTGAGTAACGGCCCAAATTAAGCCATTTCACCCCACTCAAAATATGCGGCTCAAAGCAGCTTAAAAAATAATAATTCAAAAACAAAGGCAAAATGTGAAAGATGAGAGAGAGGGGGGAGATAAGAGGAGACAACTCCATATTGGAAACATCTAGCCACCATCATTGTTCTTCACCGGCAACCACTGTCCACCATTCTTCACTGACGACCACTGTCCATCTGCCATTGTTGTCTGCTGGAGCGAATAAATCTTTTTGTTTAGATCGTCGGTCTTCATTTATTGTTATCTTTGACACCGAAGATTGAACTAGGTTCATCATCCAAACTCTGAAATCTAGATAGGTTCCTCTTCCAAACTTTGAAATCTAATTTTAAATTTAGATTATAAAGTTAGGGTTTTGATTGATAAAGTAAAGTAGATTTGAAATGTAAAAAATCAAGGCTTTGATTTGGGGCTTTAAAAAATTAAGGTCATTCATTGAATAAAAAGAAAAAATCCTGAACATGTCAAATTGAGAGGGCTTAATTCATTGGAGATCAAAAACAAAGAACTCCAATGCATATACATATATATATATATATATATATATATATATCTTCAATTGCTTTCATTGTGCATGATAATGGTTCTACATTGAAAATATAAATGGTGCTCATAATTTCATTGTTCATGGATATATAATTTCATGTTACATTTTTATTGTTGTTTTAGGAGGGTTTTTTTTTTATATTCATTGGAGAGTATTTATATTGTTGTTGTTGGTGTATTATTGATGAGTACGATGACTCATCATTGTTAGTAATCTACTTAATTTGATTTTCTGTATGTGAAGTTCAACTTATATTACATTAAAAAATGGGTAGGCAATAACACCACCCCTGTCTCTTAATGCATTGGATAAAGAGGAATTGGGGATTGTGCATGAAAATGGGTAGGCAACAAATTGGAGATTGCTGCATAAATTAGAGATTGTGCATAAATTGGAGATTTTTGAATGCTCTTTGCTCTCTTAATCCACTGGATGAAGATAACTTGGAGATTGTGGATTTACTAATTGAGAAAAAAGAATAGAGACACATATGAATGAAATTTGTTCACAAACTAAATTAAGTCAGTAAGAGGCTACTCTTTGCTCTTTACTGAATGCTCTTGGCTTTTCTTTGCTGTGTGCTAAATGTTGGAGGTTGGTTGACAATATAAATGATTTTTGCTAGTTGATATTTTTTTGTAGGTCAATGTCAACGTCAAATGCAAGTATGGCCAGCATTCATGAAGTTAGATTCGACAACCACAATTGTCGATGTGGCAGTAAAGCTATGGTTAAGATTTCTCAATCAACGGATAACCCAAATTGCTTATATTTTGTATGGCCCCATTCTGTGAATGGCTGTAAGTTCTTTGAGTGGTAGATCCTTTCATTTTGCGTTTTCTTTTATTATTCTGTTGTTAGTGGTAATTGTCATTCTACTGTATTTGAAATAATGTATGTAATGTAGGATAGAATGAGTATGACTTCTATTGTAGGTTGAATCTGTATGTAATGTATGGTGGACCACTACCATTTTGTTGAAGTGATGATGAATGTAATGGTTTTTTTTTTTTTGGTTTAATGAAATGGTAGTGATATTCTTGTTTAAGGGTTGAATATATGTAATGGCTCATTTCTTCTTATTAGCTATGATCTTTTGGAGATACTAGTAAATAGTCAAATTTAATCTGACAAACTCGGACCTTTCTCACTGAATCTAACAAAAGAAAATATATGGAACTTTGATTGTTAGCATACAAACTAAGAAAAATTGCTCTTAATAAGCATGCATTGCACACAGAAAACAGCAGCACTTTTTCTTCTTTTGTCCAAATTTGTTTAACAAACACATGTCAAATGGAACAAAGAACATGAATTGAATCTACATATTCTCATTGAATTGCCTCTTAACATGCTTGCATTGCACACACAAAACAACAGCACTTTTTCTTCTTTTGTCCAGATTTGTTTAACAAACACATGTCAAATGGAATAGAGAACACGAACTAAATCTACATATTCTCACTGAATTGCCTCTTAATAGGCATGTATTGCACACACAAAATGGATTACAACGCAAGTAAATATTGTCACTGAATCTACATATTCTTTTTTTTGTGTTATTCTCATGTTAACTCCAAAAGCCCCAAGTTTTACAACAAATGGATTCGAACATGAACTAGAAAAGAAAAAAAAAATAGCAGATTGTGAGGCACACAAACAGCAACAGCAAAAAACCACAACAACAGAGTATTTAAGCAATTGGATGCAAAATTCAGCAGCAAGTTCAAATACAATTCATCTCTTATGCTTGAAATTTGAAGTGCCTTCCACTATGAATGGCAACAGGCTAGGGTGAGGCCGGGGATTACACTCCCCGTCCTAGAACCCCGAAGGTACAAAATTCCCCGTTCTCGCCCCAGATCCCCGGCGGAGAACCCATCAGCCCCCGTTCGACCCTTGCCCCCTGACTAGGATCGGGTTGTCCTGACCCCGAAAAATCCCTGACAACAGATAAAAAAAAACAATAGAAGATCTTTATCAACAACATAGATCATCATCAACAACAGATTAACAAAAAACAATAGATTGAAAGAAAAACAACAACAGATCAACTACCATAGATCATCATCATCATAGATCTCACAGATCTGAGCCGAAATCTAATATATATATATATATATATGTATATAACACATAGAGAAAAAGAGGGGAATCGAGAGAGATGGAAAGAGTCGGGAGGGAGTCGGTAAAGAAGTGGAGGCGATCGGCGAAAGAGTTGGTAAAGAAACGACGCTGTGAAGAAGATGAGGGTCGTGAGGTCCATGGCTTCTCTCTTCTCTTTCTCTCTCCCTCCTTCCTATTTTTCTCACCCGAAGCTCTCTCTCATTGCATAAAATGGCGATCAGAGCACTATAAGGGACTGAAATCGGTAAGATATCAAAGAGAAATAGTGAAAGAGAGTAGAGGGAAGAGCGACGGCGATGCTGAGGGAGGAGACGCCGATAAAGGATGAATGAACGAGCAGTGTTAAGGGAGCAACAGAGAGAAAGGCGATGTGTTTTGTGTGTGTGAACCTATAATCCTAAAATGAGTCCAACAAATTGAGACACACACTTATATATATAGAGAGAGAGGTATAAAGTAATTTTACTTCAGAGAGAAATGGGGACGGGGACGGGGACGGGGCCGGGGCCGAGCCAGGCCGGATCTGGGGCTGGGGTCGAGCCAGGCCAGATCCGGGGCTGTGAAAGCTATCCCCGTCCCCGACCCGAAATTGATCGGGGATTCAATTTCGAATACCATCCCTAGCCTATCGGGGTATTTTTCGGGAAAAAAACCACTCTTATCGGGGACGGGAGGGCGGGTCCCCGTCGGGTCATATTCAAATTGCCATCCCTACCTTCCACCTCTTTGTGCCCATCTATTCCCTGGAAAAACAAAAATAACAAAAAAAAAAAAAAACAGCATTAGTACACCAAAAAAAAAAAAAAGAGAAGCAAAATAGCAACACTTTAAGCACCAAAACTGCAAAACAACAGAACAAACAACAAAACAGCAGCATCAGCAACAACAACAACAACAAAAAAAAAAAAAAAAGAAGCAAAATAGCACTTTGAGCATTAAAACACATGGAACAACAACAACAAAACAACAGGAAAAAAACAAAAACAAAACAACAACACTTTGAGCACCAAAACAATAGCAAAACATCTGCAATTTTAGCTACAAAACAACACCAAAATAGAATTTTTTTAAGCAAAAACAAGACCAAGATAGTAGCAACAATACCTGACTACATATTAAAGTATTTGTTGGTCGAGAATCTATATTTGAGCCTTGAGAATATTGAAAACCAATGTCATACCCACCTTGAAGTAATGTCATAAATGTAGGTTGACCACAATACGGCAAATTGTTTGCCTACAATGAATTCATTTTATATTAGGCTTCATAACAAGATTACGTAATCATATTATACCCACACACACACCAAAAAAAAAAAAAAACTAATTGATAAAATCTCACTCACATTATATGTGGGATATATCAATGAAGGAGGAACTGAAGTACCACCCATGGCAAATGAATGAGAAGGAGGAAGAAGATGAAGATGAGGAACATTTTCATGAATGCATACATCTCCTCCAATAAATAATGAAGAAGGTGTAACTGTTGCAACAGGTTGTGAAGAAATCAAAGATTTAGCATGGGATTTCTTTTTAAAGTTTGTTTCCAACGCCACTTCACATGAACCTTTTATCCTCTTTTTCCCTTCCTAGTTGGGTGCTTTTTCTTCAATCTGATTGGAATTTGTACAACATGATTGTTGTCTTCATAAGCCACTTCCAAGCTTTGCGGTTGATCATTGGAACTTACTTCATTTTCAATACAAAAATTGGCACTTAACTTGCTTTTAACATTTGCACCTAATGCAGCGACTTGTGAAAATGAGAAATCATAAGTTTCCTCAATTTGAACAGCTCTACATGCTATTGCTCTAAATGCGGTCATCAATGTCTTATACTGCGAGGCTTGTTGGAGTTTGACATTTACTTGCTTGTTTAGTCCACCTCTTCATAATGTATTGTAAATGAACCTCTT
The DNA here is from genome assembly GCA_030407325.1 of Camellia japonica. Lineage (NCBI taxonomy): Eukaryota > Viridiplantae > Streptophyta > Magnoliopsida > Ericales > Theaceae > Camellia > Camellia japonica. The sequence goes on along the minus strand of JAPPVO010000019.1, from coordinate 99,543,134 downwards.
TCAGCTTCAATATTTCTCACATAACCTTCAAACAATAACTGCACAAAATCCCTTGCCTTTCAAACTTTGTACAACTACAAGCCAACGAGCCATCCATCTTCTTCTTCACTTTCCTTGTATTTTCCCAATAACATCAACAATTGTGTATACGATACAACCTTCACCGTATTCAATTGATGGTATGTCTGATTCAACAGAAAGAAAATACTCATCTTGAAACTCCTCAAAAATGTTTTTAGTATACACATTACCCATTCGACTTAACATTCTGAATGGTGCTCTCACTCTTGGCAACCTTTGGCGCAATGCTTATCCTGTTTCTAACTCCTTGTACCGCTTCTCACAAAGTACCCTTTCAAAATACATGACTAATTCATTTAAATTAAAATCAAAATGAATGTAATCCTTCAAAAACGCATTAAAAGATTTACTGAGTTGTGTTGTACTCATTCCCACATCCCATGTTGATCTAACATATGGCCAACCCCTTTTTTCCTTCACCCCAAAAGTCAACTTCAACCAATGATTATCATGAGCATCATATGCATCAAGCATTTCCCCTCACTTCACTTTCCATTTATTTTCATCCTTAATATCAAACATGAATTTATTTAATACACCTTGCACCCCCTTATCTTGAAAGAGACAATTAACATGCCTTAATGCATTTTGTATCAAGTGCCAAGTGCACAAACGATGACTCGTGTCAGGCATCACAATGGGTATGGCCTTAGACATTGCAGTATCTTGATCGGTAAACAAAGTTTTTGGTGCCTTTTTTGACATAGCCTCTAAAAAGTTTCAAATAACCATACAAATGTTTTGATAGTCTCATCATACAACAAAACTGCACCAAAAACAATTGTTTCTCTATGATGGTTAAATCCCACAAAAGATGCAAATGGCCTATGCTCTTTATTTAACTTGTAGGTAATATCAGATGTAACTACATCGCCAAATTAGGCATAATCCATGATCATTTGTGCATCGGCCCAAAACATATTCGTTATTTGCTCCTCATTATCTACCTGGAAAGCATAAAAAAAAAAGAAAAAAAAAAGAAGATGGATTCTCCAAAGATTTTTGTTGAAAGTATTGCAACACATTTCCTACTTCCCCATACGCTAAACTTTTTTGCCTTTTGGTTCTCAAGTAATTTTTTTGGTCTTATTTTAGAAACCCAATAGACTGCCTCCCACCAGCTTCCTACCTATGAGTTCAAAAGACTGCCCTAAATGAAGACCAGATTGTGAGGCTAAGTGTAACTGAATTGCTTGGGTAACTGATATCTTTCTTTGCGATGGCAACATATGGGCATAATCAGGAGATACAAGTTCACGGTTGTGTTTTTCTTTGAAATCAATCACAACAAATTTTCCAGTAGTGACATCCAATTTAACAAAAAGTCAGGCCTCATAACCAATCCTAGTTTCAGCTCTAGGGTTTTTTGTCAATGGGTCTGGTTTGTCAACCTTCTGAAATCCCTCGTTGCAAACAAAATTTCTAGAAATAATTTGGTTAGTAAACTTGTTCTTCTTACTATATTCACTTCTTATGCTAAACCCCACTCTTCCTCCATGTGTATTATAAAAATCGTATGCACCTTCTTCCGAATCAAAGGTCATTCCTTCTTTTGGCTTCCAACCACAATCGTTGTCAATTTCCATATCCATATGAAAACACAACTACAAAGTAAAGACAATGAAATGGGAGAAGCTTTAGAAAAGCTTTCTTCACACACAACTTTAGAGGGGGAAAAAAAATAAACCTTTAACAACTCAAACAGCAACAATTTCATGTATTATACATTAACATTTAAAAAATCAAACAGAAACCTTTAACTGGATGTCTTATACTCTTCATACATTAATTTAATCTTTAAGAAATCAATAGCAACAATTTTACAAAAGAGTTATTCCTATAAAATCAACAATTTAATGTCTTATGCATTAACATTTAAAAAATCAAACAGGAACCTTTACCTGGATGTCTTATACTCTTCATACATTAATTTAATCTTTAAGAAATCAACAGCAACAATTTTACAAAAGAGTTATTCTTATAAAATCATTCCTATAAAAAAAACTTTCTGCACCCATAACTTTAGGGGAAAAAAATTTAAAAAAATGAACCTTTAACAACATAACGACAACAATTTCATGTCTTTTACATTAACCTTTAAAAAATCAGACATGAACCTTTAACTGGACGTCTTATACTCTTAATACATTAATTTAATCTTTAAGAAATCAAATAGCAACAATTATGCAAACAAAAAATTTGACAAAAAAACCATTGAAAAAAATTCACTAGTTTTACATATTACCTTAGGTTTCAATTTGGTGAAGAAAGCACATTAACGGGTTTTCTCTCCTTGGCTTTGGTTCACGGTGCAAATCTTGAAGGAGATGACAGTGAAGATGAGGTGTTGAGGGAGAGAGTGTTATACCCACAGTGGTGTGTGTGTGTAAATTAAATGTATACTTAAAAATAAACAACAAAATAAAATAATTCAGAAAATAATTATATAAATCAAATTCTGAATTAAATGCTTACAGAAAGTAAAGTCGAGGCTTGTGTTGGACACAATCTCCTTAAAGTAGATTTCACCATCGCTCAGGTACTTCAAGTTTTAACGGCGTCGACTTCTCAAGATGCAACAACTACTACTTGATTTACAGCACTACAAAATCAAGCCTTGCGAACCAAATTATGTTGTAACTCTTTCTCTTTCTTTTCCTAGAGACTAAATGTAAATAGATGTAGGAGCAATAGAAGGACGAACAGAAGAAGAAATAGAAGAGTTTTGGAAAATTTCGATGGTCTAGAATTGGTGGATCGCAGACTATTTATAGGAGGAATGGTGGCTATTCGAACAGGTGCCAACAGATAGGCAACTGTTCGAACAGATTCAAAACAGAAAAAAAAAAAAAAAAAAACCTGTTTGGACAGATACAGATCTGTTCGATTCGAATTCAACAGGTATGAACCTATTTTGAACCCATTGAACCTATTCGGGTGGGTATGAACCCGTTAAGGATCTATTTAGGTAAAGGAAAAATCTAGGCCAATTTATTTTGAATTTTGAAACCAAAATTATAAATAAATAAATAAATTATAAATGTTTTTGGCCCAAAAAGATAAGTATTGGACCAGACAAGCCCAACCTAACCTCATACCATGCATCTACGCCTAAGCCCAAGCCCAGCCTAACCTACCCGACCGATCGGACGAACAATGGCAACGGCGCACGCGTGTGGTTTTATTTTGGGTCTAATAGGTCTAGCCCACTTTATCCATAACCTCACCCTTCCACAAACTTAGGTACCTCTTGGGGCCTATCCCAAGTATCCCAAGCTAGTGTATATAAACCCATTCAAAACCTTAAGCCTTTTCCAGGTGGGACAAGCACATTTCACAAATGTGTAGGAAACCTACCTAAAGCCATTTCTATGAATCCGAAAACGTGCGTTGAATTCTCATTCATCCGGAAATGGTTTTGAGTAACCAAATACATGATGTTATTCACTATGTGGCATTAAACACGAATCCAATGAGAAGCGTTAAAAATAACATTTGGGTCCTACCTTAATTAATGCTCAAAGTTAGCAAAAAATAAGATTTTTCCAAAGCCATTTTCCAACAATCCCCCACATGAATGGAATTCACGATAACGAACATGTAACAAGATGCAAACGAAGAAAGAGTACATTAAAAAGATACACCACATCGAGATAGGTAGCTTTTGGTATTGAACTACCTCTAATGAAAGCCTATCGCACTTACTAGCTAACCAATTGACGTAATACCTTGAACTGTTTCGTTGTTTTTGTAAACTAAGACAATAGATTTCACATAGTGTATCTGCAGACATAGTTTTGGTTCTTACGGTTATGTTCATTTTGGTCCTGAACAACACCTAGTAATTCATGAGTGCTCTAGAGAATTTAGCGTTCTCAATTCTCACAGAACCGGCCCAGTTCTCACTCATATAGGTGACTTCTCATTAAGAGTATTCTACTATACCCCACTTGGATGTCCAAGTTATAAGAATCATCAAAAACAAAGTTTATCCTACTAACGCTGCAGGTATCACTCTTCTTATCATAGAAATGGATAAGCAAAAACCTCCTTAGTGATACGTGAAGTCATCCATAATTCGGTTGTCCATTTGAGCCTAGATCTTGAGATCTCCAGTCAACTAGGTTGGGTTGCCATTATGGAGACTTTTAAGTAATATGCTTTAATCTCATTCCCCTCGATAAATGGTACACTTGCTCTCTGGCTAGCCCTTTACGATGTGTTTGGTTGGGGGATTTTGGGAGGGATTTGGAAAGGGAAAGGGAAAGGGAAAGGGAAAAGGTGTGTGAAATTATGTGAAATTTAGGTATATTTTATTCACATTTCACCTACATTTTTCATTTCCCTTTTCAAATCCTTCCTCAAATCTCCCAACCAAACACAGTATTAGTGAATGGATCCGCAATATTTTCCATTGACTTTACATATTCTATGGATATTATTCCATGTGAGAGCAAATGTCTAACGGTAATATGTCTTCGACGAATGTGTCAAGATGTACCGTTATACATATGATTTTGTGCCTGTCCTATTGCTGCTTCATTATCATAGTGAATGCATATAACCGGCACAAGTTTAGGCCACATTGGAATGTCTTCTAAGAAATTTCGAAGCCATTCTGCTTCTTCTCCTATTTTATTTAATGCAATAAACTCAGATTCTATTGTCGATCTTGCTATGCATGTCTGCTTGGAAGATTTCCAAGAGATTGCAGCACCTCCTAGAGTAAAGATGTATCCACTAGTAGATTTTGAGTTTTTAGTATCCGATATCCAATTTACATCGTTGTACCCCTCGAGTACTGCTGGATATTTGGTATAATGTAAGCCATAATTCTGGGCAGTGGTGGAGGGAGTGAGGAACCAGGAAGCTCACGTACCCCCCCCTTGGATTTTGGGTTTTTTTTTTTAAATTTTGTTTTTGCAAACATAAAGAAAATATTTTAAATAAAAAATTATAAAAATATTATTAGAGTGAAATGCCAATGACATTTTAAAAATTATGAGAACAATAATTGTTGTTTTAATCGAAAATGAAGAGATTACTATAAACTATATTATCTATAAATTTTTTTTGAATGTAACGGTGATGTCATTATTATTGATATGTGAGTACAAGTAATCTCACTATAAAGATATGAAATTTATTGGATTGTTAGTTATATTTGACATGTGAGGTCCACTCTTTATATGTTTATGTACTATTAGTTGGTGATATTACATATCAATGATGATGTGGTATTATCGTTATATTGAATTTTTCATCAAATTTTGTATAAAAAAAAATATATCATTAGATAATTTATTTTAAGACTTATATCCATATATATATATATATATTGTATTGTCCATGATACACTAGTTACAAATAACATTTAGCTTGTTTGGTTATAGTTTTTAGAAAATAGTTTTCAAAAAATTTTGCTTTTTATTTTATGTATTTTAATGTTTTCAATGAATTTTTTTTAATATTTTAAGCATTTTTTAAAATTATTTTTAGATACAACTAACATAAATACACGTAAAAAAATATAATATTTGTGAAAAAAATCTTTAAAAAATACACTAAATACCAAAAAATATGAAAAAATACAAAAATTCAGTACATTTTTCGTATTTTTGTGTATTTATTAATTTTTTAAAATATTTTTTTCACAAATATTTTACTATTTAAATACATCTAAGTGCGGTGCATCTAAAAAAATAAAAAAAAAATTACTTAAAATTTAAAAAATATTCACTAAAAATATAAAAATATGAAAAACAAAATAACTCAATTTTTAAAAAATTGAATTCAGAAAACTGAAACCAAACACACTGATTTTTATTTTTTATTTTTTATGTTTCTCGAAATCAATTGTAAAAACTTATGTGAAATATTTTTGTAAAAATTTTCGATATTGTAATTAATATGTGCCCCTTTTAATTTAATTTTCTGGCTCCGCCACTGATTCTGGATATGTCTTAAATACCTAAGTAACCTAATTATCACTTTTCAATGATCAGACCCTGGATTACTTGTGTACTTACTCATTTTGCTTACAGCATAGGCTATATCTGACCCAGTGCAATTCATTAAGTACATCAAGCTTCTGATTATCCATGAGTACTCTAATTGAGATATGCCTGCACTTATATTTTTTGACAAATGAAGACTAATGTCAACAGGTGTTTTAGCAGGACGGTCGTCATGCTTTCCAAATTTCTCCAGAATCTTCTCAACATAATGAGACTAAGATCAAGCATATCCTTCAGATGTTCTAGTAATTTTTATTCCTAGAATGACATCTGCTACTCCCAGATCTTTTATGTCAAACTTTTTGTTCAACATTTTCTTTGTGGATTTAATCATGTCATTATTGCTTCCAATAATGAACATTTCATCCATATAAAGACAAACTATGACATAGAATTTGTATGTGCTTTTAATATAGATGCATTTGTCACAATCGTTTATCTTAAAACCCTCCGAAAGCATAGCTGTAGACACCCCATTTTTGACCGTCCTCAAGACTTGGACGTCATCGTTTGAACACTCGATGATCATCCATGCTCGTGTTCGTTTTGAGTTCCCGGAGGTCTCGGCCGCACGCCTTACCTTAGGATCTCTCAACTTGTCTGTTTTGTGCTTGGTTGTGGACCAAACACTTGTGTTTTCGCTTCTGAGAGAAGAGGGTGGCTTGTTGGCCATCCCCTCAACCCATCGGCCAAGGCATGATGCCATCGGCAGTGTGTTCTTGCAATGGGCCAAAAGTGTTGGCCGATCGGCACTTTTTTTGGTCGGTCGGCACTTATGTTGGTCGATCGGCCATTTCTTTTGGCCGAGACCTTTTCTTTGCTTTTTGCAGAGATTGTGCTTCCAGCTAGTGCCAGCTGTTGGCCACTTTCTGTCTCCTCCATACACGTGTATGGAGGGATTTCAACCAAGCTTAGCTTGCTTAGGAAGCTTTGGAATTGAATTCCTATAAGAAGGGAGACCCCTCTCCTTTCCCAAGGGTTCTGAAAAATTGTATTAGAGAAGTTATATCCCTCTCTCTCTATATTGGCCCTTGTTTGTGCCCTAAAGTGAGAATTCTTCTTGCATTTTTCCTAGAACCCCTTAGCCAAACCTCTTGACCTTGGAGCTGAGGTTTCATAGGACTTGTTTTAACATCTTAGAGTTCGTTTTGGCACAGGAGAGTTGCTGGTTTTGTTGTTCTACACGGTGAGCCTCTCATCCTCTTTTAAGCTTTGTTTTGCTTGAGTACTTAGCCATATTTGCATGCTTCTTTTGGCTTAGCTTTAAACTGAAAATAGCTTTGTTTTGAGTTGCATAACATGTTTGTTTGAGGGCTCATTGGTGTTGAGGGGTGGTCTACCCCCTTTGTGCCTTATTTGGCCTTGTTTTGGACCACCTCCTTTAGGCTTTTGTTTAGTCTTTGTTTGGCCTCTTCACCACTGAATTCCAGAGGAATTTTAGTGGTGGAAGTGAGGTTTTGAAGCTTCAAATAGGAGGGGGTTGTCCCCCCTCCCCTTCTCTTGTGTGCTTATGGTATTGGCTTACTAAGTTAGCATGTTTTTATACCTCTTTGTGGCTTCATTTCAGTATGTATTAGGCTTTGTTTTGCCATGATATAACACTGTTTTGACTTGGTTTGACCATACCATGCATGCCTTATGTACTTGTAGTGCAATCTCTCTATTGCCTTAACATGCTTTGTGCTTTAAGCCATTTTTAGCATGATTTTGGCTTGACCCAAAGAAGCTTTTATTTTTTACATTTAAGCTCTATTTGGTGTTGTTTTGGTCATGCTTGCATTGTTTTGTATAGCCATGGTTCAACCTAGCTTGTTGGCTTTGAGTGTCCAAGTCATTAGTATGCATTGCTAGGACTATTCTTATGATTTGGCATCATTCCATATGTGTTTTCAGTCCAGTTTCATGCTCAAATGCTTGCACTTATCACCTTTAATGCTTTAAAGAGTTGATGTTTTATGCCTCATGAATGGATCATTGTGCATGCCTCCATGCTTAGGTCTTTGGGATGCCATCTAAGTGGGTTTTTGGTCTTGTTTTATCATGCCATAACTATGTTTTTCATTGGTTAAGTCATGCCATGTTTGGTTTTGATAGGTGTAGTATAACACCTCTTTTGTAGCCTTGCATGCCTCATGCTTTTGGGCTTTTGTTCTAGCTTGTGTTGGCTAGGTTTAAGCTTGTTTTTGGCCCTATCTTGACCTGCCTTGGGACTGTTTTGGGTGCCCTTGGCCCTTTGGGGCTTGCCTTGTGTGGCCATGGTTTGAGTCCCTTGGCTAGCCTTAAGCTTTAGGCTTTCTTGCATGCTATACTTGCTTTGTTTGGTTGATTTGGCATCATTCCTCACATATTTTCAGAGCATATTGCATTGTCACGTTCTCATGTTTGTCACACCTTGCTCATGTTTGAGAGTTGTGTCTTGTTGCCTAGCTTATGAACCAATGTGTGCATGTTTGTGTTGCTTCATGCTTCCAATTAGCACTTGGCCACTGATTTGGGCATGTTTGAGAGCTGTCCATTTTAGTTTAAGCCCATTTTCGCATGTTGTTGCATGCTTGCCTTACATGTTGTCGCATGCTTGTTGCATACTTGGTACATTGCATGTTGTTACATGCTAATTTCATCACATCATGCTTGCATGTTTACATAGCATTGTGTGTGCATGCCTTGCCTCTTGATCAAACATGATAGAGGTTAAGGTCTGTTATGTGATTTTGGTGCATTCATTCCATACTGAATTGCACCCTTGGCTCCTTTGGCCATCATGCATTGGAATGTGTGATTGGTGGCCTGAGGGTCGAGAACTACACACCTTTGAGCCTTAAACATGATAAGGGGTGTAGTTGCAAACATTGTCTTGCAAATGTATTGCCATACCTCTATTTGTCCTCTGCTGCAGCAAAACAGCATTTTGCAGGAAAATATGGCCGATCGGCTATCTGGTGTGCCGATCGGCTAAAAGTGTTTGGCCGATGACCTCATAAATGGTCGATGACACCTTTCCTTTGGCCGATGGCTTCACCATTTGGCCGATGGCCTCTCAGTATGTCCATGAAGTGGTTCTAGAGCATCACAGGACTTTTCACAGTTTTCAGAGGTGCAAAACAGTGCAAACAGAGGCAACATGAGGCATGGCAACGGATTTCCGAGTGAAGCCAATCGTGCATGCGTTCGTCCCTCTTATCGAGGCCGTTTTACTATTTTTGTAGCTTAATTAATTTGTTTAATTAGTTAAGAGTTGTGTAATAATTAATTAGCTTGTTAGTTGATTGATTAGTTGATTTGTATTATTCTTTTGAACCCTCCGCCGAGAGGGCCAATTGTTGTAATAAGTGTGCGTGTGTGTGATGTATGTTTTCCAACCCCACGTCTTTCTCCCTTTTACTTAACCGCTTACGATGGTTAGTTTTAGGGCATATTTCATTTAGCATCCTTATGCTATGCATGTTTGCATCATTCATCTGTATTGCATGCACCGGGCTCGGTGCATCATACTAACTGCATTGTATTTCAATTCCTACTTGAATACATGTATCGAGTTATCGCATTTCATATGCCATTTTAGAATAGCCGAGCTTCTTTCTAGTTACATTTTGCATGTGTTGCATTAGCCATCTTAACATGAACTAGGATCATGCATTGATTACTAACTAGTTCTTTATTTTGGCTCGGAGTACACTGTGAGGGTTTATGCTTTAGCATCTTGCATGTGTGTAAGTGTTGCCATAATAGCATGCTTGCCATGAGGCTATTTGCTTATGTGATATAACTACCTGAATGCCTGTGGGTGAAGGTTGGATTGCTTGAATTGGAACAATTCATTGAAATCCCTAATTTAGCCTACTTACGAGTAGCAAACTTCAAACCGTTTTCAAACAAACAAATATGCAATGCTTTGTTCCAAATTAGGCGATCTAGTCTATACTTGTGTGTTGTGCGCACCACATAGTAATTCTAGCTAATAACTAGAATAAGAACGCATGTGTTTTCAAAAACGAGATATCATGCTTAGTACAGGCCGATCTTTGATCGGGCGAGCGGGGGTGCTCATTGCATGACCTTCCCCTCTCGTACCCAAATTCCTAAGCCGAGGCAACTTTGGTGAGGACGGACATGCGGCCTTAGGCAACGAGTCACGGTTTCCTAAATTCCCCCAAAATAATATTTAGGTGGCGACTCTGTATCTGGTAAAGCAATCCATGTTTGGCACTTCTTTACAAAAATCAATTTTCCAAAACAATTTGCCGGATTTGGACTCTTTGGTGATTTATCGGTCTTGCATTGCACTTTGCAAGATTAGATTCAGAACCATGACATTTGAGTCTGAACTGTAGTAGCTCAGAACAAAACGAGATTCGCGTCGCGCCTCTTCTCGCGCAGATATCGGAGAGTTCCCGGGAACGCGTCTACAGTTTCTGGCGACTCTGCTGGGGACTTAGAGAACTTGACTCGAACTCATGATATCTCGTTTCGACTACACTTATGTGTTTCTTTGCATTACATTTGCATTGGTACGCCTAAGACACCGTGTTTGCTGTATGTTATTCCTGAACGGTTTGTCGGAGGCTTGCTTTGAGAAGCATGCCATAAGGCTAACCGGTTGCGGGCTCTCCACGACGGGAACACAAACCTCGATTTTTACCGAGGCACCCTTTTTGACCATTCGACCTAGTGCATATCGGAATCCATAGTGACCATTCCAAACTTGGACAGGTTGCTTACCCGATTGTAGGTTGTTTAAAACCGCTGTGTGCGTAGTGAAACCCTAGCTCCTGACAAAATAGGACAGGGAAACCCTATCCCAACATAGGGGTGTTTTGGCTCTCACTTGCTTACTATGTGCTTTTAGAGTGTGTCTCTACAAGAATACATGTATCAGTTTGCAAGTCTGGGTATCAGGCCTGAGGGCATCAGTATTTGGGAATCAGTTATATCTGCGGATATCAGATTCAGATTCGGGGCAATGATTTGGAAACAGTGATCAGTGGTTGAGAATAGTTCATTCAGCTTGTGCTTGCCAACTGTGTGTTGTCTTTATTTAAGCAGTTATGCTGTCCGTTTTTCTGGTCATTTTATTTCCTTATTATGCTTTATTTATCTTTTTGCAAGGTAGTTTAGCACCATTGCATCCGACCAGATAGATATTCCCCGAGCACTCTGGGTTAGAGGTCGTAGACTTAATCGATCTAGGGATCTGATAGACGGACAAGCAGTGTTCCTTTCTTTACCCCCGGTTGTCAGACGGAGGTCAAAAAGGCGCAGTGTATCGGTACAGCGGTCGCCAGATTAGTGGTCTACCCCACCAATAAACAGTCAGGCTGAGGTCTCAGTTTCTATTGTAGGGACAGATATACCAGTTATTCAGTTAGATCAACACAATATGGCAGGCTTGAAGGAGATGGTGCGTCAGCTCCATAAGAGTATGAGAACCATGCAGCAAGACGCTGCCCGTCAAACATAATTTGCCACACGTCAAGCTGAGGTTATGGCCCAACAGGCAGAGGTAATTACCAGGCTACAGCAGCAAACTGGAGCATCTGCTTCGCACCAAGTTCCTCCCCCACCAAGAGTTCCCATACTCGGGAAGACAGCTAACGTCCAGGATGACACGAACATTCCAATCGGGCCGGCTCCGCCCTCGATCCTACCCCAGCTATTCAAAGCACAGACCAACCTACCGGATTCTCCCTTTGAGTTCGAGGTGGACCCCACAGCATTAAAAGTGAGCAAGCTAGAAAAGCTGTTCAAGAAGTCTCAAGGTGTGAAGTCCATTCCGGACATTGAGGATGGGTATACCGACTCGGCCGTGACTCTGCCGGACCGATTTAAAATGCCGCACATACACCGTTTCGACGGGTCTGGAGATCCTATGGTGCATTTGCGGCTGTTCTCGGTCATACTAAGGCCGATGGGCCTCTCCAGATTGCAAAAGCTTTCCTTGTTTGGCCGGATCCTGTCCGGTGTAGCGGCTATTTGGTATGCAAAACTGGAGGACTCTGTTAAGAGGAACTGGAAGGAGATGGCCGAGGCCTTCATAGCTCAATACTCCTACAATACACAAATCGAGGCCACAACCCGTGATCTTGAGACAACTAGGCAAGAGCCGAAGGAGAGCTTCTCCGATTTTGTGACCCGGTGGAGGGCTAAGGCCTCGATGATGACCATCAGGCCCGTTGACAAAGATCAAATTCGGATGGTTGTGCGCAACCTCCACCCCAAGCTCATGCAGAAGATGATCGTTCTCCCTATCCCCACCTTTGCAGATCTATATGAGATAGGGGTGCAGATCGAGGACGCTATGAAACAGGGTCTGATTGACCATGACAAAGAATAGCCCAAAAGGGTATTCAACCGCGGTACAAATACAGGCACAAGCAGTGCTGCTGTTGCCAGATCTTCAGATGTGGGCATGGTCACCACCACCACCCCAAGAACCCTTGTAGCTACGCCATTCACCGGTGCGTCCGGAAGTAGCTCACAAATAACCAAGTATTCACCTCGAGGCCAAAAAACCTTCACTCCGCTATACATGCCCCTGTCCAAAGCTTTGGGGGTTTTGATCAGGAAAGGGCACTTGAAGACCCTAGAGCCGCGACCACTACCAGATAAACTCCTTGCTTCCCATAACCCAATTAAGTACTGCACCTTTCACCAACAGCATGGTCATGACACCGACCAGTGCTTTCGATTGCGTCATGAGATTCTGGATCTCATTGACAATAGGGTGATTGTGCCTCCAGAGAAACCGAATGTCACAACCAACCCTCTCCCACCACATAACCAAGCTCCACCTACCAAACGCATCAATCTTATCCAAATTGGGGTTGTGTCATACGACCCTAGCATATATATCACCTCTTCTCACCTACCCAAGCCGGAGGTGTTCATTCCTGACAGCACTGACTTGTGCATGTTGGACATCTCCCGATCCCAACCTAAAACGGTGGTGGTGGCTATCGAAGATAGAACTGGGTCGACTACTAGAGCAGATGAGAGTAATTATACAGAGCCTGAGGGGTCTGAGAGCGTCATGAATGACCCGAGCAGTTACATTACATCAGCAGGCCAGGCTAGGCTGAGAATGGAATTGCCAGTGGGGGCAGAGATTTGTGTAGTACGGGAGAATGGACCTAATCAGGGGCTAGATGACCTAGCAAATCTGGAAGAGAACATTGCTAACCTTCAGTTTTTCGACGAGCAGGACTCAGGGGACGTGGCAGTCAATTGGTTTGATGAGTCAGCAGAATTTACTGGGTGGCTTGACGACCAGTCAGATGTTGTTGAACAACCTCAACTAGAATAGGGTCTGTTAGGGACGGGGACATCGACAGTGGCCGGAAGGGCCAGGAATCAGTTTGCATCGCTGGAGAGCACCTGTGTAAAGAATTTTGCTCAGAACACGGACAGTTCGGGTATGGAAGATACTGAGCAACAGGTTACACTGAAGCAGTTTGAGCGGGAAAGGATTGAAGATTCAGAGAGGGCCAGAAAGGCCAAAGCCCCTAAGGGGACAGAACGTATTGTGTGCACAAGAACGGAACGTGCTGTGGGCACAGGAACAGAAGTTGCTATGGGCACAGGGGTAGTAGTAACGGAGCCGAAGAGATGTCTGTCGACTGCCAATGGTATGTGGTGGGAAGATGATGATCTATGTCTTGCCCACACCGATGAAGACTGGGGACAAAGCCAACCGGATGATACCTGGTATATTGGCGAAGTTTACCACATGACTAGGAGTGGGCGGTATTTCAAGCCCCCACACTTAGATCAACCAGAGGCATCCGGAAAGGACAAGGATGTGGAGAAGCAAAAAGAAAAGTTACTCGAAGAAGAGGCTGTGCTGAAACAGTTGAAGAAGATACAGGCAGACATCTCCATCTGGGGACTGCTTATGGCTTCAAGAGTACATAGACAGGCTGTCCTCTCTGTAATGGACAAGGCCAAACTCTCAATAAACACCACGCCTGAGCAGCTGGTAGGACTGGTCTTTCCGGGAGGAGCTTCCCCGACGTTGACCTTTTTTGACAAGGAGCTGCCGCCTGAGGGCGCAAATCATAACAAACCCCTCTACATCTCTGTGGAGTGTAGAGACAAGTGGGTACTGGTCGTTCTTATCGACACAGGATCCGCCATTAACGTGTGCCCATCGAGGACAGCATATGCAATCGGGTTGAAACCCGCGGACTTTGTGCCAACTGCCCAGGTAATACGGGCGTATGATAACACTAGCAGAGAGGTGATGGGGACTGTGCAAATTTAGACTCAGGTTGGTCCAGGACAACAGGAGATTGACTTTCATGTCTTGGACGTTCCCACAACCTTCAACTTACTCTTAGGGCGACCGTGGCTGCACCAGGTGAAGGCGGTCTCTTCCACCCTGCATCAGATGTTGAAATACCCCCACGGGAAGGGGGTGGTTATTGTTTTTGGAAATTCGTCAATCCATCTGCCGCCAAAGGTGTCTACACCGGTTCTGGAAATTGAGCATGGTGCAGAGGATGTGTTCCTATCAGGATTTACCCTGGCCGAGGCCCGGATCGTACAGAACATCTTAGCTGTTGATGAAGGGTTATATGTCAGTGCACAATCAGTGTACCTCATGAACAAGCTCCAGCACATCCCTGGGATGGGACTAGGAAAAAGTGGCCGGAAAGGCATTACTGTATTGGCCGAAGTGCTGCACAACCCGCATACCTTTGGCTTAGGTTACTTGCCCACCAAGGAGGATTGGGTAAGAAAGGGCAAAGAGATGGCTGGAAGAGCCAAAGCCAAGCGGACCGGGAAGCATTTTGAGTTAATGCATCGGCCTATCCAAGGCACCCTAAACGGACGCTTTGTCCGGGAGGGGGAAGACTTTCCATTCTGCAGCTTCCTAGAGCCATGGCTAAACGCAGAGAAGAGGCGCCTGCCGAGATTTGAGATCTTCTTCGACTTGCAGTTATTCGGGGATGATGTTGCCGAGGAGCAGGCGGGTCCATCGGCTGAGGTTGAGCAGTGTAAGGAAATGGATTCCAAGAGCACCGAGATCGAAATGGAGGTAGCACTGGCTTGTCTACTATCAGATCCTCCGATCGTACATGAGTGCTTGGGAGATGATCTCTCAGTGTCTATGATCGGGAATGAAGCGGCTGCGAGCCCATCTTCAAACATTTTGGATGCATCCATCACACCCTCCCTCGTCTGGCAGTACGAGGAGGGATTCTTATCAAGCAGCACCAGGTCAGGTAGTAAGCCGGAATCTAATTCCACCGAGTCTGTAGAGTCGAAATCAGGTTCCAGCTCGTCTGAGTCTGAGTTCGGTATCCTGGCGGTGACAACCTGGATGCCATAGTCCTGTCCAAGTCGTCTTTTTCTTTTTCCTTTGAGTCTGTTGTAACAGAGGAATCAGATGGATTGAATGAAGTGATTAATGAGAATTGTGCGGATGTGGCCTTCGATTACTTTTCTGTGCCCTTGATTTATTGCATTAATTCAGACTTTCAAAATTTCGATGAAAACGACGAAGAAGAAATTCCTCCGGTTTTGAAATATTTGCTAGAACAAGAGCAGGAGAGGTTTGTAAAACCGCTGGTTGATGAAATCACCCAAATTAACGTTGGTACTGAGAAGGACCCGCGGCTGGTCCAGATCGG
Organism: Camellia japonica; assembly: GCA_030407325.1. NCBI lineage: Eukaryota > Viridiplantae > Streptophyta > Magnoliopsida > Ericales > Theaceae > Camellia > Camellia japonica. The sequence goes on along the minus strand of JAPPVO010000019.1, from coordinate 99,527,407 downwards.
GTCCACGTTGTCTTCGGAGGAAGGCGAGGGCTTAGTCGCTTTATTAAAAGATTTCAAAGATGTTTTCGCGTGGTTCTACGAAGACATGCCTGGAATCGATCCTGAGATTGTACAGCACTGGATCCCTCTTGACCCAGAGGCCCCACCTGTTAAGCAGAAACTCAGAAGGATCCGCCCAGACTGGGCTATCAAGATCAAAGAAGAGGTCACCAAGCAAATTGACACAGGGTTCCTGTAGGTATCTGAATACCCGACTTGGTTGGCCAATATCATTCCAGTGCCGAAGAAGGACGGCAGAATTCGAGTATGTGTGGATTTCAGGGATTTGAACAGAGCCAGTCTGAAGGATGACTTTCCTCTGCCACATATCGATGAATTAGTGGACTTCACTGCAGGGCATGCATTGCTCTCCTTCATGGATGGGTTTTCAGGCTACAATCAGATATTGATGGTACTCGAAGACCGGGAGAAGACTGTTTTTACCACCCCGTGGGGGACCTACTATTAAAGGGTGATGCCGTTTGGGCTGAAGAATGCTGGAGCTACATATCAACGGGCTGCGACCACAATATTGCATGATATGATCCACAAAGAGGTTGAGGTGTACGTGGACAACATGATTGTCAAGTCCAAGGAAAGAGAGGGCCACTACACCGCCTTGCAAAAGTTCTTCCAAAGGATCAAAGAATTTCGGTTGCGGCTGAATCCTCAGAAATGTACGTTCGGTGTTACAGCAGGGAAAATGCTGGGGTTCTTGATTACACAGAGAGGTATCGAAGTCGACCCTTCCAAAATCAAGGCCATCTTAGAAATGCCACCACCAAGGACTGAAAAGGAGGTGCGAGGCTTTCTGGGTAAAGTGCAATTCATAAGACGGTTTAGTGCTAAATTAACCTTGACTTATGAACCACTCTTTGGTCTCCTGAAGAAAGGAACGAAGTTCCAATGGGACGGCCGATGCCAAGCTGCTTTTGAACAGATTAAGCAATATTTACAGAACCCACCTATGTTGTCACCGCCTGAGCCGGGAAACCGTTGATTTTGTAGCTTTCAGTGACTGAAACTACGATGGGCTGCATGCTTGCACAAGAGTCTGAGGACAAAGTGGAGAGAGCTATCTACTACCTAAGCAAGAAGATGCTGGATTATGAAACCCGCTACACTCTGCTAGAGAAGGCTTGTCTGGCCTTGGTATGGGCTACCAGGAAGCTGCGGCACTACCTGTTAGCTCACTCCGTAATGCTGGTTTCAAGATTAGATCCCATCAAATATCTCTTCGAGAAACTGGCACTTACGGGTGGGCTGGCTCGTTGGTTGCTTCTGCTTTCTGAATTCGACCTTAAGTATATGACGCGCAAGTCAGTGAAGGGGAGAGCGGTAGCAGAGTTCCTAGCCGATCACCCAGTGAAAGGAGATGAAGCAGTTGAGTACCTATTCCCAGACAAGGCCATTTTGCATGTCGAAGACGAAACTTGGATGATGTACTTTGATGGAGCGTCAAATCAATACGGGTATGGGATATGGGTGTTGCTAATAGCACCTGACAATTCCTGTATCCCTCTAGCATTCAAACTCCGGTTCAAAGTCTCGAACAACAAAGCAGAATATGAGGCATGTATTGCTGGATTAGAAGCGGCCCTAGAACTAGGGGCAAAACGGTTGGACGTCATCGGGGACTCGAACCTTGTTGTATCTCAAGCTAAAGGAGATTAGAAAGTCAAAGAAGAAAAGATGAGAATGTATCACCAAACCTTGGACATGCTGATTCCTCGGTTTGAGAAACTAAACTTCGCTCATCTGTTAAGAGAGAACAACAGGTTCGCAGATTCATTAGCAACTCTATCTTCTATGATAGACATCCCTTTGGAGTACGGATGCATCCGATCATCATTGACCAGAAATTTGTGCCGGCCTACGAGCTAATTGCTGCCATAGATGAGGTTTAAGATGAGAACCCCTGGTATTATGATGTCTGGAACTTCTTGAAAAAATAGGCGTATCCACCAGTGGCAAATGCCAAAGATAAGAGGGCAATTCGAAGAATGGCTGCTCAGTTTATCGTCTACGGGGAAAAACTGTATAAGAGAGGTCATCTCAGGATGCATAAACTATGTGTTGATGCTGAAGAATCGAAGCGCCTAATGGAGGCCATCCATGGAGGAGAGTGCGGAGCGCACATGAATGGGGTGATGCTAGCCCGGAAGATCCTTAGACAGGGTTACTACTGGTCCACCATGGAGGAGGATTGTACTGGCTTTGTCTGGCAATGCCACAAATGTCAGATCCATGCAAACCGCATGAACATTCCGCCGTCGAAGCTGTACAACATGACTTCGCCATGGCCGTTTTCAGTCTTGGGGATTGATGTAATTGGGGCTGTCACTCCGAAGGGGTCCAATGGGCATGAGTTCATTCTGGTCGCAATAGACTATTTCACGAAGTAGGTTGAGGCCCAATCTTATGCAGTGTTAAAGGCTTCGCATGTTGCAAAGTTCATCAGGAACAACATCATCTGTCGCTACGGGGTCCCAAACGAGATCATTTCAGATAATGGTTCCCACTTCAAGAAGGAAGTGATTGACTTGTTGGACAAGTACAACGTGGCTTTTCATAAGTCATCTACATATCGGCCACAGACCAACGGAGCAGTTGAGGCCGCCAACAAGAACATCAAACACATACTGCAGAAGATGGTGGAAACATACCGGGACTGGCCAGATAAGTTGTCATTTGCTCTGTGGGGCTACCAGACTTCAATTAGAACTTCTACTGGGGCGACTCCGTATTCATTGGTCTATGGGATGGAGGCCGTTCTGCCTATCAAAATTGAGGTTCCGTCATTGCGAGTACTGGCCAAGTGTCAGATAGCTGAGGAAAATTGGCAGCAGAGCAGATTCGAAGAACTCATGCTCTTTGACGAGAGAAGGCTGAAAGCACTGTACCACGTTCAGGGTTATCAACGCAAAATTGCCAGGGCTTTCAACAAGAAGGTTAAGTCCAGGAATTTGAAAGAATGAGATTTGGTGCTCAAAGACAACCGAGCTCCCATCCATGACCCTAGGGGCAAGTTCAGACCCAATTGGACTGGCCCTTATATCATTAAGTCTATTTGGTCGGGTGGAGCTGTCGTTCTGATGGACCTAGATGGCCTAGAGTTCTCCCAACCGATCAACATAGACAAGTTGAAGAAATATTATCCTTGAGTGGCTCGCTAGGCCGAAAACCCGAAAGGGCGACATAGGCAAAAGTTAGAGCATGAAAATTTTGAAATTATAAAAACTAAGCTCACGAGGTTGAAAACCCGCAAAGGGCGGCCTTGGCAAAAGTTAGAGCGCAAAAAGAGAGAGTTAATACTCGAGTGAACCCAAGCCGAACTACGTAAGACTTGATTCCCATCTTTAGGATACATAGGCAACTTCATCCTGAAGTCCAGCCATAAACACTTCCCCGATCAACTTTGTCCATGTGATCATGTTTGGTCATCTTTGTCTATTCAGCATTCAAGAGCTCGGTTGTGATCTCCAGTGCAGTGCTATTCAGACTAGGGGCAACTTTCCAATTGTTCAGATCCGGGGTTGTGCATCTCAGTGACAGATCTCAGGCGTGTCCAGTTCTGATCCATATCGAAAATGGTTTTGAAAAGTTTTAATAAAAGTTGATTTGTTCAAATTAATCTTTTTACAACTTAGACCATTTTTAGACCAAACAAAAAATTCTCAATACCCACAACCTTCAATTTTATTGATTTCAATACAGAGTTCTCCTACTCTTGAATATAAATTGAAGTTGCTTTTATTACATTCATAAAGAAAACTTGAAAGTTCTGATTAAAGCAAATAAATCCAGGGCATAGTCAGTTGTTCCTACGTCCCCTCCTAGAGCTGGTCGAAGCCTCTGATGCCAAATTGGGCCCAACCTGTGCCTCTTCATTGAGCCAATCTATGTATTCATCAGAGAGGGTGCAGCTGAAAATGGGAGCGGGGGCTAGAAGCTCTCTCGTCCTCCATGCTGTAGCATACCGGCCTAGTTATGCGCCTCAGACCAGAAATGTAGCAGGGTACTCAATCCCCTCTTCTGGGCAAGTCTGATCATGTTCAAATTGGCGCAAGAACCAGAATGGGAAATAGAAGACACAGTGTGTCAAGCCGATCTACTGGATCCCGGGCTGGCGGGTCATACTGTAGCTTATTGCCGGTAAGTTGAGCCAGGGGCAGCGCCAAGCAATACGGTCTGCGGACAAACTGCACATCTAGTTGTACCACCATACCTCATCAGGGGCATCGACCAAGCGTCGTCGGAAGAAATAGCTGTGAGCTGAATATGCCGGACATGAGTCCACCACTCTCAACTTGTCCATCAACCATACCTGGGGAGGGATGAAATATGAGAGATCAAAGAATAGAGAGGTGTAAGTTGAGAGAAAAAATAAGCAAAGGGTTTTAAGAGAAAAATCGAGCCTGAGGGCCGAGTGATGTGAGCAATATATGTGAGATGGGGTGAGAAACATTACCTGTAGTAGTAGCGAACTCCCCGCAAACCTAGCCGTCTCCCGGCGATGAAAAGCATCTAATCCCATCAATGTTTCGGCTAGTGTCATGGCGATACAGGTCTTACCCTCCTTCAAGCCCTCGGTGACTTCGATCAAACGGGAGCTAAACCCACCAGAGCCTGGGGCAAGCAAGAAATGGGACAACATACACAAGCAAAGCGCATGTCGCCGATAATCCTGCAAATGATGGTCGCCGCGGTCACCGGCATTAGAAAATCGACGAACCAAGCTCGGAATGTCTAGCTCTCCGTCGTGAATCAATGACCGAGCGTCATGCAAAGTAAGGCCATACATCCGTCCCAAGGCTTGGACGTGACCAAATCGGAGTTGAGGCAAGATTTCTTCATCGCGCTCGGATTCCATTAAAGCTTGGAAATCCTCGAAAGTAGGACACACCTCTTGTCCGCCAAAGCTCAAGATGTGTGTTACCGGATTCCAAAACCTTGCCGTGGCATAGAGGAACGAAAAACGCAATGGGGTGCGACTCAGCGTGAATAGTGCATTTATACCAAAGCCCCGGAAATTCAGCTTTTCCGAGCCATCTAAGTTGGCAATCCAATTTGTGAGATTTTGGACAAGAAGCTCTTCCATTTGGTGCAAATTAGTGCTGAAATGAGCAAACTACGAAGCTGGGGCTTTTGTAGAAGATAAGATGTGAGTGGAAGACAGGTGTCAACATTCTGGAGGTTCTTGCCTTTCTTTTTTTTTTTTGGCCGATCGGCTACAAATAGTGCCGACCGACCATCTTTTTTGGTCGATCGGCTAGAAATGTTGGCCGATGGCCATTTCTTGTGGCCGATGGCCTCTCCCTTTGGCCGATGGCCTTCCCTCTTTATCTCTGAGCTGTCTTTGTGTTGGAGATGCTGAGAACTTGTGATTGGTTCCACTTCCAATGCCTTTCGGTGATGATTTTGCGAAGTCGCGCCTGTGTTACGGCAATTTGTTTATCGAGTTGTTGCACATTTGCTTATCAAGTTGTTTTTCTGCACTCTTAAAGTTTTTGTTTTGCTTATCGAATTGTATTTACAATTGATTAGCTTGTCGAGTTCTTTGTTTTGCTTATCGAGTTGTTTTGTTGTTAGTCGGTTCACTACCTAATTAATGCAATTCGAGTGTTCAGTTTTCAAAACAAGGTTCAATCTCATTTACATTGTTATGTAATGCGATGCGATGCACATAATGTACAAGTGTAAGACTTTTTGAACAAAAAAGGCTGTTTCATTCCATCATTTCTTTTGCAAAAGTACATAATTTTGAGGAAAATAAAACCTGCCTGAGGCAGTACAATGTGCTCAAACTACCAATAAAAAGAAAAATAAAGCAAAAAAGAAGAAGAAAAGCAGCAAGATGTCAGGATCCACATCAATCGCCTCAAGCGCAGGAGTCCGCCCTCATCTTCTTCTTGGACGAAGGTCCAGGATCGCCGCCGTCATCTCCGCTGTCTGAGCTGTCTCCGGCCTCACCTTGAGACGACTCTATTTCCTCATCTGACTCATCGTCGTCTGGAGTAGGCTCTCGCGAACTGCTCTCAGCACGGGTGCGCCTGTGTCTGCCCCGGCTATGTATAGTCATCCCGCGCCTAGCTCCCCCAGCTCCTCGAGCAAGTACAGATGTTCCGGCTGGAGCACCCCCTGTGGCCAACATCTGGAAAGGGGCTTGAAAAGAACAATGGGCAAATGCATCAGTTATGCTATGCAAAGTCAAGTATGAATATCGAATGCAGTGTATGAGTACAGTGTATGAATGCTGTGAGCAATGTGTGAATTCAGTGTGTAAATGCTGTGAGCAGTGTATGAATGCTGTGAGCAATGTGTGAGTTACAGTGTATCAGTGCCGTGAGTGGTATGTAAGTGAAGTGTATCAAGTGTCGTATCCATAAATGCGATGCATCAGATCATGTATGGAACAGAGTGTGCAAAGTTTGGGACTGGGGTTGAAAGAACTTACCGGGATACCATAAATGGTCAGTAGGTCCAGGCTCCTCTGCAGCATCCCCATCACTGAGGCCGTCAACTCCAGAGACTAACTAGTGTACTAGATGGAAGCCTGCTAAAGTGTTGAAGTAATTAGTTTTCTGCGGGTTATCAAATGAATTGAAATGACTGTACAGAATGCAAAGTCTAGCAGTACATACCGGGGTCGAGCCGTGAACTCCGACGAGCTCATGATCAACCAGAGGAGGAACGATGGGTATCTGATAAGTCTCTCCACCCTGCCCTCGGCATGTCATGGTGGTAGGCAGTGCTGGCCACTCAGCTCCCCGTCCCCTCCGGGACCCACTCCTGCCACGGCCCTGAGGCGCCCTCGGTGCTCTTGCTCCTGCTCCTGCTCCTGCCGCCGGCGCCGCTGGTCTCTCTCTCGACTCGGCGGGCACCGATCAGAGGCCGCATCAAATAAGTCTGAATGAACTCAGCGTAGTCGCCCTTATCTCTGAAGGGGTCCGAGTCCCAGCTAATCGTGTAATCCATCATCTCCTCAAAGGTGTACCTCTCGGTATGCCTCATATGGGAATGAGGTGGACTCGGAACTATCTGCTCCGGCAAGCCGAGGGTCTGGTGCAGGAAGCGCTCACCCAGGTACCAAACTCGGCAGACCGGACCCTCCAATAAAATCTTGAACCGGGCAGTCTCCCGAGCACCCTCATACTGCTCCCGCACTGCCTCCGGCAACGCAGCCTAGGGCTGCCAAGTGATCTACAAATAACAGGATATACGGTTTGTTACCTACTATTGAAAGTACAATGTAAAGCGAAACTTAAACGAACTATAAATTTTGAAATACCTCTGCTGCGGTGATGGTATTGAAGTATCTACGGAAAAACAGGAAAGACTCCCGTGGCTTCCGCTCGCACCTCACGTCAAATCGGTGAGAATACGAAACGCCGAGGGGGATCTCCACATCCGGCACTGGAGCAAGCCTAGGAAAGTAGGCATACACCCACAACTACAGAATGTAACAGGGCAAATATGAGTATGCTTATCAGATAAAGCAGAATGCAGATAAAGTAGAAATCAGAGAATGTGTGCAGTGTATTGTGCAACGTGTGCAGTGTGTTATGCAATGTATGCAGTGTATTGTGCAGCGTGTGAAGTGTGTTGTGCAGTGTGTCCAGTATACAACCAGTGTAAAGCAGATTGCGTGTGCGCAATGTGTGTGGTGTACAGATAGTGTAAAGCAGAACTGTAAAACAAGAAGGGAAATGTACCTCCCAGGCTCACCAATAGCCTCCGAGCAAGTGTCCGCTGCGACGGGAGGATGAGCTCATGTATCCGTAGAGCGTGGCCAAGCCTGCGCCACCCCAATCATAGCGGCGGATCCGCGTTACGTCCACTAATGCGCTAGCAGATAGAGGGCGATAGTGTTTTCCCGGTCGGTGAAGAGGGTGGTCCCCAGCAGAAACATGATGAAGCCGCAAGCATGCTGCTCCTCCTCCTCCCGGGTCGTCGGCGCCTGTACCCTGAAGTGGTCCTCGAACCAGGAATACCTCACGAATCCTGGACGGGAGAGAGGTGGCCGAGCGCCGAGCAGGTAGATCTGGATGGCGTCCCACTTGTCCATATCAGTATCGAAGGGGATCGGATCACCCCCTACCCCGATGCTGGTGAGCATCAAGAAGTCGAAGGGAGTCATCGTCATCTCCCCTGTAGCAGAAAGGTGGAAGGAATCGGTGGTGTCCCACCACCTCTCTACTAGTGCGCCAAGAAGGGACCTGCTCGCAGTGAGGTGCGAGAGTCCCATGCAGAATGTGTCGAAGCCGGCCTGATCAACGATTTGACGAACTGCATCGAGCAACTCCATGTACCAACCTCGGGCAACGGTGTTCCCATACCCCCGGAAGGCATGAGAATCTCCCTGTGATCAAAGACAAACAAATACAAAGCAGTATTAGATAGGCAGTATTTGAATGTGTTCAGAATTGATGAAAATGCAGTGCGTATGCATGCGTTTGAGTTTACACAGATATTGGGTGTGGGTGTGCTCACGGTGAACTAAGCATATGATGTATCAGTGTGTATGGGTTATTCAGTTAAAGAACAGTATCGACTATCGAAGTTATACAGTCTACATTGTAGAAAGTAAAGAGGGGAAGAATGTATCTCAGTAGCACCATGAGAAAGATGTGACTCCGGCTCGCGCAGTAGGAGGTCCTCTGGTATGCCTCGTGCATAGCTCCTGAACTAGCGGATGCTATCAGCAGGCAACACGTGTATCGCCAGCCGGTATGTCGCCGGGTCGAACGGTCGGACGCTCAGTGGCAAGAGCTCGACCTCAAGGTCCATGTCCATCTCTGGAGGAGTCCCACCCCGTGGAATGTCATCTGCCATCTCGAGAAAGGTGCAAAAACGGTCGAAAGTGTGAAAAATGGGCAAGAATGCCAAAAGTCAATCCAAAAGTCAATCCCAAGGCGTGAAAAATGGGAAAAAAGGTCAGAGTTTGGGAAAAGGCACAAACATCGAGGGTGACTCGGGGGACACAAACCCCAAGTGGTGGAAATCAAGAATGTGACACCGGGAATGTGTTTCGTTCGGTTCAAAGTGTGTGAAACGAAAAGGGTTTCGCGAATCGAACGATGGAAAAGGCTCGGAAACAAGAGAAAAATAAGGATCTAAGGTTGGGAAATCACCTAGAGAGAGAAAGGAATGATTTTCGAGCTTGGAGAAGTAAGAATATAGGGTTTGGAACCCTATATTTAAAAGACCCGAGGCAAAAAGACAAAACTGGCCCGAAATTGCCATTTTTGCCCAATCGGCCAAATTATTAGCCGATCGGCTAAATATTTGGCCGATGATCTCATTTGATGGCCGATGGATGGCCGACAGCCTCCCCTTGTGGCCGATGCACTTCAAATACCCTTGTTTGGGTCAGTTATGTTGTTTGGAACCCTCATTCCTCAAGAAAGTGCAAGAAAGTACATTTTTGAAGCTTAACCGGCCTCCGTGTTGACCTCGAACTGTGTCTTTCGTGTGCGATGCTCGGTACGCGCAAGGTGTATCCTTTTTCGTATCCTTTTGTATCTTGCGAGATTTAAAAATTACTTGCATTACAATGTTTTGTCATGTTCTTAATAAGCGTGCTTGTCATACGTGTTTTCGCTCTTGCATTTAGCATGCCTCATCTTTGCTTTGAATTTGTATCTCAGCATCCCGAATAGCGTATCTCTACCATATTTGCATTGTTTTGCATATCATATATAACTTGCGTTGTCTCGCTCGTTATTTGCATTATTTTGCACCCTATCTAACTTGCATTGTTTTGCACCCCATCTAACTTGCGTTGTTTCGCACCCCATCTAACTTGCATTATTTTGCACCCTATCTAACTTGCATTGTTTTGCCCTCCATCTAACTTGCATTGTTTTGCACCCTGTCTAACTTGCATTGTTTTGCACCCCATCTAACTTGCGTTGTTTTAACTTGCCTTATTTTCTAACTTGCCTTGTTTTGCACCCCATCTAACTTGCATTGTTTTGCACCCGATCTAACTTGTGTTGTTTTGCACCCCATCTAACTTGCGTTGTTTCGCACCCCATCTAACTTTCGTTGTTTCGGCATCCCATCTAGCTTGCGTTGTTTCGCACCCCATCTAACTTGCGTTGTTTCGCACCCCATCTAACTTGCATTGTTTTGCATCCCATCTAACTCGCGTTGTTTCGCACCCCACCTAATTTGCGTTGTTTCGCACCCCATCTAACTTGCATTGTTTCGCACCCATCTAACTTGCATTGTTTTGCACCCCATCTAACTTTGTGTTGTTTCGCACGTTCTACTTACTTTGTTATGTACTTCATCTAACTTGCGTTGTTTCGCACGTTCTACTTGCATTGTTATGCACTTTTCACTTGCATTGCTATATATATTTCTAACGATATTGTACCTGTTAAGTTTCTTTCTTTTGCAGGCACGATATTGTATGTACAGTTCATTTGAAGCTGGCGCGACCAGACGAACCGGACGGTATTGTAAGTACTCCGTGTGAGACGTAGTGAGAATTATATAATTCTCTTACATCCTTTCTACATGTAATGTAGTTTGATTTGTATTAGCCTGCTTAAACTGTTGCATGTTATGCTTCATTACAGCTCTCTTTGCATGATCATAAGTTATGTTCGGCATCGTGCATTGTCATTTGCATCTTGCCCCTGCCTACGGGTGCATATCTTTATTATCTTGTATGCTTGTCTATGTCTTCGGCCTTGTCGAAAATGGGTCGTCTCTGGGCTTTGACATTCACTCCCATCATTTTATGACTTTCGAATTCTGTCAAAGAGGGGCAACTGTAGACACCCCATTTTTTACCGTCCTCAAGACTTGGACGTCATCGTTTAAACACTCCATGATCATCCATACTCGTGTTCGTTTTGAGTTCCCGGAGGTCTCGGCTGTACGCCTTGCCTTAGGATCTCTCAACTTGTCTGTTTTGTGCTTGGTTGTGGACCAAACACTTGTGTTTTTGCTTCTGAGGGAAGAGGGTGGCTTGTTGGCCATCCCCTCAACCCATCGGCCAAGGCATGATGCCATCGACCTTGTGTTCTTGCCATCGGCCAAAAGTGTTGGCCGATCGGCACTTTTTTTGGTCGTTCGGCACTTATGTTGGTCGATCAGCCATTTCTTTTGGCCGAGACCTTTTCTTTGCTTTTTGCAGAGATTGTGCTTCCAGCTGGTGCCAGCTGTTGGCCACTTTCTATCTCCTCCATACACGTGTATGGAGGGATTTCAACCAAGCTTAGCTTGCTTAGGAAGCTTTGGAATTGAATTCCTATAAGAACGGAGACCCCTCTCCCTTCCCAAGGGTTCTGAAAAATTGTATTAGAGAAGTTATATCCCTCTCTCTCTCTCTCTCTCTATATTCCTCCCTCGCTTTCTATATTGGCCCTTGTTTGTGCCCTAAAGTGAGAATTCTTCTTGCATTTTGCCTAGAACCCCTTAGCCAAACCTCTTGACCTTGGAGCTGAGGTTCCATAGGACTTGTTTTAACATCCTAGAGTTGGTTTTGGCACAGGAGAGTTACTGGTTTTGTTGTTCTACAAGGGTGAGCCTCTCATCCTCTTTTAAGCTTTGTTTTGCTTGAGTACTTAGCCATATTTGCATGCTTCTTTTGGCTTAGCTTTAAACTAAAAATAGCTTTGTTTTGAGTTGCTTAACATGTTTGTTTGAGGGCTCATTGGTGTTGAGGGGTGGTCTACCCCCTTTGTGCCTTATTTGGCCTTGTTTTGGACCACCTCCTTTAGGCTTTTGTTTAGTTTTTGTTTGGCCTCTTCACCACTGAATTCCAGAGGAATTTCAGTGGTGGAAGTGAGGTTTTGAAGCTTCAAATAGGAGGGGGTTGTCCCCCCTTCCCTTCTCTTGTGTGCTTGTAGTATTGGCTTACTAAGTTAACATGTTTTTATACCTCTTTGTGGCTTCATTTCAGTACGTATTAGGCTTTGTTTTGCCATGATATAACACTATTTTGACTTGGTTTGACCATACCATGCATGCCTTATATACTTGTAGTGCAATCCTCTCTATTGCCTTAACATGCTTTGTGCTTTAAGCCATGTTTTTAGCATGATTTTGGCTTGACCCAAAGAAGCTTTTATTCATATTTCAGCATGTTTAAGCTCTATTTGGTGTTTTTTTGGTCATGCTTGCATTGTTTTGTATAGCCATGGTTCAACCTAGCTTGTTGGCTTTGAGTGTCCAAGTCATTAGTATGCATTGCTAGGACTATTCTTATGATTTGGCATCATTCCATATGTGTTTTCAGTCCATGTTTCATGCTCAAATGCTTGCACTTATCACTCCTTTAATGCTTTAAAGAGTTGATGTTTTATGCCTCATGAATGGATCATTGTGCATGCCTCCATGCTTAGGTCTTTGGGATGCCATCTAAGTGGGTTTTTGGTCTTGTTTTATCATGCCATAACTCTGTTTTTCATTGGTTAAGTCATGCCATGTTTGGTTTTGATAGGTGTAGTATAACACCTCTTTTGTAGCCTTGCATGCCTCATGCTTTTGGGCTTTTGTTCTAGCTTGTGTTGGCTAGGTTTAAGCTTGTTTTTGGCCCTATCTTGACCTGCCTTGGGACTGTTTTGGGTGCCCTTGGCCCTTTGGGGCTTGCCTTGTGTGGCCATGGTTTGAGTCTCTTGGCTAGCCTTAAGCTTTAGGCTTTCTTGCATGCTATACTTGCTTTGTTTGGTTGATTTGGCATCATTCCTCGCATATTTTCAGAGCTTATTGCATTGCCACATTCTCATGTTTGTCACACCTTGCTCATGCTTAAGAGTTGTTGTCTTGTTGCCTTGCTTATGAACCTAAGTGTGTGCATGTTTGTGTGTGCTTTCATGCTTCCAATTCAACACTATGGCCACTGATTTGGGCATGTTTGAGAGCTGTCCATTTTAGTTTAAGCCCATTTTCGCATGTTGTTGCATGCTTGCCTTACATGTTGTCGCATGCTTGTTGCATACTTGGTACATTGCATGTTGTTACATGCTAATTCCATTACATGTTGTTGCATGCTAATTTCATCGCATCATGCTTGCATGTTTGCATAGCATTGTGTGTGCATGTCTTGCCTCTTGATCAAACATAATAGAGGTTGAGGTCTCTTATGTGATTTTGGTGCATTCATTCCATATTGAATTGCACCCTTGGCTCCTTTGGCCATCATGCATTGGAATGTGTGATTGGTGGCCTGAGGGTCGAGAACTACACACCTTTGAGCCTTAAACATGATAAGGGGTGTAGTTGCAAACATTGTCTTGCAAATGTATTGCCATACCTCTGTTTGTCCTCTACTGCAGCAAAACAGCATTTTGCAGGAAAAGATGGCCAATCGGCTATCTGGTGTGCCGATCGGCTAAAAGTGTTTGACGATGACCTCATAAATGGTCAATGACACCTTTCTTTTGGCCGATGGCTTCACCATTTGGCCTCTCAGCATGTCCATTAAGTGGTTATAGAGCATCACAAGACTTTTCACAGTTTTCAGAGGTGCAAAATAGTGCAAACAGAGGCAACATGAGGCATGGCAACGGATTTCCGAGCGAAGCCGATCGTGCATGCGTTCGTCCTCTTATCGAGGGCGCTTTACTGTTTTTGTAGCTTAATTAATTTGTTTAATTAGTTAAGAGTTGTGTAATAATTAATTAGCTTGTTAGTTGATTAATTTGTTGATTTGTATTATTCTTTCGGACCCTCCGTCGAGAGGGCCAATTGTTGTAATAAGTGTGCGTGTGTGTGATGCATGTTTTCCAACCCCACGTATTTCTCCCTTTTACTTAACTGCTTACAATGGTTAGTTTTAGGGCATATTTCATTTAGCATCCTTATGCTATGCATGTTTGCATCATTCATCTGTATTGCATGCATCGGGCTCGGCACATCATACTAACTGCATTGTATTTCAATTCCTACTTGAATACATGTATCGAGTTGTCACATTTCATATGCCATTTTAGAATAGCCGAGCCTATTTCTAGTTGCATTTTGCATGTGTTGTATTAGTCATCTTAACATGAACTAGGATCATGCATTGATTACTAACTAGTTCTTTATTTTGGCTCGGAGTACACTGTGAGTATTTATGCTTTAGCATCTTGCATGTGTGTAAGTGTTGTCATAATAGCATGCTTGCCATGAGGCTATTTGCTTATGTGATATAACTGCCTGAATGCCTGTGGGTGAAGGTTGGATTGCTTGAATTGGAACAATTCATTGAAATCCCTGATTTAGCCTACTTACGAGTAGCAAACTTCAAACCGTTTTCAAACAAACAAATATGCAATGCTTTGTTCCATATTAGGCGATCTAGTCTATACTTGTGTGTTGTGCGCATCACATAGTAATTCTAGTTAATAACTGGAATAAGAACGCATGTGTTTTCAAAAATGAGATATCATGCTTAGTACAGGCTGATCTTTGATTAGGCGAGCGGGGGTGCTCATTGCATGACCTTCCCCTCTCATACCCAAGTTCCCGAGCCGAGGCAACTTTGGTGATGACGGACACGTAGCCTTAGGCAACGAGCCACGGTTTCCTAAATTCCCCCAAAATAAATATTTAGGTGGCGACTCTGTATCTGGAAAAGCAGTCCATGTTTGGCACTTCTTTACAAAAATCAGTTTTCCAAAACGATTTGCCGGATTTGGACTCTTTGGTGATTTATCGGTCTTGCATTGCACTTTGCAAGATTAGATTCAGAACCGTGACATTTGAGTCCGAATTGTAGTAGCTCATAACAAAACGAGATTCCCGCCGCACCTCGTCGCGCGCGGATATTGGAGAGTTCCCGGAAGCGCGTCTACAATAGCGTGATCAAATTTTTCATACCATTGTTTTGGAGCCTGTTTTAATCCATAAAGGGATTTGACAAGTTTACAAACATTTTTCTTTTGGCCAGGAACTTGAAACCCTTCTAGTTGTTCCATATAGATTTCTTCATCTAACTCGCCATTCAAAAAGGTTGTTTTAACATTCATTTGATATATCTCCAAATTATACAAAGCTACAATCGCAATTAGCATGCGAATAAATGTTATTCTTGTCACTAGTGAATAAGTGTCAAAATAATCAAGACCTTCCTTCTACCTGCATCCCTTAACAACAGGTGTAGCCTTGTATTTATCAATTGAACCATTTGTTTTCATTTTTCTCTTGAAAATCCACTTATATCCAAGAGGTTTACACCCTAGTGGAAGATCTACCGGTTCCCAAGTATGATTTTGCAGTATTAATTCAATTTCACTATTCACAGCCTCTCTCCAGAATGGAGCTTTCAGGACTTGACATTGCTTTCTTAAAGTTTTAAGACTCATTTTCTAACAAGTATGTCAGAAAATCTAGATCAAATGATTTAGAGATCCTAGCCCTCTTGCTAGGTTCATCTGCTTCATTATCATTGTGGTCTTTACTGCTACCCATAGCAATATCAAAAGTTCTTTTATTTGAACCTATCTCTTCAGTTTCCTTGCAAAAAAAAATGTGTTCGAAAAATGACGCATTCCTTGACTTAATAATAGTGTTTACATGTATATCAGGATTTTCAGATCTATGAACTAAAAATCTATATGCATTACTATTATTTGCAAAACCAATGAGCACACAATCAACGGTTTTTGGTCCTATCTTAGCCGTTTTGGGACTGGAGACTGCCACCTTGGCCAAACACCCCCACACTTTGAGGTAATTGTAGGTAGGCCGTCGACCTTTCCATAATTCATAAGGTGTTTGATTGAGTTTCTTGTGGGGTACCCTGTTAAGGATAAAGTTAGCAGACAAAATCGCCTCCCCCCACAAGTTCTGAGGTAACCCTGAACTAATTAACATGGCATTTATCATCTCTTTAAAAGTTCAATTCTTTCTCTCAGCAACTCCATTTGACTGAGGAGAATAGGGTGCAGTGGTTTGGTGAATAATACCATGTTTAGAACAAAATTCCTCAAATGGTGCCTCATACTCACCACCTCTATCACTCATCACTATCTTAGTAGTTTTGCCAAGCTGATTTTCAAACTCAAGTTTATAATGCTTAAAAGCTTCTAAGGCTTCATCTTTATTTCTCAATAAGTAAACATAGCAATATTGAGTGTAGTCATCAATAAAAGTAATTAAGTACTTCTTATCTCCTCTAATTTGAACAAATTTTAAATCACATATATCTATATGAATTAAACTTAGAGGTACAGCACTTCTTTCTATTTTATTAAATGATTCCCTAGTGAGTTTTGCCTCAACATAAATCTCACATTTATGATTAGGATCAAACTCTAAGTTTGGTAAACAAAGCAACAAGTCTACACAAAGAATTAAAATTAACATGTCCTAATCTACCATGCCATAAAAATGAAAACTCAACAATATAAACAGAATATGTGTTCTTATTATTAATAGTCAAATTAGGTACAACAGTTATTATATTGAGCTTCAAAAACCCATTACTCATGTAACCTCGCCCTACATACATTCCACTCTTGGAGAGTACAACCTTTTCATATTCAAAGACTAATTTAAACCCATTCTTGATTAACAATGACCCAGAAATCAAATTCTTGTGAATCTCTAGCACATGGAGTACATTGTTAAGAGTGAGTTATTTCCCCAAGATCATTTTCAGCACAATCTTTCCTTGTCCTTCTACAATTGATGTGGAGGATTTTTTCATAAAAAAGTTGTTCCCCACTTTAAACCACTTTGTAGGTTGTGAACATCTTCTTATTTGCACAGATATAGCGGGTTGCTTTAGTATCCACCCACCACTCCTTGGGATTGCCCACCAAATTTACTTCAGAGACTACTGCAACAAGATTGATGTTTGTCACTCCATCGGAAAAATAAAAATCATCGTCTATGTTAGCTTGTGCTGGCTTTTTGCTTGAACTCCCTCCATCTTTGCGAACGTGACAATCCTTAGCGCGATGTCTATCTTTGTCGCACACAAAACACTTGCCTTTGAACCTCTTGTTGAACCCGTTATTGATCCCTTTGTTGATCTTACTAGTCGATCCTTGTTTGGGACCATTGCCATCATGCTTCCACTTCTTGTTGTTGAACGTTGACCCTTGTCCATGTTCCACAACATTTGCTTTAGCCTACATGACATGGTTTCCTGACTTCTTGTCGGAACCACAGTTGTCCTCCTCAATTCTGAGCCTCATTATCAGTTCCTCTAATTTCATCTCCTCGTGCTTATGCTTTAAATAATTCTTGAATTCTTTCAAGGATAGTGGCAATTTTTCAATGATTGCTGCTACTTGGAAAGATTCACTGAAAATCATCCTTTCCTCATATATGTCATGGAGAATTAATTGAAGATCTTGAACATGGCTAATAACTGTCTCGGAATCCATCATTTTAAAATCCAGAAAATAGCCGACAACAAATTTCTTTGTACCGACATCCTCTGTCTTATATTTATGATCTAGAGATTCCCACAGTTCTTTAGCAGTGCTTTTGACACTATACACATTGTACAGTGTATCGTTCGATATCCAATTTGCATTGATGTACCTCTTGCTCCGGTGCTTTGAGTTTTAATGGCGTCTACTTCCCAAGATGCAACGACTACTACTTGATTTGCAACACTACAAAATCAAGCCTTGCAAACCAAATTATGCTATTACTCTTTCTCTTTCTTTTCCTAGAAACTAAATGTAAATAGATGCAGGAGCAACATGAGGACGAATAGAAGAAGAAAGTGAAGAGTTTAGGAAAATTTCGATGCTCTAGAATTATTGGATGGTAGACTATTTATAGGAGGAATGGTGGTTATTCGAATAGGTGCCAACAGATGGGCAATTATTCGGACAGATTCAAAACAAGAAAAAAAAAAAAAAAAAAAAAAACCCTGTTTGGACAGGTACAAACCAATTCGGAATTCAACAGGTATGAACCTGTTCGGATGGATATAAACCCGTTAGGGATCTGTTTGGGTGAAGGAAAAATCTGGACTAATTTATTTTGAATTTTGAAACCAAAATTAAAAATAAATAAATAACAAATGTTTTTTGTCCAAAAAGATAAGTATTGGGCCGGACAAGCCCAACCCAACCTCATACCACGCACCCAGGCCCAGCCCACCAGGACGGCTGCAGCGCCCGCGTGTGGTTTTTTATTTTGAGTCCAATGGGTCTAGCCCACTTTACCCATAGCCTCACCCTTCCACAAACTTGGATACCCCTTGGGGCCCATTCTAAGTATTCCAAGCTAGTGTATACAAACCCATTCAAAACCTTAAACATTTCTAATGTGGGACAAGCATATTTCACAAATGTGTAGGAAACCTACCTAAAGTCATTTCCATAAACCCAAAAACGCGCGGTGAATTCTCATTCATCCGGAAATGGTTTTGTGCAACCAAATATACAATGTTATTCACTACGAGGCATTAAACATGAACCCAATGAGAAGCGTTAAAAATAATGTTTGGGTCCTACCTTAATTAATGCTCAAAGTTAGCAAAAAAATAAGGTTTTTCCAAAGCCTCCAAAGCCATTTCCCAACAGAGTGTTGGGCAATCTTCACTGTATTTAAATAGATTAAATTCTGTTGTGTACTAAACAACAACTAGAATAAAAAGAAATAAAGGAAAGGAGAGAAAAATGTTTGATTACAAAAAATCAAACTAGAAATAGAATTAAATAAATAAAAACAGATTTTATTTTGTTACCAAACAAAATTAAAATTTGATTTAAATAAATAATAATAAAACAGAAAATAAATAAATAACTTGATTAATATGTTGAATATTATTCTAATCAAGTCCAGTGTTTGACACTGTGTCCTTAAGACAGATTCGTCCTCTCCACGGTGCTTTCAGAATGTTGACGTCTATCTCCCAAGATGAAATGATCAACTACAAACAATAGCAGCACTACAAATTGTTTGCCTAACGAATACACTAAGTGTTTATACTCTCTCACAGAAGAAAATAATACAGCAATATGAAGAGAATGTTTGCAGAATTATGAAGGACGAAAATTAGAGTTACAAAATCCAAATGAGAGCTGTCCTATTTATAGATGGATTGGTGGCTGCAGGTTTTGAATTAAACATGTGCAAATCTGTTTAAACAGGTATGAAACTTGTTTGGTTTTGAATTTAAACAGATTTGAATCTGTTGGGTTCATAATTCAAACAGATAAAAATGGGAAGGGCCCTGTTTGGGTGTACAATAAAACCGGACCAGATTATTTCCGGAATTAATTTGAATTTTGGATTTTATTTTACCAAAAAATAAAATTAAATTCAAATGTTTTTGACCCAAAAAGATAGGTATTGGACCGAACAAGCCCAACCCAACCTCACACCCACACCCAAGCCCGCCCGACCGGACGGACGGCGGCGGCGGCGCGCGCGCGCGTGTGTGGTGATTTTTGGGTCCAATGGGTCTAGCCCATAACCTCCCTCTCTAAAACACTTGTGTACCCCTTGGGGCACACCACAAGTTCCAATCCCATGCCTCATAAACCCATTCAAAACTTCCCACCAAATCAATGTGGGACAAGCCTTATTCAAACCTTTAATGATTTTCCACCAAAGCTCCATTTCCATGGAGCATACTTTGGCTTCAATTTCCCATTCACTCGGTAATGGTTTTGAGCAACCAAATATACCACGTGAATCACAATGCGGCATAGAACGCGTTACCACTTTGACCCGCGAAAATCGATGAACGGGGTCCACCTAAATATTAGACCAAAGTTAGGAAAAAATTCTGGTTTTACCCAGAAATTTACAACCATTTCCAACAATCCCCTACATGAATGGAATTTGATGACAACGGAAATGCAACAATATGCAGACTTTATCGAAAAAGTATAAGTCGAAAATATCTTGCATCAGGATAGGTAGCTTTCGGCTTTGAACCTTCCCTAGTGATAACCTATCGGACTTACTATCTAACCAATAAACGCGATGCCTTGAATTGTTCAGCCGTTTGTGTAAACCAAGACAATAGATTTCACACAAAATATCTTCTAACACATCGTGGTTCTCACTGTTGTGTTCATTTTGGCCTTGAACGCTCCTGATTTTCATGAGTGTTTCTAGAGCATTTAGCCTCTTCATTCTCATAGAACCGACCCCAGTTCGACACTCATATAGGTGATTCTTATTGTAAGTATCTCCTTATACTCGTCTTGATTTTATACCTCAATCAAGATATAAGTAATCATTAAAAGCAAAGCTTATCCTTATGCCCCTGCATACAACATATGTTGCAGATATCACGCTCACTATAGGAATGGATAGGGAATTTTAATCACTTGGTGATTTCTGGCGAGCCACACATAACTTAGTTGTCCCTTTGAACTTAGTTCTTGGGATCTCCAGTCATGTAAGTGGGGTTACCATTATGACGACTCTTATGTAATAGGCTTTAATCCCATCCCCTTCGATGAACTATACACTAGCTCTTTTGTCAAACATTTTGTTAACGGATCCGTAATATTCTCTTTAGATTTTATATAATCTATTAAGATTATTCCGTTTGACAACAATTGCCTTACGGTATTATGTCGACGACGAATATGTCGTGACTTACCGTTATACATGTGATTTTGTGCCCTGCCTATTGTAGATTGACTATCACAATGAATGTAAATAGCTGGCACAGGTTTTGGCCACATTGGAATGTCTTCTAAGAAGTGACGAAGCCATTCTGCTTCTTCTCCTGCTTTGTCTAAAGCAATGAACTCGGATTCCATTGTGGATCATGCGATACAAGTTTGTTTCGTGGACTTCCAAGAAATAGCAGCGCCTCCCAGAGTAAAGAAAAATCCACTAGTGTATTTTGAATCTTTAGTATCCGATATCCAATTGAC
This sequence comes from Camellia japonica, assembly GCA_030407325.1. Classification (NCBI taxonomy): domain Eukaryota; kingdom Viridiplantae; phylum Streptophyta; class Magnoliopsida; order Ericales; family Theaceae; genus Camellia; species Camellia japonica. The sequence goes on along the minus strand of JAPPVO010000019.1, from coordinate 99,506,555 downwards.
ATCACAATAACCTTCAAGTACTGCTGGATATCGAGTAAAGTTCAAACCATGATCACGGGTGAATCTTAGATATCTAAGAACCCGAATGATCGCCTTCCAATGGTCTTCTCCGGGGTTACTAGTGTACCTACTCAATTTACTGACTGCATAAGCTATGTCAGGACAAGTACAATTCATTAGGTACATTAGGCTTCCAATGATTTGGGAGTATTTTAACTGAGACACTGCATCACCTTTATTTTTTTATAAATAAAGATTGACATCTACAGGTGTTCTAGCTAAATTGATATCATCCTTGATAAATTTATCAAGAATTTTCTCAATATAATGAGATTGAGATAATGCATATCCGTCAGATGTTTTAGTAATTTTCATTCCTAATATAACATCTGCGACTCCCATATCTTTCATATCAAAACTTTTGTTAAGTATTTGCTTAGTTGATTTGATCATGTTTTGACTGCTTCCAATGATAAGCATGTCATCCACATAAAGACAAACTATGACATATCCTTGGTCAGTATTTTTAACATAGACGCATTTGTCACATTCATTTATCTTAAACCCATTAGTAAGCATTGCATGATCAAATTTTTTATGCCATTGCTTAGGTGCTTGTTTTAATCCATAAAGAGATTTTACAAGCCGACAAACTTTCTTTTCTTGCCCCGACACTACAAACCCTTCGGGTTGCTCCATATAGATCTCTTCATTTAGATCACCGTTTAAGAAAGCTGACTTAACATCTATTTGTTGTATTTCTAAATTAAACAACGCTGCTATAGAAATAAGCATGCAAATGGATATTATTCTTGTCACAGAGGAATATGTGTCAAAATAGGCCAGACCTTCCTTTTGTCTGTAACATTTTACTACAAGTCTTGCTTTATACTTGTCTATTGAACCATCTGCCTTCATTTTTCTCTTGAATATCCATTTATATCCAAGAGGTTTAGAACCTGGTGGAAGATCCACAAATTCCCAAGTATGATTTTGCATAATGGACTCAATTTCATTATTAACAGCCTCTTTCCACAAAGGTGCTTCAGGACCTGTCATTGTTTCCTTAAAGCTTTGAGGTTCATCTTGTAACAGGTATGTCAGAAAATCTGGACCAAAGGATTTTGATATTCTCGCTCTCTTACTTCTTCTTGGTTCATCATTAGTTAAATCCTGTTGGTCGAGACCATTACTAGTCTCTTGTGTTTGATTGTCATTAGTCTCTTTGCTTTGTGTACAATCATAAGTTCTTTTCTGTGAACTTAATTCATGTCCTTTCTTGTAAAGAAAGACATATTCAAAAAACACAGCATTCCTTAACTCTATAATAGTGTTCACATTTATATCAGATATTTCTGATTTATAAGTCAGAAACCGATATGCACTACTATTCTGAGCATAACCAATAAACACAATATCTACTATTTTTGTTCCAATCTTAGTCTTTTTAAGAACAGGAACTTTAACTTTCGCCAAACACCCCCACACTTTTAAGTATTTGTAGGAAGGTGGTTGACTTTTCCACAATTCATAAGGAGTGCTGTTAGTTTTCTTGTGGGGTATTCTGTTAAGAACATAATTAGCAGACAATATTGTTTCTCCCCACAAGTTCAGTGGTAAGCCTGAACTTAGTAACATGGCATTGATCATTTCTTTTAGGGTTCTATTCTTCCTTTTAGCAATTCCATTTTGCTGTGGAGAATAAGGTGCTGTAGTTTGGTGAATAATGCCATATTGTGCACAAAATTCATTTAATGGTGCATCATATTCACCACCCCTATCACTTCTAATATAAATCAAAATATAACATCTATCACTTGTTGTCTATGATGTGCTTGATTCATAAATTTCAAATCATGATTCATTAATTTCAAATGAAAAATCCAAAATAATTATGACTACACAAATCAGAATTAATGTTTTGACAAGATCATATCCTAACAAAAATTTTGCCTAAGAATCAAACAATTCAAAAAACTCATTTGATTGTAAGAGATACAATCAAATATTTGTGACAAAAGAAAATTACATTATCTCATCTAATGCAAGAGATACACTCCCATATTAATGTAATGGTTTATGATTTAACAAATTCTACTACGCAAGTAAAATAATAATTAACGACATCTCATGTCACAAATTCAAAACAAACTAATAATCAACATAAAAGATTTCTTAAATTTACTTCCAATTAAATGGAACGATATAACTACATACATCTTCATGTTTAAATTTCTCTGGTGTTTAAACACCCATTCAAAATTGATTAGAAATACTCAAATTAATCTACTTATGTACAAAGTCAACATATTAATTTATCATTCCAAATCACATGAAATTATCTTTTTTTAAGAAATAACTTGAGTTGATATCAATACATGCATATCAAACGCATCAACTAAAAATAATGAATTAACAAAATAAATTAATCATGCATGATCACATAACTTGCATCATGAAATAAAAAGATTCTCAACCCATAAATAAAATTCAACGCGTTTTGAATTTTAAACTCCAAGAATGACAAAACATACCTTCATTTAATCAGTTTGATTTGTACATAAATAAACTAATTATATACACATTAAAATGTTCTTGTGAATATATATATATATATATTATATTTTTTGACTCATGTGCAGAAACTATTCACGACTACGGATCCATACACAGAAATTAAAGAATGAATCAGTAAATCAATAAAGAAAATAAACTTGCCACAAAGGTTTCTTCGTAATAAAAATGAAATTAGTTTGTAAAACTAATATTTAACTCCAAAATCAAATACTTCCATGTATACTCACGATGAACTATGATAAATTAACAAAATTAATTTTCTAGTTACTAAAACCAGAAAATAAAATACCGAAATAATATCTTATTACAAAAATCAGAAAAACAAACTACAAATTAATTTTCTAGTTACTAAAACCAGAAAATAAATTATAATATAAAATAATTTTATTTTCCTTATTACTAAAACTAAAAAAATAAAATACCAAAATAATTTTATGTAACACCAAATAATATTCTGCAATTGTTAATGACACCAGTATATTACTACTAGTTGTCAAAGAAAATAGACAGTATATTACTACTATCCGTCAAATAGTTTATAAATACTATTTGTATTTTCCAACCAGAATATTACTTTGAAAACACAGAAAATTAAATACAACGAAGACACCAAAAATAATCTGCCTTAAGATTGTTGGACAATCTTCATTGTATTTAAATAGATTAAATTCTGTTGTGTACTAAACAACAACTAGAATAAAAAGAAATAAAGGAAAGGAGAGAAAAATGTTTGATTACAAAAAATCAAACTAGAAATAAAATTAAATAAATAAAAACAAATTTTATTTTGTTACCAAAACAAAATTAAAATCTGATTTAAATAAATAATAATAAAACAGAAAATAAATAAATAACTTACTTGATTAATATATTGAATATTATTCTGATCAAGTCCAGTGTTTGATACTGTATCCTTAAGACAGATTCGTCCTCTCCACGGTATTTTCAGAATGTGGACGTTTATCTCCCAGGATGAAAGGATCAATTACAAACAATAGCAGCACTACAAATTGTTTGTCTAACGAACACACTAAGTGTTTATACTCTCTCACAAAAGAAAATAATGCAGCAATATGAAGAGAATATTCGCAGAATTATGAAGGACGAAAATTAGAGTTACAAAATCCAAATGAGGGCTGTTCTATTTATAGATGGATTGGTGGCTGCAGGTTTTGAATTAAATAGGTGCAAATCTGTTTGAACAGGTATGAAACCTGTTTGGTTTTGAATTTAAACAGATTTGAATCTGTTGGGTTCATAATTCAAACAGATAAAAACGGGAAGGGCCTTGTTTGGGTGTACAGTAAAACCGGACCAGATTATTTTCGGAATTAATTTGAATTCTGGATTTTATTTTACCAAAAAATAAAATTAAATTCAAATGTTTACCCAAAAAAGATAGGTATTGGGCCAGACAAGCCCAACCCAACCTCACACCTGCGCCCAAGCCCGCTCAACCGACCGGACGGATGGCGGCGGCGTGCGCATATGGTGATTTTTGGGTCCAATGGGTCTAGCTCATTTTGCCCATAACCTCCCTCTCTAAAACACTTGGGTACCCCTTGGGGCACACCCCAAGTTCCAATCACATGCCTTATAAACCCATTCAAAACTTCCCACCAAATCAATGTGGAACAAGCCTTACTCAAACCTTTAATGATTTTCCACCAAAACTCCATTTCCATGGAGCATACTTTGACTTCAATTTTCCATTCACTCGGTAATGGTTTTGGGCAACTAAATATACCACGCGAATCACAATGCGGCATAGAACGCGTTACCACTTTGACCCGCGAAAATCGACGCACGAGATCCACCTAAATATTAGACCAAAGTTAGAAAAAAATTCTAGTTTTATCCAAAATTTTCCAACCATTTTTAACATAGAGAGAGATAGAAAGAGGGAGAGATCGAGAAGGATTTCGGGCGTTGATGTTCGCCGCCGTTGATTTCACGAGATGGAGTTGTTGCTGGTGAAGAACTCAAGAGGAAGGGAAAAGATGCAAGGAAGATATGAGAAGGAAAATTTAGGGGTGGTTTGGCATCCACTAAATAATTCATCTTTTTATCTTTTTTTCATCACATCACCTCTCTACTTTTCTGTACATCTTTTGTAAAAAGACAAAAAATACACTTATTTAGATTATCCTAAACAACCCCTTAAACTCTGTTTTGTAATTTTTGATTTTTTTTTTTTAAAGTTAATTTGAGCCGTATATTTTAAATAGGATGACGTGGACCAATCTAAACTATCACCCAAACGAAAGACAGGAAAGACCTGATTGGAGAGGATTTGGACTTTGCTTGCCAAACATCAACATCTACCAAAAACAACAAATATGGTGCTCAAAAAAAAAAACAACAAATATAAATAAATAAAAGTGTCAGAGTGGAGGCTTTGGGGGAACCATGATGACTTGGTTGAAAAAAACAAAATTAAGGCAAAGGTTAAAGGATGCTACATCCTTATCCAAAAACTAACTCAATGTGTCGGTGTGCTTGATCTATAATATTTTGTGATTTGTTTATAATATTTATTTTATTCTTTTGATTATGTAAGTACATAATTTTTAGGGTAAATTATAGTTATTTTTCTTCAAGTTTAGAGAGAATACATAAAGCTTTACAAGTCTAAAGTATATTAGGTTTTCTTAAAAATTTAATTCAAATAATATTTAACCATTAGTAGATGAGTGATTAAAATAAAATCCAAATAAAACTTAAAGAGTAAAATGCATGTAGCTTACATTTAAAATTTATATCAAATGACATATTAGTAAAAATAGAATTAATTATACAAAGACTCACTCAACTATTAGGTAATATCAATCTCAGCAATACTAGGTGACCACAAATTTTGTGATTCGAATGGCTCAAAACTGTCAAAACGACGTCGTTTTGGATGCAAAACAAGTCAAAACGACGTCGTTTTGACAGTTTCGAACTATTTGAGTCACAGAAATTGTGACCACCAAACATTTTTCTATCAATCTTCATAACATTTGGTGTAAAGATACAAGTTTTTAAAAATTATTTAATAATATTAACAAGGCCACTTTTTTCATTTTTCATTTTTTTTTTTTTTAAGGAAGGGGTTTTCCCCGGTCTATTATTTGGAATGGAGGATAGAGTGTAGGCTATTTTGGGCCCAATTCGGGTGCACTTCATTAATTAGAAGCGTTCATTTTTTTGTCTCTCAAGTAAATTATTTATGAAAAAATTAAATTATTTAAATATTGGTAATCACATGTATGAAACACATTTCTTTTAAAAAAGAAAATAGACGATTTACTTTTTAAAATTAACTTGTCATCTATTTTTATGAAAATGTTTGTGATGCAAACATGTGATTAATATTATCTAATCAATATAATTTTTTCTATTATAATTTACTCAAGAGATAAAAAAATAAACAGTTGAAATCAATATAAAATGAGCTCATCATACATCCAAAATCAATTAAAGTAGATCCTACCTGTCAACTCGTTGGATTTTTTTTAAAAAACAATATAAATATATTATAAAAAAAAACAGTATGTTGAGGGTTGCCTATTCATTTTTATTTTTGTCATTTTTTATTTACTGTTTGATGGGGTATAGTGTACAATTTTTAAATATTAAAATATTGTTTATATGAGACTGATGGTATAAATAATAGTGGAGAGTGTACCACTTCAATGATAAATGTAAATGGTGAAATTCATTTAATCAATATAATTAATTACAATAAAATTAAATATTCAAAAATCAGAACTTTGTTCAAAGAGACAAAATATGATAAATGAAACTAAAACACTGCCTCGTTCAAAAAAAAAAAAAAAGCACTGCCACGAAAGTAGTGTGTAGCAGCAGTTTTATTGTTGTAATGTAATTAATTATAAATAAAAGATAACAGGGTACAACAAAAGAAATTCAAAATTCAAAATTTAAAACACAGAAACAAACGGTGTCCCAGGCCAAACAAGCTATGGAAGACTTTTGAGAGACGAGACAGGCACTTGATTATGGGACTACTATGACAAACTGGGTCATTGCACAAGTCTGGAAGCAGAAATTTAGGTAATATATCGAGGACTCACCATTTTGTTTCAGAAAAGGGTTACCAATGTGGAAGTTGAAACAGATTCAGAACAAGCCATGCACCAAATTCAACATGGGCCACATCCAAATTATCCTCTCAAGGCCCTCATTGAAGATGTTGAATTCCTTCTACAGATATGTCACTGTTCTCTGCTCCATACCTTGAGAGAGAGTAACAAAGTAGTTGATAGGTTAGCTAATTTGGGAGAAGCCCAGGACGAACATGTAATGATCCTTGAGGATCCTCCTACGGAAGTCACAGCTCTCCTCATAGATGACATGACTGGAGTGCCTCTTGAGAGGGACTAACCCTCTAGTTGTTGTTCTGAACTCATTTTCTCTTGTGTTTGCTTTAATTTCCTTTGAATAAAAAAAATTAAAAAATTAAAAAAAAAAACACAAAAACAAAGAGGCTAAAATTTAGGCCCATTAGCCCGCTAGGACCAACCTCATTGGGTAGAACTTGAACTCAGCTCAATGTGGCACAATGCCGATACCTATTTGGAGTGTACATTGTAGAACAACACCTCAAAAAAAAAAAAAACAAAAAAAAAAAAGTTAATTTCAAGATAATTACTACCCAGTCTTATTAATCGAACTTATTTATTCATAAATTTTCAATTTTTTTTTATACGTATTACCTCCCGTTTTGTTAATGAGAAGATTTTGAAACTTTTTAGATGTGTTTTGTTTGTGAAATAATTATTTGGTACTAGTAATGATATTAATAAATTTATCAAAATGATCAATAATTGAGACATTTTGATTTTTGATTGGGAATTTTGTTTCATTTTTAATGTTTCTGTGTTAATTTATATTAAAAAATGATATGAAAAAAAGTAAATAATTAAATTATATATTTAAAAATATTTCAGAAAATTACAAACAAACAAAAATCCAGGATTTGACATTTTTAACAAAAGAAAGTCTTAATTTTTAATTTTATCAATTTAAATTATAATCTTTTGATTTATTTTCAATTTAAGCTATTAGTCTATCTTTATTAAATAAAATCAAATAGAAAATTACTATTTTAATAATTAAAGTTAGGGTGGCTCTATTTATACCCCAAAAATTAAGAGTGTTACTATTAGCACCTATTTGTTTTTTTTGAAACCCTCATTTCTTTTATTTTTTTTTTAATTCTAATTTTATCCAAACATAAAGTTATATTTTTACCCTCATCCTTAACATTTTAACCCTACTTTCTCAAACCCTGACCCTAAACCCAATTTTCCAAACCCTACCCCACTAACCTTTTCACTACCATTTCCTCATCTTCCTCCTCCACCACCACCACCCACCACCACCTCTGCACCGCCAACGAGCTCTTCTACAAAGGCCAACTCCTACCCCTCCACCTCTTCCCCCCCCCCGGCCTTTCTATGGTCCGCACCCTCCTCATCCTCCTCCTCCTCCACCACCACCTCCCGCGACTCCACCGCCAACACCACCACCGATTGTGACTCCTCTCGACCCAGCTCCGTCACTAAAGGCGACGAACTCAAATGCCTCAACACCACCTTTCACTACCACCACTAGATCAAAAAGTCCAAGTACTTCTTCTTTCTCTCCAGATTCTCCTTTGTTTTCCACAAATCTCGTGACTCCGACAATAACCCATATGGGTCCTCCGTCAAACGCATGAGCACAATAGACAAGGACAACGGTAAACTGTGTAGACAACACGGGGGCGAAGAATTTGTACATCATATCAGTGAAGTGTATTAAGGGGAGACTGAATCAGTTGCCTTCTGCTTGCGTCGGAGACATGGTGATAGCCACTTTGAAGAATAAGAAACCAGATCTTAGGAAGAAGAAGAAGAAGAAGAAGAAGAAGAGAGAGAGAGAGAGAGAGAGAGAGAGAAGATCGAATATGAAAAAAAAAAGAAAAAAGAAGAAGGCTGTCGCCGATCGAAGAGGTCACTGGAGGAGTAGGACTGCCGGTGATAGTAGGAAAATTGCAGAAAAAAGGTTGGGAGTCAAAAAGATGAGGGGTATAGTTGGTATTAAGGTAGGGGTTTAAAGAAAAAAATGGAGAGGTTTCATTTTGTTGGGTGGGGTTTCAAAGAAATTTGGGGGGAAGGGGGAGGAAGTAAAGAGGTAGGTGCTAATAGCAGCCCTCAAAATTAAATACTCTTACTTTTTTATTACCATTAAGTCCCTGTTTAAAATGACAAAAAAGTACTTAACATTGGAAAAAGTGTAAATTAAATATTTTCAACACTCCATTCATCATCAGTCCCAACATTTCTTTCACAATATCTATCTTCTCTTCTTACTCTATTCACTTTGTATCTTCAAACCTAACCCTATTTGTTTGAATCTATCATTTTTGCATTCTATTTCATATTGAAATCAACAATGGACAATAAAGAAGATGTTTCTAAGCAATTTTCTATTGATAAAGTAAGTTTTTATTTGATATTTATCATTTTTCGTTATTTGGTGTATGGAATTGATTCGTAAAATCAATATCGAACAAATTATGTTTATTAGGAAACTTGCTTCCAAACAAAATTCAAATATTTGGTAGTGTGCTTTCGAAATAATGATCATTTTCAGTATTTAATATCCGAACAAATTGTATATGTTTAGCTCTGTTTTTTCGAACATTTGATTTTTTAACTTTTTCAAACGAGTAAATTACAAATACATCTTCTAAGATTTGATTAAAATACGAATCGCCCCCTGTGGTTCTAAAAATTACATTTCATCCCCCGAGTTTCTAATTTCATAACAAATCGCCACTTTTATTAATAAATTATCAAATCAATTAACAGTTTTTAATGATATTAAAAATATGTTTCAATTGATAATTTAAGTAATTTTATTCGTGTATAATAGAGCAATTATGAATTTTATTTTTTTAGTTAATTATGTTAAATAAACAATTCTAATAATGGGGTATTTGTAATTTTCCAAACTATAGGGGCAATCTGTAATTTAAGAAAACTTTAGGGGTTGTATTTATAATTTACCCTTTTCAAACTCCAATTTCGAACAAAAATAAAATAAAATATCCGGTATTATATCTCCAATCAAATTATGTATGTTTCATAATAAACAAAAAAAAAAATCGGTATTGAGCATCCTAAGAAAATTAATCGATCTGATTATTTAACTTATTCAATTTATTGCATTTTTCATAAATATATATATATATATATATATAATTGATTTATTTTTATAAATAAAATTGTTGATTTTTATTTTTTATTTTTGTAAAAAAAGTGGTAAATTGAATAAATTACAGTCATCGAATCGATCTATTTTTTTTAAAAATAAAATATACAAAATACTCGACAAAATAAAAAATTTATATTATTTAAACGGGTCTTGTGGTGCCCACAGGCCCAAACTACGGTATCTACCTCCTTTTCAAAAACAGTCAATCCAACACAAACGACGCCGTTTCACAGATTTTCAACGTGATTTCAAATTTCTTTCTCTTTCTAAATCTTTTCTCAAATCTTCTAACCAAACACAACATTAGGGCCCACCACCTTCATGTCAACCCTCCATTAGTCCACCTAATCCACGTGATGTCAACATTCCCTTCGCTCTACTTCTTCGAATTTGAAAATTTTATTTTAGAGCAAATTACAATAAACTCTTTTAAATTATAATTTATTTGCATTTTATTTACTTAAATTTCAAACTCAACAATTAACTCTCAGAGTGTATTATCTAATTAAAGTTAATCTTCTATCAAATTGTGTATAAAATACATGATTTATTTATTGAATTTTTAAGACAATAGTAGTTGTTATTGATTATTTTAAGATAATAAAAGCATCTCCAATCCAACGGTATGCTAAAAAGGCTATTAAAAGAAAAATATAGCAGGTATGGAAAAATATGGAACTCCAAAGATCTGCTATTCGAGCTACTAAAACTAGCAATTGCTATCTCTTGTGTCAAATTTGACACAAATTTTATCTATAGTTGAAGTTGCCAGTATAATAATATTATCCAAAAATACTGTTCATCTTCTTCTCAATAGACACGCTGATTGTTCGGCCAGCCGTCGTGGGTAATGTCTTGGGGTATAACCTCAACGGTTTAGAGTGGTCGACCTAGGAAATGTCCTAATCTTGTATAAAATTTTGTACTTAAGACATCAAATGATTAATAGTGGTTAGCAGAGAGGTGGTTGATTTTTAAATTTTTTTTAGATTTAAAATATATAATTTTTTTAGATTCAAAGAGGGGGTTGAATTGAATAAAGGTGGTTGGAGGATGGTAGTTGAATTGAATGAATTAAATGGAGGGAAAAAGTTAAAAATAGTAATTTGACCATTGGAGCAATATTGTTATCCTATAACTATTTTACATTGTTCATTGCTAAATTATACCTTTACCTGTTCATTTTAGCTATGAATCATTGGGGATGCTCTAATACTTTTATATGATGATTTCATTTATACTTTATTTTCTTATGTCAAAGTGCAAATGGGATCATCAGATAAGAAAAGTATTACCCTAAAAGTTTAATAAATATGTAATCTGCGTTACACATCATCTAATTTTTTTATAAATTTCTAACAAAAGATCTAGTTTCATTTGCACTTTATTTTTTTTTACAAATTTCTAACTGCAATAAAGTAATACTTTGGAATTAACTGTTGAATTTTAAAATTTAAAGAGGCAAAATGTAAATAAATCATAATTTATTATAAGGGAAAATTGGCCTAAGGTCCCTCCTCTACTTTTGATAGGAGGAGAGGTCCAAAATAATATGTTTTGATGGCTAAGGTACCTCAAATTTATTTTAGGTTATAAAGTACCTAAATTACCCTTCCTTTATAACATAAATTTGTTTGAATATTATATTGTTGACTTAACTGATAGATTTTGGAAACCGAATTTGCAATGGAGATTTCGTCGGAGTTTTCGTCGGAGATTTCAGTGGAGTTGACGAGAAAGATTGCTATGATCGTGTAGATTTCGTTGGAGATTTCGTCGGAGATTTCAGTGGTGTTACAGTGTGTTGATCGCATAGATTTTCAGTGGAGTTGAATCAGATTTGTTTTCGATGGAGATACCACATGCATTCTGATTTTTGTTTTGAATTTTTGTTTAGAGAGAGGTCAGTTTGATAGAGTTGATTTTTATTTTTGGAATTAATTTTTGATTTTTTGTTTTTTAATCAATTTCAAAGAGTGTTGACAGTGTGTTGATCGCGTAGGTTTTTGAGTGGAGTTGAATCAGGTTTGTTTTCGATTTAGATTCCACATGGATTTTGATTTTTATTTTGAATTTTTGTTTAGAGAGAGGCCAGCTTGATAGAGTTGATTTTTATTTTTGGAATTAATTTTTCATTCTTTGTTTTTTGATCAATTTCAAATAGTGTTGACAGTGTAGGTGATTTTGATGTTTAGAGTTCATTTTTCGTGCTTTGTTTTTATCAACATGCTGATCAATGATAAGTTTTGTTCTATGTTTTTTCAAACCAGAGAAATTTCATTTTCTGCACTTTTGTTTGTGTAGTCCAGAGAAAATTATAAGTGCATATGGACATATTATTAGAAGTTTCTAATGCAGATAGAATATGAGAAAGTGAATGTAAGTTCATAAATTTCTCTGGACTTGTATTTGTAGTTCAGAGAAAATTGTAAGTTTGTTACTCACTTTCAGTTTGTAGTTCAGAGAAAATTATATGTTTGTAGAAGATGAATAGAAGTTTTTGTTTCTCTAAGCAAAAGTTATTTTTTGTGTTTTTTCTTTCAGTTTAGATGGACAATGCAGTGTTTTTTGTTATCTTGAAGGTGTATATAAGTTTGTAAATTTCTCTGGATTTTTCTATGAGTGCAATATTGCAGAATGACGCATAGAAAATTGTTAGCTTGTAGTGAGGTGAAAATCACGGAGAAGCCTATAATTTCATAACAGATATTCTGTGTGATTTTTTTCTATGATTGTGTTTAATAGTTAGCAGTAAATTTCTCTGTGATTCATTAAGTTTCTGTGATTTTGTTTTTTATCATCTTGAAGGTGAATATCAGTTTGTAGATGTCTTTGGACTTTTATTTTAAGTTCAGAGAAAATTATAATTTTTAGAAATTTCTCTGGACTTTTATGTTGTTCTTGTGAAGTGTTTCTATGTTAAACAAATTATTTTTCTTTTTTTTGTTTCAGTTTCAATGGACAGTGCAGTGTTGTTGCTGTGCAAATATGGGAATGATACTATTGTCATTAATGTTTCATGCGAATTGAATTTTGAGGAATTGGTTGGCATTTTGTGTAAAACATGGGAGAATTTGAAACCTGAGACTATGTGTATTTCATATTCTATTTTGGGCCATCCGAATTGTATGGTTCGAAATAATATTGATTTTCTGAATATGTTGAGGGTTGTTTGTGCACGCGGTGTTGATATAGTTGATGTTTCAGTTACTAGATGTAGTACTTCTGATGAAGAGGATGAAGTGGGGTCTAATTGGGTAGATGTTGTGGATGGTGAGTGTGATAGGCTGGTGGATATTGAAAGGAATTCACTCTCTAAGTTTTGTTCTCACCAAGAAAATGTGTTATTGTCGGCTGGTTGGCGGAATAATATTACGAGTGTTGGACAAAAGTTTGAGGGTGGTGTGGTTGAGTTCCGTACTTTTTTATGCAAGTATGCTATTGAGGTTGGTTTTCAGTTTACGTATGTTAAAAATGACAAGCTGAGGGTTACGGCAGAATGTGCATATAAGGAATCAAGGGGATGTATGTGGCGTGTACATGCTTCTGTTGAAAAAACAAATGGGTTCTTCTACATAAGGACTTTGAACAATGAACATACGTGTGGTGTGGCGGTTCGTACGAGTAAACATTCGAGGATGACTTCCAGCTTAGTTTCTGGGCTGATACTTGAAGAGGTAAGTGCAAAACCTTTAACTCGTCCAGTGGATGTTGTGAAAGAAATGAAAGACAAGTATGGGGTCTCAATCAGTTATAACTGTGGTTGGTTGGGTGTTGAAAAAGCAAAATGTAGTACATATGGGGATTCTTGTTTGTCATTTGATCAATTACGGTGGTATTTTGATGAGGCATTGAAGAACAATCCAGGTAGTCGTTTTGAGTTAGATTTTGAAGATAACAAGCGTTTCAAAAGAGTGTTTGTGGCTTTTCATGCATGCATTGTTGGTTTCAAATATTGTCGGTCATTGCTTTTTCTTGATGGAACATTTTTGAAAGGACGATACAAAGGAGTTATGCTTGCTGCAACGGAAAGATGGGAATGAAGGTAATTGTAAATATATATAATTTTATCTAACTATGTGAATTTTCTATACATGTAGGAATTGAGTGAATGTGATTTTTCTCTGACACTTTGAATTTTCTCTGGTTTTGGCCACTGTGTGGATTTTCACTGGATTTTGGTCAGTGTGTGAATTTTCTCTGGATGTTGTCATTGTGTGAATTGTATCTGTAGGTGGTCACTAAGTGAATTTTCTCTGGATATTATGATTGTGTGAATTTTCTCTGTAGTTGGTCACTAAGTCAATTTTCTCTGGATGTTGCCAATGTGTGAATTTTCTCTGGAGTTGGGCACCAAGTGAATTTTCTCTGGATGTTGGCAGTGTCAAATTTCTCTGGTTGTTTATTGTTCTAATTTTCTCTGCATGTGTATATCTGATATGCTTGTTCCTATTTGTTTTGTAGGTTTTTTTCCTGTAGCTTTTGCTGTTGTTGATGCTGAGAATAAAGACAATTGGTGTTGGTTTCTTGAACATTTATGTGGAGTATTGGGATCAGAAAGGGTGATAAGTTTCATATCAGATCGACATTGTGGTATTGTGGAGGGAATTGCTAGGTTTTTCCCTAACTGCTTTCATGGATTTTGTCTTGAACATCTAAAGAGAAATTTGAGGGATAAGTTGTCATGTGGAAACACAAATTTGGTTAGGGAGACGATTGTGTCCAAGTTTTCAGAATGTGCATATGCGCCAACAAAGGCATCATTTCATTTCAAGTTAAATGAATTAAAAAGTGAGGGAGGAGACATTGTGATTGTTTTCTTGAGAAGTTTACCATATGAAAATTGGAGTGATGCATATTTTGCGGGGAAACGTTATGGTGAGATGTATTCAAATGTTGCTGAGTCATTCAATTCATGGATACGAGAAGCTCGGCACTTGCCAATAACAAATTTGGTGGACATGATACGGTTGCAAATTATGAATATGAGGTCTGATAGGAGGCTGCTCTCTAGTAAATGGAATAAAGTTCTGTGTCCTCGTATGGATAGTGTATTGGAGAAGTATTTTTTGGATGGGAGGACATGGAATGTGAGTTTATCATCTGATAATGTCTTTGAAGTGCATTGTTTTCCTTCGGTTATGGTTGATCTTGGGTTGAGAACTTGTTCGTGTCGAAAATGGGAAATAAATGGGTATCCATGTCAACATGCTGTTGCTGCAATTTTTAGGAGTGGAAGGAATTTGAATTCATTTGTTGAACCATTTTTTCATGCTGATATGTATCGTCAAGCGTACTCGTTTTCGATTGGCCCAATTCCAACTGTTGAAAAACCTCTGTGTAGCATTGAAGATGCTATGATTTTACCTCCATTGAGCAAGAGACCAGCTGGGAGGCCGAAGAAGAACAGAATTGCTTCTACTGGAGAGTTTAAAAGGGTGATTAAGTGTAGTCGGTGTGGAAGTATTGGTTACCATAATAAGAGGACATGCAAGGAACCTTTGTTAAATAGTTGAGGATAATACATTTTATTAATTGAATAATACATTTGATAATTAGTTTGTGTATTTTGTTTTGTGAAATGTATTTTTTAGACAGTGTATATAATAATATCAATCAAATTCATCCAGAGAAATTTTTGCAATATCAGTTAAAATGTGCATTGTGTTTGTTGATATATACTATAGGCAGTGGGTTTGTAATACCTGTCAAATTCATCCAGAAAAATTTTCTATGGCAGAGAAAATTCTGTGTAATGTGTTTTGAAACTTCAAATTCATCCATATAAATTTGACAATGGCAGATCAAAGTACTGTGTGGATTGTGTTTTTTGAATTTGATAATTGTTTTGTACTAACACAGTGCATTATAGATTGCATGATCATATAGGCACCTTCTTTGGCATGATACGAGTTAAATTTCTCTGTGAATTTCTGGTAACTTCATATCAGTCATTTCAAGAAATGTGCACACCAGACAGAGCATACACAAAATTATTGCAGTGAGTACAACCAAGAAACAAAATTAAGCTCTTTTGAAATTTCTCTGAGTTGAGAATTTCTCTGGACCAGGGAAGAATTTATCTAGAATGACTTCAACTCAGAAATTTTTCTCAAAGCCAGAGAAATTTTCCTCACCAACCCAGAGAAATTCACAACTCAGAGATTCCATTTTGTGTCACCATTCGAATCCATCAATTTCATCCGGAAAAATTTTCCACTATCAGAGAAAATTATCTGGGCATTGTGTTTTGAAATTTCAAATTCATCCAGTGAAATTTTCCAGTAGCAGATAAAATTACTGTGCGCTTTGTGTTTTGTTGAGTTTGATGATTGTTTTGTACCAACACAAAGCATTACAGATTACATGATCATATAGGCATCCCCTTGGGACGATACAAGTTAAATTTCTTTGTGAATTTCTGGTAATATCATACCAGAGAAATTTCTGCAGACAATTTTCTCTGTGTGGATTGTGTTGACAATCACAATAAAAAATATATATATATTTAACCATCGATAGGTATGAAATTTACATTAGTCGAAATAAAAAAAAAATGAAATTTACATTAGTCAAGAAAGGATGTATATGGATAAGTCAAGCATCATTATTCCTTCAATGTGTCAACAAAAAACTGAATGGTTAATACTGTATGGATATATACATATATGTGAGACAATTTTCTCTGTCTGGCTATGTACATTGTCTTCCTTTCACTAGTTTCACTATTACATGTTTGGTTCTTCTGGAGGTATTTCAATTGGTTCAGTCCATGATCGGCCAACTTCGGTCACAAATCTCTCTATGAGTTCTGCCCTCATCAACCTGATCTCTTGTGTGGACAATTTGGAGCTGATAGGTTCATGCTTGCTATATTGTTTCATTATATAGCAGACAAAGAGGCCACAATCCAGACTGCATACAAATTATAGGTATGGTTAGTTTTAAGAAACATGCAAATCAGAGTATCTTATTTATAGATGTATGAAACTTACGAATCACTTTCTTGTTGTGGAGCATTGTTGACATACTCAAAGTCGTAACTTGTGTTTTGTGAGTTTATCAATTTGAAAGAGGGTTGTGATTGAGCGTCTCTTTCAAGGCAAGCTTTCAAAAAATTCTCCACATATTCTTGCTGCAAAAAAATAATTTTTAAATAACAGAGAAATTTACAGACAAATCAATGGGATTGTATGAAAATTATCATCACATAAAGATTATGATGGATCAGAGAAATTTGCACTCGTTACCAATTGTTTTGCATCTTTGACATATTTGTCTTTTGCATCATCCCTCCTTGGCCTCAGTGAGTTGTAGAACCTCCATAAATTGTCTTGTTTGTCGAGAACAAGCAAGGTCCAGTGATTTCCAACTGTGGACTTCTCATTACCTCCAGTATTTATTGGGAAATGGAGGAACCTGTAGTTCCTCCATGTTGTTTCAATATGCTTGTCAAATAAGGACACTCGAAAAGATTGATTTTCTGTCATCTTAATGAAATTCTGTGTTCAGAGAAAATCCAAAAATGGTTTTGTTCAGAGAAAATCCAAGAAGTATCTTAAGAAGAGAAAGTAGTAAGTAAATTCCAGAGAAAATCAAATAAAATAGTAGTAACATACTAAGCTCATGGATGTGAAAAAAAATGAGGTTGGTTGTCTTTCTCTCATTTGGTCAGCCAAAAGTATCTCTCCATAGCCATCAATGGCCTGAAAAATATGATTTATAATTGTAATATTGGTTTATAAAGGCTGATGGAACATTACAGAGAAATTTTGATGAAAGGGAAAGACTTATATTTTTGGCAATTTCTTTTTGCTTTATTAGGTTTCCAATGTCTTCGAAGGTAATGAGGTTCAACTCACTTGTCCAAATTAAAGCCCTACAAGATGACAAAGAAGGGATTTAATTGTTATTAATGCAATATAAGTTTGTAATTTGTTGTTTGTTATCTTCTATTTTGTTTGTTGTACTTACTCAAGTCCAGACACATTTGATATGTGCTGCAACATATCTTTTACGTGATCTTTTATCAATCTTGAAATCGGAAGAGTTTGTGGAAAGACCCAAGATTTTCTGATGTTTATAGGTTGAGGCAAGATGTACGCATTAGCATCAAGCACTTCTTTGTCCTTCGTGCTTTGCTCAGCTTGCTTTGCAGCTTGTTTTGAAGCTCTAGTCACTTTCGCAACTTTGGGATATTGAAATTCTGGATCGTGCTGCTTTTCCTTCCTTTCTTTTGCCTTTAAATTTTTGATCATTGACGTCGGATCTTTTTTGACTGTAGACAGTGAAAATATTAGTAAAAGTGAAATTTCTCTAAAGTAACAGATGATATTTCAATATGTAAATTCATGTGATTCAATATTTTCTAGTTACCATAGACTTTCGTCTTTTATTTCGGTTGTTCTTTGTGTGCCATTTCTTCTTGTTGGGTTGTTGGTTGTTGTTCAACTTGGATTCCAACTAGACACAGTGAAAATCAAACAAGCCCCAAAAATGAAATAAGAAAATAGACAGAGAAAATGAAATGAGTAGTAGAAATCAATAGAAATAAGCGGCAGAAACTAATGTGTTCAGAGAAATATAACTTCCAGAGAAAATTATAATAAATAGAAATTTCTCTGAGTTATGCTGACACAAGAACATAACTTTTTGTGCCTCAAGATTTTCACTGACCTTGTGGTTGAAGTTGTGTTGGTGTTCTGTATGGTTGTGTTGTTAGTTGGACTGACAGTTCTTGAACTTGTTCATGCAATTTAGCATTTTCTGTTTCAAGCTCCAAATTTGAATTCCTCAACTGTTGAATTGTTTTCATATTATCTTCTTTTTCAACCTCCAACATCCTTAGTTTCATTTGGATTGTGCTTTCTTTTTCTTGAAGTTCTGAGTTAAGTGATGTTAGGGTTCTTATTGAAATATCCTTTTCAGCAAGTAATTCCATCCAATTTCTGTCTTCTTCTTGTTTAGATTGAGAAAGTGCCTTCAGTCTTTGACGTAGATCAGCAATTTGGGCATCCTTTGATTCCTCAAATTCTTGAGGCTGATGCATTGTTGAGCCAGAAATGCTATCACGTTGTTGGTCCACCGGCTCATTACGTTCTTCTTCATCACTTTCCTCGTTTTCTTCTTGCTGTTCATCTTCTTCTTCATCTTCTTCTTCACTGTCTTCTTCTTTCTGTTCATTCTGTTCTTTGTCTTCTGCCTCTATTTCTTCACTTTCTTCTCTGGCTTCTTCTTCTCCACTGCTTTCACTTTCTTCTCTGGCTTCTTCTTCTCCACTGTTTGCTTGAGCTTCTTGTCCATTGCTGGCTTCATATTCTTCTATGTTGCCTTCTGCTTCTTTATTGAATTTGACAATTGCTTGACCTTCAGATGAATTTTGTAATGTCTCCTTGAATTTGACAATTACTTTTTTTGATTCTTTCTTTGTCTTTTTACCAAGACAGAACTCCTCTGATGGGTTTTTGACTAGCTGCTTGTTATCTATCTGTAACAGGAGGCTCTTTTATTAGAGAAATGTTACAAAAATTCACTGAGAGAAAAAATTCAAATAAGGAAAATAAAATTCATCTAAATGATACTAATAGGAAACAAACTTTAGAGAAAATTATATGGGCCAGAGAAAATTACAGACAAAGAGTTAATTTTATGAGGCAGAGAAAATTATGAACGAGCAACATATGATATCAGAGAAAATCAATCAAGGCATATAAGTTAATGTTTGACTATAATTGTGTCAGAGAAATTTGGATTCCAGAGAAAATTCATTAGAAGGGCAGAAATAAACAGTGTTTATCAAAGATGCAAGGCAAATAAGTTATGGGCCAGAGAAAATTACACACAAGAAGAAACAATTTTATGGGCCAGAGAAAATTATGAAACAACCAACATAATTCATATATTAGAGAAAAGCAATCAGGGCATATAGTTAATGTGTTACAATTGTGGTCAGAGAATTTGGATTGCAGAGAAAATTGATGACAATGCAGAAATAAACCAGTTGGTACCAAAGAAGAAAACATAAATTGATAGTTCAGAGAAAATTGATCTTAATCAATCAATGCACAAGGAGGGAAACAAAGCAGTGGTTAGAGAAATTTCGGAATTTCACTAAGATTTCAGGAGCAATGGGAATCTAACCTGTCGAGGTGCAAGAGAGTGGACTGGTGTCTTCTGCAGCTGTTTCGTCAAGGTTTGCAAGTTCCACTTCGCACATCTTGGGAAGTCAGTTGTGTTACTGTGTTCCGAGTCAATGATAGTTGCATGTTCACATAGCCAATACTGTGATAAAAATTAAAGTAAATAAAATTTTCTAAATGCACAAATTTGTAAGTATAATAACTGCAAATTTGAATGGATATCATACTTACCAGCAATGCAATGACACACCCCGTAACTTTTTCTGGAGTTTTGTGCAATGCTATGATAGAATCAATCAATGTTGATGTGATTGCTTCTGGCCAATCATATTGTTTCATTGATTCAAGAGATTCCACATACTGTATAAAAACCCACCCTATTGAATTCCCACTTGTTGCAAAAAATAGGGTGAGACACAAGTACAATATAACAATGATTGCTACATCTTTGAAGTCTGTTGGTTGCTTGCATTTCATTGCTTTGACCAAGGCGTTTTTAAGAACAGGACCAGTGAGCCTTGTATGCTTTTGGAATCTTCTCCTTAGGAATGCAGATTTTGGCTTTTTAGAGTATCTTAATGACATGGCTCATTTACCTCCTTCCAAACCAAAAATCAAGGTCATGTCATTTGTTGTGAAGGTCAGTTTCTTCTTACCAACCGTGAATGATTTTGTTTTTTCATTGTAACATTTGATTATAGCAACTACATCATCATCGGATTTCATAGTTTTCTTTGGGTCCATCCTTCCACTGGTTAGAGCTTGGATCAAATACCAGAATGGGGTCTTTTGAAGCTCTACAAGTTGTTTTGAATTGAATTTAAGTGTTTGAAAAAATGAGACAATAGATGAGAGGTTGGATCGGAATTGAATGGAGTAGTGAGCTCTCTTTCTGTGGAGTTTAACAGGTTTTTTCCCCCTTAAGCTTGAGTCTTTTGAAGTTGGGGTACTCATCTGGATGCTAGTTGCTTCATCACCTTGGACTTGTATGTTTTGTTAAGGAGTTTGTGGTGTTTTGCTGCTGGTTTTTTATCTTAGATCATAAGAAGACTGAGAGAGTTGTTTTGTCTTGGTTGGTGTTTTCCAGTGTTTTGTTGCTGGTTTTTTATCTTAGCCCATAAGAAGACTGAGAGAGTTTCTGTTTTTTGCTTGGTGTTTCCGGTGTTTCGCTGCTTTTACGTTTTATCATTTCTAGACAATGATTAAAACATAAAAATGTCAACATTAAATCCCAGAGAAAATTGAACATGCCAGAGAAAATTGGACATGTCAGAAAAAATTACAAATAAGGGAGAAAATTGGAAATGTGAGAAAAAATTACAGATAAGGAAAAATTACAGAAAATTGGACATGCCAGAGAAAATTGGACATTAAAAATGAAATGTCAGAGAAAATCAACAAGCATCATAAACATGGGAGAGAAATTTTCAATTATTGTTAAAATTACATATAGAAGTAAACATACCAGAGAAATGAATGGCAGAGAAAAGTAAACATGGCAAGCCAAAAAAAATTTCCATTCCACAATTAGCAATATAAAATAACAAAGTAATGTAAACATGCCACTAAAAAACACCAAATTGAAACCAAGAATTGAACAAAATAAACATACCAGAGAAAAATACACATTCTTGAGGAAATTTCCATTCCAGAGAAAATTTCAATTCATAATATTAAAATGCCAGAGAAATTTACATACACAACTAGAGAAAATTAACCATGATAGAGACACACAAGAGAGGAAAGTGGTGTGTTGTGGTCAGAGAAAATTATAAACGCCAGAGAAACTTAGACAGATGCAAGAGAGTAATAGACATTCCAGAGAAAAATAGACATTCCAATTAAAAAAACATATTACAGAGAAATTTACAGAGCAGGGAAATTTATAGACAAAATTACAGAAACATGTTCAAGAATAAGATAAAAACATAGAAAATTACTTTTTTCAAAATAAAGATGCCAGAGAAAATTGAAAGAAGAAACATACATCAAGCAAAAATCAGAGAAATTCAAATGCCAGAGAAATTTACAAATAAAATCACACAAACATGTTCAAGAATAAGTTCAAAACACAGAGAAATAACTGTTTCCAAATTCAGGTAGTTTTTTATTACGAAATTGAAACCCTAATTTATAGAAAGTTAATATAAAATGCTATTAACTTTGTTTCCAGAGAAAATATAGTTGTATTGCAGAAAAACTTACCAGAGTTAGGATGAAACTTGAATGACGAGCTGATATGGCCTGAGATGAAGATGCGACGTGATGAAGATGGACTGAGATGACGATGAGCAGTGAAAACGAAGCTCTAACGAAGGTCAGAGAAATTTGCGAGGAAGGAATGAGAATGATTTTTGCAGAAGAGAACGAAGCTCTAATGTCGATGGTGGAGATGATGTTGAAACCCTAATTCTGCTGTTCTGCTGTTCGTGAAGATGCTGGATGGTTGGAATGGAACTCAGACGTCGGAATGAGTTTCGTTTCTGTGTTGATTTCGGCAAGGGTATTTTGGTCTACAAAAATAATTAAAAACGCATGCCAAGTTGTCCAGGAACCTGATGCATCACTATTTTTTTGATATTCTTTATCCTCTAAATTAGTATTATTAGGGAGCTGAAAAAAAATTTCCCTCATTATAATTTACCCTTTGTTGTTTTATGTATATAATCTTCGTTGGCCAACGGAAAACGGTTTTTTCTTTCCAAAACCTCTAAAACGCCAACCTTCTCTCTCTCTCTCTCTCTCTCTCTCTCTCTCTCTCTCTCCATAATCACTGGTTTATTGTTTTCATTTTCTCTGTTGAATTTAGGGCTTTGTTGTGATTCGAAGGAGCTTCTGATTGTGAGGGAAATGGCGTCCCAGGCGCAGGTCGAAAAAATGGAGGAACGTCAGAACTATCGGAACCTCTGGCACATCGATCTCACCAACTCCATTGCCACCGATCCTGCCTGTAACTCCCTCCCTTTTTGAATTTCTCATTCGTTTTCGTCATACTTTTTATAAAGTTTTGTTTTTTTTCAATAAAATATTCATTTTATTTCTGATTGTTTGTTTTTTCAATCAAAATTTTGAATTTCCGTTCTGTATTCAAATTTTTTTTTCCTTCAAATTTTCATTTTAATTCTGATTTTTATTTTGCTTGCAGATTGCTGTTTCTCGGCGCTCTGGTGAGTCTCTGACCTTTCTTATTCAATTGACGATTTTACTTTAGCTTTTGGATTCTTTTTTTTTTTCTTTTTCTTTTTGTTTGGTTGTTGAGAGACAAACTATAGGTAAGTTTGACATGCATTGTTTTTGTTGTTATGTCTGAGAATATGTAGGAAAAAAGGAAATCGAGAATTTCGAACTTTCTGCTCCATTACATTGCAGATAGCACATTGAATGAAAATATTAAAAAAAAAAAAAAATAATTGGAATGATTCATTTATTCATATTCTGAACACAGGAAAAATAAAATAAAATAAAATTGTTCATCGGCCCTGCTACGCCAATGTCTTGGATGAAGTTATTTTTTTAACTTTGAAAATTAAATACAGGATTTCTATCATAGATATTCATTTTTCTTATGTTTATTTTGCAACCATATATAATATTTCCACTTTTTGAGATTAATCTATCACTTTTTTGGACATTTAGTATGTATATTTTGACATTTTGCGCTTGTTATATTGCGTCTGTTAGATATGTGCATTATTTATGTAGCTGCATTGCACAATCGGTGCATGTTGGCTTGGTTTAGACTGCCTGACCATCATAGGTTTAAATTTCCATGCGTTACCGGATTATACGCTAATTATGCTTCCCTTTGATGAATCAGTTATGTTATTTATTTGCTTTGTGTCGGTGTAATTACCACCAGAAAATAAATATAGGGCAAAAAGTAAATATTGAGCTAGAAAACCATCACCATGAGAACAAATTCCAGCACTTTGTTCATAGTTTTGCAAATAGGCATACTACAATAGATAACGGGCTTCTTATTATCTGCTATATATAAGTGATATCAATAGAATTTGATGTGTTGTCATCTTCCTCATTGGAAAACACATGTTTTTGAATCAATCACTTGGGATATTCTATTGTTTTGTTTGGAATTCTGGTCTTGTGAGTTGTAATATACCCAAATTTGTTGAGGATTTTGCGTGCCTTCAATTTTCTTGGGTTGATCTCAGTTTCTTTATTTTCTACTTCTAGTTTTTAGTGTATTTGATTATGGTGTTGGTAACAGTTTTTCTTTTATATTTCTGCCTGTTTGTGTATTGAATCTATGTAAGTGTTGCTGTTTGTGAAGAAGGTTAAATTTTATAGGGGCATAGAGAGTTGGGGAAGCACTGTCTGATCTTGTTTTTGAATTCAAGTAAATTGTGTGCAATTAAGAGGTTATCATAGCTGATTTTGATGTTTCAAAAGGTTCATTTGGAAAACGGCATCTACCTTGCAACTTGCAATCATCTTTTCTGATGGAATTAATGTGATTTTCAAAGGTTAAGATTCAACAAAATGGTTATAATAGCAAGACTTAATAAAATAAAGAAATTTTACATTTCAATTATTCTTTTTTTTTTTTACCCATTAAACACTCGAATTGAATTAGTCAAAACTACTTTTGGCTTCAATGTTTACTCAATGAATGCATTAATGTAAGAGAGGGAAAATGCATAGATGGGTAGAGCTCTCTTTTTTGGGGATTGAAGAAGGAATAAATAAGCAAAACAGAAAGGGTCTCATTTTTCTCCCCCTACAAATGTAGGAAGGATCTTGACATCCTAGAAAGATGAGAAAGAACAAGTAATGAGGAATGGTGGACTTGTTAAGTGTTATTTTTTCTATAACCTACTTGGCTGAGAATTGTGCTCCAACTTAACTAATTTGTAAGCACATCTTTTAGTCCTGAGCAATGTTTTCTCTTTTATTTCCCTCTTTATCTCAAAATTTTTCTCTTTTATCTATTGTCACCTTTATACTATTCTTTTCTTATATTGCTGCCTTCTTATCTGTTTGCTATCTTGTTTATGATTATATCAACAAAAAGCCTACTTGGAAGTACTTTTCATATGTTATTTTGATCTTACTACAATGAAGTTGGTAGCCTAATTAATTCATCTATCTTATAATGTAGTGCTCCCTGTGTATCGTACTTGCTCCGCAAACGAGCTCTTTATGATGACATGTCAAGGTAACCAATGGCTAAGCTTTTTATGAGCTCTTATGATATCAAAAATAGAGTTGTTAAGCTTTTTTTTTTTTTTTTGGTTATTAGGTACACATGCTGTGGTGGCTATATGCCTTGTAGTGGGAGTGTGGAGAAAGTAAATGCCCTGAATTTTGTCTTTGCACTGAGGTAAGAGGTTCATATGATCTTAATCCTGATGTTTCTGATATATTCATTCATTCATCACTTTAAATGGTCTGCAATCCGCATTTTCTATTAATTTTAATACCATCTCTGTCTTTGTTTCATGCTTTGTTCTTGCTTTAGGTTTTTCTTTGCTTTGCAAATTCAGTTGCATCAACACGTTTCATGTTGCAAGATGAGTTCAACATACAGACCACACCGTGTGATAACTGCATTATTGTAACTCTCTCTCTCTCTCTCACACACATAGTATACAGGGCTTAGTGCTTTAGTTTTTGTGTCCCTCATATATGCATTGCTTCCTTTTACAGGGATTCATGCTCTGCCTCCAACAATTGGCCTGTATATTTTCCCTAGTTGCTTGTATTACCGGCATTGATGAACTTCAAGAGGCTTCTCAGATACTGTCCTGCTTCTCAGATTTGGTTTATTGCACGTAAGCCCTGTAATACACTGCTGTCAACAACCTTAGCCTAGAAGTTTCAAAAACCTAGTACTGATTACCCGGTTTCTAATTTTGCAGGGTTTGTGCTTGTATGCAGGTAAGTTACCAGTTAATCAAAATGCCTATTTGATTTGTTTCTTTTTTTGTTTTTACTTGTACCTGAGCAATATATTATCTTAAGCAGACACTTCATTTTCAGCTTCTTATTTAAAACTTTGTGGCAGTAAAAATCTAAATCCCCACATAAATTTACGACAAAAGCATCAAAATTTTAAATTGAATGATGACTCATTATATTACTTTGGGTCCTTTTCTATGCTCATTATTAAGTGATGTACTATTGTGGAGCAATGCAGACACAGCACAAGGTTGAAATGGACAAAAGAGATGGCAAGTTTGGACCACCAGCGGTGATGGCAGTGCCTCCAGCTCAACATATGTCTCGTATAGATCAGGGCATTCCTCCACCAGTCGGATATCCAGCACCAGTATATGGGCAGCCCTATGGCTACGCCCAAGGTTATCCTCCATCCGGTTATCCTCCGTCTGGTTATCCTCCATCGGCTTACCCCCAGGCTGGTTATCCCAGGTGATCTTATCATGATTAGTGTTCGAATAACCCCTATGAATGGATACACTGGGCACAAAATGTATATGGGAAAAGAAAAAAAAAATAGAAGTGGGTTTGTTCTACAAATCCTATAAAATTTTATCCATTTGTATTAGTAGCAGCACTGTTTATATTGATGTGCAAAAATAAAAAAATAGGAAAAAAAGCATAACCATAATTGAAAATCTCATTTTTAAAGTGTATTGTAAATATTGATCTGATAGTACAGCAAGACTAAAACTAGAACTCTGCAAATTAAATGTGGATTTTTTTGTTATAATTGTAAAAAAATATAAATACAAGTTGTGATTATTGAACCTAGAAGGCATGGATTTGTAGTACGTTGCTATTTTATATCTATCATTCTTCATTCTGTGTGTGTTTTCAACTAAACTATTATGGTTGTATCTTTCATCTGAAATAGGCGAAAATTGTGCCTTTTTAGAGATTTGAGAGAAAATTTTGGATAATTCTATTTCCACACACCAAAACATCTCATTCCACATCCTCTAGCCCCAATCCTAATCCACTTGCCACTTCCACCACCAGTGTATGTATACCATATACTAACGGCGGAGGCACAAAGATTTGTAGTCTATGAATATAGAAGATGAATTGTAAACGTCTATGTTTGTGGAGTTTCAAACATTTGAATCAAATTATTTATTTATTTTATTTATTACGTGATAGTTTTTAAACTAATCGATTGTTGTGGGCATCTTTCAAATTCAAAAAATGTGATAAGAGTTGTAGAAAGTGTTCTCACCAAATGACATTTACACTTTATATTTTAGTATAGATATTAGTATGCATATGCATAATTAAACATATAAATGTTGGAAAATTTTGGTTTACAAGGCTTATTTTGGGCAACTTTGAGCCCAAAATTGAATGGGCTCCAAACGTTTTTTGGGATGAGTCTAAAGAGGTGTTGTGTTCCTTGCCGCATGGTAAGTCACACGGTGAAGACGGTTAGTCAAAACCATTTATTAGTGAATGGAATTTGACGTCATTTTTGAGTTCGTGGAATTTAACAAATTTAAGAATTAAATGTGGGTTTCCTTATATGGGTTGTCCTGCATTGAAACTTGAAGAGAGCTTTTGTGAGTATATAAGCTCTAGGTGTACAACCTTGGGTTGGGTCCCAAGGGGCACCCCAAGTTTATAGAATGGAGGAGTTATGGACAAAATGAACCTTAGCCTAAACCACTACGCGCGCCGCTGCTGGCCGTCTAGTCCGAGCCAGGCGCAGGTGTGGGTCGGTTCTAATATTAATTTTTTGGACAAAATCTATTTGAATTTTTTCAAAAATTTATTGCAGGAATTTAATTCCGAATTTGAATTTGAAATTCAAATTTTTTGTCCATAATTGTGTGCCTCTTTTAAGATCCAAATTTCACAACAAATTCTTTAGTCCAAACAGTTTTTCAAACTGTTCAAAACCGGACAGATTCATAACTGTCCAGACAGATTCAAATTCTGGACAGTTTTGTTGCAAATCTGTTTGAATTTTGAATGATATCTGTCCAATTCAAAATAGCACCTGTTCAGTGTCAAAAAACACCTGTTCGGGGCTGTCTTTTTTGGCTATAAATACCAACATTTCCAACAGTGTTCAGGGATCAAAAAATGTCTGAAAATTCAATTTTTGCTGTCCTAATTTCTGCACGATTGTATATATTCTTCATATTAGTTTTAGGAATTTTTATAGAGAGTATAGAACACAAAGTTCTAGTTCGCCAGACAAATTTGTTTGGAGTGCTACTACAAATTTGTGAAAATCATTGTATCCTGGGAGATAGACGCCATTAGTCCGTAAGCACGGAAGCGGGGTGAATCTGTCTTAAGGACATAGTGTCACACACTCGATTTGGTCTTTTATTTTTAAATTCTGTTCGATAAATAAATTCGGTACGTTATTTATTTATTTGTTTGGTTTTGTTTCAATTTATTTTATTTACACAAAAGATTGTTCCAACAATCTTAAGACAAATTCAAATTATTCTGTTTACAGAATTTTTCGTTTTTTCCCTTTTCCCTTTCTTGTTCTTACAGAAATTATTTTCTGTGATTTTACAAATTAATATTCTGGCTAGAAAAAAAATAGTGGTTATATGTTGTTTGACAGATAGTAGTAATATGCTGTCTATTTTCTTTGACAACTAGTAGTAATATACTGGTGTCATTAACAATTCAGAATATATATCTGTGGAATTTTGTCAGAAATTAATTTTGGTTTTTAAAAATTATTTTCTGAGTGTTCATTAATTAAAATTCTGATTTCAAAAGAGGGCAACAGAAAATGTTGTTCTATCTTACAACTCTTAACCTGGCCCGTTTCCTCCGTGAGGATGCTCCTATTTTGAAAGAGGATGAAACCAACCAGCAAGTGGTTGCTGCGGTCGATGCCTGGAAACATACTGATTTCCTTTGTCAAAACTACATCTTGAACGGACTTGACAACACATTATACAATGTCTACAGCCCTATCAAGACAGTAAAGGAACTTTGGGAGTCTTTGGAGAAAAAGTACAAAACGGAAGATGCCGGCTCAAAGAAATTTGTGGTTGACAAATTCCTGGACTTTGTAATGGTTGATTCTAAGACTGTGATCAGCCAAGTTCAAGATCTCCAACTCATTCTGCATGACATTCATGCAGAAGGCATGTCTCTCAGTGAATCCTTCCAAGTTGCAGCCTTAATTGAGAAATTACCACAATGTTGGAAGGAATTCAAAAACTACCTCAAACACAAGTGCAAAGAAATGTCTTTAGAAGAATTAATTGTGCGTTTGAGGATTGAGGAGGACAACCGCAATTCTGAAAAGTGGGCTGGTAAGCATCCTATGGAGTCTAAGGCAAATGTGGTAGAACATGCTTCAAAAACCAAGAAACGGAAGTCTTCTAGAGAAAGTTCATCACAAGGCTCTAAAGGGAGGGAAAATAAAAAGTACAAGTTTAATGGCAAATGTTACATCTGTGACAAAGAGGGACATTAGGCCAAAGATTGTCGTAGCAAAGGCAAAAGCAAAAGAAGAACAAGCAAGAAGCCTGCTCAAACCCATATGACCGAAGTGGACAATATTTCCAATGGTGTAGATGACATCAATCTTTCTGCAGTTGTTTCCGAGGCAAATCTTGTCGGAAATCCTAAAGAATGGTGGGTGGACACTGGTGCTACTCGCCATATCTATGCCGACAAAAAGATAAAAGATGTTCACATCTTATTCTACAGTTGACAATGGTGAACAACTTTTTATGGGCAACTCCTCAACTTCCAAAGTTGAAGGACAAGGAAAGATTGTACTTAAGATGACATCTGGAAATGAACTCACTCTCAACAATGTGCTGCATGTACCGGACATTTGCAATAATCTTGTTTCCGGATCTTTGTTGAGTAAGAATGGGTTTAGGTTAATGTTTGAGAGTAATAAATTTGTACTTACTAAGAATGGGATGTATGTAGGAAAATGTTACATGTCTGATGGCCTTTTCAAGATAAATGTAATGACCGTTGTACCCTCAGTTATTAATAAAAATGCATCTTCTTTTTACTTGCTTGAATCTTCAAATTTATGGCATGGTAGACTAGGACATGTTAATTATGGATCTTTACGTAGATTAATTAATATGGAATGTTTACCTAAATTTGACATTGATTCAAATCATAAATGTGAAATTTGCGTTGAGGCAAAATTATCTAAAACTCATTTTCATTCAATTGAAAGAATTACAGAACCACTTGAATTAATTCATAGTGACATTTGTGATTTTAAATCAATTCAAACCAGAGGTGGGAAAAAATATTTTATCACTATCATAGATGACTATATTAGATATAGGCCCCATTTGGTAGAACTGTGAGAAAGTGATTATAACTTATAGTTTAACAGCTTATAGCTTATAGCTTATAACTGTAAACATAAGCTGATTTTTGACTTATAAATTAAGCTTCTCCTCCTCCACTAAAAAAATAAGTTGATTTTTGACTTACAAAAAGTTATAAGCTGTATTGTTAAGCTGAACCAAATACATCAAAATTGCTTAAATTAAGCTAAAAGCTGAAATAAGCTGGAAATAAGTCCTACCAAACAGGGCCGTAGTTATGTTTATTTAATTCAAACCAAGGATGAAGCTTTGGAAACTTTCATTCAATATAAAAATGAAGTTGATAATCAACTTAGCAAGAAGATTAAGAAACTTAGAAGTAATAGAGGTGGTTAATATGAATCACCTTTTGGTGAATTTTGTAAAGAATATGGAATAATTCATCAAACTACCACTCCTTACTCACCTCAGTAAAATGGAATTACTGAAAGGAAAAATAAGACTTTAAAAGAAATGATGAATGCCATGTTAATAAGTTCTGGATTACCTCAGAACTTGTGGGGGGAAGCAATACTTTCTGCAAATTATATTTTAAATAAAGTACCCCGAAAGAAAGTGAATCAAACACCTTATGAAATATGGCATGGGAGAGTACCATCCTACAAATACTTAAAAGTGTGCGGGTGTTTGGGTAAAGTGGCTATTCCTAGTTCTAAAAAGACTAAGATAGATCCTAAAACCGTTGATTGTATTTTCATCGGTTATGCCAAGAATAGTAGTGCATATCGATTTTTGATTCATAAATCAGAACATTCCGAAATGCATGTAAATACTATTATTGAATCTCAGAATGCATCTTTCTTTGAACATGTATTTCCAAATAAGATTGGACAAGAGACTAGTAACAATAAAAGATCTCATGATCCTATTATTAGTCAGGATCAAGAACATGATCAAGAACAAGAGCAAGAGTTAGATCAAAATGAGGAAGAGGAACTTAGACGTAGTAAATGTGCTAGAACTTCAAAATCTTTTGGTCCAGATTTTCTAACATTTTTGTTAGAAAATGAGCCTTTAACTTTTAAAGAGGCTATGTCCAGTCCTGAAGCTCCTTTATGGAAAGAAGCTGTCAATAGTGAAGTTGAATCCATATTGCAAAATCACACTTGGGAATTAGTGGACTTCCCACCAGGTTGTAAACCACTTGGGTACAAGTGGATTTTTAAAACGAAAAATGAAAGCGGATGGATCAATTGACAAATACAAGGTAAGACTTGTGGTTAAAGGGTATAGACAAAAAGAAGGTCTTGATTACTTTGACACATACTCACCGGTTACGAGAATAACATCCATTAGAATGCTAATTGCTATTGCATCTTTGTACAATCTAGAAATTCATCAAATGGATGTGAAAACCACTTTCTTAAATGGTGAGTTAGATGAAGAAATTTATATGGAACAACCAGAAAGATTTTCTGTTCCAGGAAAAGAAAAGAAAGTGTGTAAATTGGTTAAATCATTATATGGTTTAAAACAAGCGCCAAAGCAATGGCATGAGAAATTTGACAAGGCAATGATGTCAAATGGTTTTAAAATTAATGAGTGTGACAAATGTGTTTATATTAAAAACACAGACAAAGGTTATGTCATTGTATATCTTTATGTAGATGATATGCTCATCATAGGTAGTAATAATGATATGATTAAAACTACCAAGAAAATGTTGAATAAACATTTTGACATGAAGGACATGGGCATTGCTGATGTAATTCTTGGTATGAAAATTATCAAAATATCAAAAAGTTATGCTTTGTCACAATCTCATTACATTGAGAAAATACTTGAAAATTCAGCAAAGATGATGATCATCTTGCTAGAACACCTGCAGATGTTAATTTGTTTCTTTTTAAGAATGTACAGGAAAGTATTTCTCAATTAGAGTATGTCCAAATTATTGGAAGCTTAATGTACTTGATGAACTGCATTCGCCCGGATATAGCTTATGTAGTAAGTAAATTAAGTAGATATGCGAGTAATCTAGGAGTAGAACACTAGAAAGCTATTATAAGGGTTCTTAGATATCTCCGATTTACTCGTAACATTGGGCTGAATTATACTAGATATCCAGCAGTACTTGAAGGTTACTGTGATGCAAACTGGATACCTGATACTAGAGACTCAAAGTCCACTACTGGGTATGTTTTTACTCTTGGTGGGGTAGCTGTTTCTTGGAAATCTTCCAAACAAACTTGCATAGCTAGGTCTACTATGGAATCAGAATTCATAGCTTTAGATAAAGCTGGGGAAGAAGCAGAATGGCTTCGTCACTTCTTTGAAGATATTCCAATATGGCCAAAACCGGTGCCTGCTATATGCATACATTACGATAGTCAATCAGCAATAGGTAGAGCACAGAGTCATATGTATAACGGTAAGTCATGACACATTCGTCGTCAACATAATACCGTAAGACAACTATACTCTAATGGAATTATTTCTATTGAATATGTGAAGTCTAAAGACAACATAGCGGATCCACTAACCAAAGGGTTAGTAAGAGAGTTAGTTGAGAATTCATCGAAGGGAATGGGACTTAACCCTATTAAATAAAAGTTACCACAACGGCAACCCAACCTAGTTGCCTGGAAATCTCAAGATCTAGGTTCAAAGGGACAACCAAGTTGTGTATGACTCAAAAGAATCACTAGGGAGTTAAACTCCTACCCATTTCTATGATGAAATAGTGATGTCTACAGCGTTTTAAGTTAAGTTAAAAATTAATGATTCTTATATCTAGGTATACCTAATGGAGTATGGCAGGATACTCTTCATACGAATCACTTATATGAGTGTGAATTGGGCCGGTTCTATGAGATTTGTGAAGGGCTACAATTCTCTAGAGCACTCATGAAAGACCTGGTGGTTCAGGGCCAAAATGAACACAATAGTGAGAACTAAACTGTGTCTAGTAATATACTGTGTGAATTTTATTGTCTTGGTTTACACAAATGGCTAAACGGTTCAAAACATCATGTTCACTAGTTAGCTAGTAAATCCGATAATGTCTCACAAGGGAAGGTTCAAAGCCAAAAGCTACCTATCTTTTGCAGAATATTACAAATTTCTGTACTCTCTGTAATGGATCATATTGTATTTTCTCTCCGTCAAATTTCATTCATGTGGGGAATTGTTGGAAAATTTTGGTTTATAAGGCTTATTTTGGGCCAACTTTGAGCCCAAAATTGAATGGGCCCCAAACGTTTTTTGGGGTGGGTCCGAAGAGGTGTTGTATTCTTTGCTGCATGGTAAATCATACGGTGAAGACGGTTCGTCAAAACCATTTATGAGTAAATGAGAATTTGACGTCGTTTTCAAGTTCGTGGAATTGAACAAATTCAAGAATTAAATGTGGGTTTCCTTATATGGGTTGTCCCACATTGAAACTTGAAGAGAGCTTTTGTGAGTATATAAGCTCTAGATGTATGTACGGGGAGCAAATATTCCGGCGAGCCCGTACTCCTTTCTTCCAAGCTCCATCTCTATCCGATCACCTGTGAGGACAACAGCGGTGAGCTACCCGGCGGTGTGTGGCCGGAAAACCCCTCCGACGATCAAGTTAGCACACACCTTGGGATAGAGAGAGAGAGAGGAGAGTGTAAGTGTTTCTTACAAAGATGATCGTGTGTCTGCATGGGGGGCGCAGACATGCTTATATACCTTCTGCGCCCCAAATCTACCCCTAGAGATCTCTCGACACGTGGTACTGCTATCCCATCCGTCAGTACAAATCTTGCTGAACATCACCTAACCCAACTGCTAGCCCACTTTGCTGGGAGCTCGGCAGCCGGGGTGAAGCATCATGGCTGCCGACAGCCAGGCTGCACTTCATACCCAAGTGTACCAATAGCCGAGCTCCGTTCCTATCATGCTCGACCGCATTCCAGCGAAGCCGAGCTCCTGAAAGGTCATGCCAATCAACCAAAGGCTTTCCTGCCAAGCTACGGGCACGAGCTTCCCCGCCGAGCCAAAGGTGTATGCCTTCCGGCCGAGCAACGCAAGTTGCACGGTCACCACCGGTGCAGGTTCAAGCAGTTCGGCCACGGGTTGAGCAGCCCCAACTCCGGGCAAATCCCAAGCTATCTCGCCCAACACGTCCTTGGGCCTTCAACTTGCTCGGCTTTTATCTCGGCCCACTTCCAGCTCATAAATCTCCCTCTCAATTGCCCCTTAATTCCGTCCGCGCAAGCGTGACTAGGATTATCTATTCTGACCGGGGTAACTCTTCCTCGGTCTTCGGTTTTGCAAGAGGTCAACCGAGCTAGTCTCCTTGCTCGGTTCCTTGACTTGCTCGGTCGATGCCTCGTCTGACTTTCCTGTCTCTTCAACTCTGACGCTGCCATTAATGAGAGCACGTGTCAATCTCTTATTGGTCCTCGAGCAGCCAACCCAACCGTCCCCTCAAATTTGAATTCGGACGGCTTCTTTCCCTCTATAAACATGCCCCTTCTTACTCCCTTTCGTCCCTACTGCCTCTCCTCAAGCCTTCGACGTTTCAGAGCTTAAGCATCCCCAACACAACTTCATCCCTGCCATTCCTTGCATTTGTGCTCGAAGAAGTAGGCCCTGCCCTCAACTGGTAAGTTCTTTGAGCCTCGTTTTTGCTATTTCAGTCGGTATTTCACATATTAGGGCACTAAATCCATAGGCTTTAGGGCATTAGGCACCCAAAACCATCCCTAACCCTTCACTCTTCTTGTTGTTCTTCATTTTCTGTGATGAACACTAAAGAACTGGGGCGGACCGGGCTCCAGGTCTTCCTTTGATCCAAAAATCAATTGGACCGGGCAATAATCAATTTGTCCCAACCTTAGTAGAAACCGGGGTAGCCAAAGGACTTGGCCGCTCGACCGGGCTAACATCTGGTCCGCTTGAGCGACTAAGCTCCTTGGTTAGCCTTTAAACCGAGGTGGTTTGGCACTCTTCCTGACCGAGCTAAAGTGAAGCTCGTTTTGCGCGATCGCGCTCCCACTTACACTTGCCATCCTTTTCCTACAGAGTCTAAGGGGACCACAGACCATTACCGAGGCTCTCAAAGACCGAGCAGCCATCAATCACCAGCCTGTGCCAAACTCCTCAACCGAGCTAACTTACCCGGCCACACATGGGACGCTTCCGCTTCCTTGTGGACACACCGGCTGCCTTGGCCGCTTTCCGGGAGGAGTATGGCATCCCGGCAGATGTCCATTTAGAGCTCGCCGAGATTGAGACAACCCCTTGGGGCAGATTAGACCAGTGCCCCTTCACCGTGCTGTCTATAATTGAAGAAGGCCTCCGCTTCCCGGTCAACCCACTGATGACCGAATTCCTACGCCGCACCGGGCTAGCACCCACCCAAGTCTCTACCAACACCTACCGAATAATCAATGGCGTGCACGAGCTAAACAACCAGCTAGGCACAAACTTAGGTTTAGCCGAGATACTGCGACAATATACCCTTGGGCACACGGGCGATGGCTTCGCCTACTACCTAAAGATTAGGCCGGGCAAAGAAAAAATAGTGACC
Organism: Camellia japonica; assembly: GCA_030407325.1. Taxonomy (NCBI): domain Eukaryota; kingdom Viridiplantae; phylum Streptophyta; class Magnoliopsida; order Ericales; family Theaceae; genus Camellia; species Camellia japonica. Next base: position 99,470,769 of record JAPPVO010000019.1, on the reverse strand, counting down.
GGTACCCCAAATAAAGATTTGCACGATGACGACTTCTTCTGGGGGTTCGGCAACTATGAACCAGCCGACGTACCGGGCTGGTTCATTAGTAAGAACTTCGGTGAAACATGTAAGCCGTGCTAACCTGCTCGGCCAATTACTTTTTTTTTTCAATGCTCTGTACTTAGCCATTTTTCCGCTTTCTTTTGCAGCGATCCAAGCATCACAAGCCAACTACCGCTACCCCAACAAAGAAGCCATCCGGACCGTGCTCCGCTACCGCCACCGGGATTGTAACGAGCTGCTTGGCTACACTCCCACATACAGATACTCAGCTCCACGCCGGAGTAAGGTCACAGACTTTCTCCGTGCTCCGTCGCCTCCTCCAGACCCAACATTACCGGACGTGCCCCTAATCCGATTAACTGAAGAAAAAGAGATGGCAAAATGAAGCCGTATCAAGAACCTCCTTACAGCAACATCCGCAGAGATACCGAGCATCATCACTCGCGCTTCAACTGCCGGCCAATCAAGCGGCGCCGTGGTGGCGTTGGCATCTCTAGCGGCCGGGCAAGCCAGCCAAGAAACCCGCCGGCTGGGAAAAGGCCTCGCGCAGATCCCTCTGCCAAGCTAGTTGAAGAGCTGACTACCGAGCAACCCGCCCTCACCGTAGACCCAACGCTGGCGTAGCGACCGCAGCTAAAACACCAGGGTAAAGAAATCCCGGCAACAGCTTCCGTGAAGGGTGACAAGGAACATCTTCTCGCCTTTGACCTCTCCAAGGCCCTTCTCCTACCGAGCGACGTGGTCGGCAGCGACCATGTTCCAGACACCCGATTGGTGAAGTCGGCCGTGAAGTCCACGACTAGGTTAAGAGTCAAACCTCTACCCAAATTTTCACTAGTGTTTGTACGGTTTCCACTCTGATCCAACTTTCTTCTTGCAGGCCATCCAGAAGCAACACTTGGTCATAGAGCGCATCCATCGACTACAGCAAAAGGCAACGACACTGCCAGCCAAGTCCAAAGCCTTCAGACCGAGCTCGGCCGAGCAAAGTCTTCTCTTCAGATTGCTAATGTTGACAACAACAAGTTGCTCGGCCAGCTTGACGTCGCCGAGCAAGAAAGAGATGCAATAAAAGCCGAGCTTGAGGCACTCAAAAAGTCAAGGGAGAAGGAGTGCGAAGACGCCAACAATGCTGGCTTCAAGGAGGCCGAGGACAGTTACAAGAAGCAAGTCTTTGCCACCCAGGACATCTACTTTAAGGTGGGTTGGAAGGCTTCTTGCACTCAGCTCGGTCAAGGTCCTGATACCGACGTGTTTGCCTCCCCACCGGCTGTCTTCCTACCGACCTATCTCGTGCCATATGCCAACGACGTCTTCAGCGCGTTGCAGGCTGAGGCCGAGGAAGGACTTGAAGGAGAAGGCGAGACAGGTGCTGAGGGAGAGGACCGCCAAGAGCTGGAGCAGCCCGGCCATACAGAGACCAGTGTCCAAGACCAAACCCCACCCATCAACCTGGAGGTAGCTGACGACGAATTCACTAACCTTTCCCCCCTAGTGTAGTTTTCTTTGTTTTCTTTCTTTTTGCTCTGCATTTGTAACCGGGCTGTATGCCCCACCTCTTGTACATATTTTTATCATCAATGAAAAAGCTCAATTTTCTTAAGTGTTTGCGCGGTCTTCAAGCTGAGTAACCTCAACCGGACAAAATACTTCGGCAACATTAAACATCTTGCTCAACTTAATTAACCGGCAAAGACATCTCGGTTTGAATAAACAATTAGCATAGTCAACCGGAATAAATCATCTCGGTAGTAAGTCCAAAGCTGAGCACATCAACTCTTTAAACCGGAATAAACATCTCGGTTGAGCATGCCAAAGTTGGTCAAAACATCAACTCTTTCAACCGGAGCAACTCATCTCGGTTGAGAATATCCAAGTTGAGCAAAACATCAACTCTTTCAACCGAAGTAAATCATCTCGGTTGAGAATATTTAAGTTGAGCAAAACATCAACTCTTTCAACCGGAGCAACTCATCTCGGTTGAGAATATCCAAGTTGAGCAAAACATCAACTCTTTCAACCGGAGTAAATCATCTCGATTGAGAATATCCAAGTTGAGCAAAACATCAACTCTTTCAACTGGAGTAAATCATCGCGGTTGAGAATACCGAAGTTGAGCAAAACATCAAGAATACCGAAGTTGAGCAAAACATCAACTCTTTCAACTGGAGTAAATCATTTCGGTTGAGAATACCTAAGTTGAGCAAAACATCAACTCTTTCAACCGGAGTAAATCATCTCGGTTGAGAATACCTAAGTTGAGCAAACACAACTCTTTCAACCGAGTAAATCATCTCGGTTGAGAATACCTAAGTTGAGCAAAACATCAACTCTTTAAACCGGAGTAAATCATCTCGGTTGAAAATCTCAAAACTCAAAGCAACAATAAAAATGCTAAGGCAAAGATGAGTCACTTCTATATATTGACAAAAATGAATATTACATGAAGTGTAAGGCAAAAAATTCCTTTGCATAAAAAGAAAGCAAAAGCTAGAAATAATACAGCTTGAGGTTGGCTGCATTCCATGGCCGAGGTATTCCTCTACCATCCAAGTCCTCCAAGTGATATGCCCCCTTGCCCGCCAAACCGGTTATCTTGTAGGGTCCTTCCCAATTTGCCCCTAGTTTGCCTTCACCTGGCACCAGGGTATTGCCCATGACCTTCCTCAAGACCCAATCACCTACTTTGAACGGTCTGGGGTGCACGGTTTGTTGTTTATTTCCTTGAAAGCTCTTGTTGGTAGGCGGCCACATGGATGAGAGCCTTTTCCCGGCGTTCTTCCACTAGGTCCAATTCCAGGCAATGGCTTCGGCGTTCAGCTCGGGCTCAAAATTTTCACTTTTGAGGGTGGGCATACCAACTTCCAAAGGGATGACCGCCTCCATGCCATATGCCAAAGCAAAAGGAGTTTCCCCGGTAGATCGCCGTGGGGTTGTTCGGTATGCCCAAAGGACACTGGGGAGTTCCTCAGCCCACTTTCCTTTGGCTTTCTCAAGCCTCTTCTTCAGTCCATCAAGAATGGTCTTGTTCGAAGCCTCGGCTTGACCATTGGACTGCGGGTAAGCCGGAGTAGAGTTGTAGAATTCGATCTTCAAATCTTCACAGAACCCCCTGAATAGGCGGCCGTCAAATTGGGTGCCGTTATCCGAGATCAGAATTTTGGGGACGCCGAATCGTGTTACCACATTTTTCCAAACAAACCGCTTGATGTCTTTCTCCTTGATTGTCGTCAAAGGCTCAACTTCAACCCACTTGGTGAAATAGTCTGTAGCCGCGATGAAGAACTTCCGGTTGCCTGGTGCAGTTGGGAGCGGCCCCACTATGTCGAGCCTCCACATTGCAAAGGGCCACGGGCTGGTGAGGGGAAGGAGTTCCCTGGCCGACTGGTGGATCTGGTGGGCAAACTTTTGGCACTTCTCACACTTGCGAACATACTTATGTGCGTCGGCTTGCATGCACGGCCACCAGTAGCCTTGCGAAATAGCTCGGTAGGCCAAGGACCTGCCCCCTATGTGACTGCCACAAATGCCTTCGTGAACTTCGTACAATGAAGGCTTTCACGCTGCTCGTGCACACACTTTAGGTAGGGACCGGCGAAAGACTTCTTGTATAAAGCGCCTGATGAGAGAGCCAAAACCGCTCTGACTTCACCGCACTTTATGCTTCCTTCTTGTTGGCTGGAAGGGTCCGTTCTTTGAGAAAGAGGATTATGGGGTCCATCCAAGAAGGACCTAGCTCGGCGCAGTGTACTTCTGTCTGCCCGTTTCCTCAATGCTGTGCCTCGGAAGGAATTCAATCAAAAGAGGGTTGGGAGATGTGCTGTCGACCATAGAAGCAAGGCCGGTCAACTCATCTGCTCGGCCGTTTTCTTCGCGGCCAATCTGTTGGACCCTGATCGCCTGAAATCACTTGATGTGGTCCCTGACCAGAGTCTGGTACTTCCTCATTCTGTCATTCTTTGCCTCGTAAACCCCAAACACTTGGTTAACCATAAGCTGGGAATCACTATAAACCATTAGCTCGATGCTTGCATCTGAAGCGCGCTCTTGAGACCAGCCAAGAGCGCCTCGTACTCGGCCTCATTGTTGGATGCTGGGAATCCGAGGATGATAGAGTGTTCGATGGTCAGCCTGTCTGGCGAAATCAATACTATACCCAGCCCGGCGCCGTGGCGGTTTGAAGCCCCATCGACAAAAAGTTTCCATTTCCCCCACAAAGAGCTTCCAACATTCTGATGGGTCCTGAGAGCTCGAAGGTTGATGGGATCACGGTTGCACGGCTGTTCGGCTTCAAGTTCTGTGCTGAGCGGTTCCACTTCAGCCCCCCTTGGCGATTCGGCGCCGACTCAACAAGTTGACCATAATGCCTAAGTCCGTAGGCGAATCGCCAGGTTGCGGTATTATGCCGGCCGCAGGCTCTGTGCTGAACGTGTCCACTTCAGTCCCCCTGGTGATTCGGCATCGGACTCGGCAAGTTGAACCATAATGCCTAAGTCCGTAGGCGAATCGCCAGGTTGCGGTATTATGCCGGCCGCAGGCTCTGTGCTGAGCGTGTCCACTTCAGTCCCCCTTGGTGATTCGGCACCGGACTCGGCAAGTTGAACCATAATGCCTAAGTCCGTAGGCGAATCGCCAGGTTGCGGTATTATGCCGGCCGCAGGCTCTGTGCTGAGCGTGTCCACTTCAGTCCCCCTTGGTGATTCGGCACCGGACTCGGCAAGTTGAACCATAATGCCTAAGTCCGTAGGCGAATCGCCAGGTTGCGGTATCGTACTAACTGAAGGTGCTTCGGCGGGGCGCGCAAGTTCCGCGTCGCCTACACCGCCAAGCTGTTGTATTTCGGTTGGGCGTGCATTCACCTCTTCATCCGCCGCGGCAATATCGACCGGGCATACCGGATGGGTTCCAGGTGAGAATTCAGCAACGAAGTCGGCCAAAGTCTGGGCTTTGATGGCAGTGCGAGGCTGGAACTTGACGTCAAACTGTCCCAACTCGACCGCCCACTTAAGAATTCGACCGGAGAAGTCCGCCCGCTCGAATAAAGCTTTGAGGGGGAACTCGGTCAGAACGGTTATTGTATGTGCATGGAAATAGTGCGCCAACTTCCTTGAAGCCATCATCAAAGCTAACGCAAGTTTTTCCAGCGGCAGGTACCTCGACTCTGCCGGTAGCAAGGTTTTGCTGACGTAGAAGATGGGCAGATGTTTGATTCCTTCGACCGGACAAGCACCGCACTGACTGCATGCTGCGATACGGCCAGATAAAGGTAGAGTTCTTCTCCGGGCTCCGGTGTGACCAACAGTGGCGCTGAAGACAAATACTCCTTGAGCTCGGCCAAAGCCCGGTCACACTCCTCGTCCCATGAGAACTTTGATTTCAAGGCTTGAAAAAAGGGCGGCAGCGATCTGATGACCGGCTTATAAAACGATTAAGCGGGCGGCCATTCCGGCCAGATGCTGCACGTCCTTGGCCGAGCTGGGCTGTTTTAACTCTTGCACAACTCGGATTTGTGTAGGGTCTGCTTCGATACCTCGGTTCGTGACTAGGAAACCCAAAAATTTCCGGATCCACGCCGAAGGCACACTTAGACGCATTCAGGCGTAGCTTGTGCTTTTTGAGAATGGCGAACATCTCGGCCAAGTCGGACAAATGGTCTGCTTGATGCCGGCTCTTAACCACCATATCATCAATATAAGCCTCTATTGTCCGGCCTAGCAGAGGTGCGAACATCTTGGTCACCATCCTTTAAAAAGTTGCCCCGGCATTCTTCAAACCAAAAGGCATGACTCGGTAGCAGAAGAGTCCCTTGGTGTAGTGAATGAGGTGATCTCTCGGTCGGGCCCATGCATGGCAATCTGATGGTAGCCGCGGTAGGCGTCCAAGAAACTGAGCCTGTTATGTCCAGCCGTCAAGTCCACAAGCTGGTCTATTCTAGGCAGAGGGAAGCTGTCTTTCGGACAAGCTTGGTTGACGGTCTTGTAGTCGACGCAAACTCGCCACTTCCCATTCTTCTTGGGCACCACGACGGTGTTCGAAATCCACCGAGGGTAGTGCACTTCCTGAATCGCTCGCGCCTCAAGCAAGTTCTTTACTTCCTCCGCAACTACCTCGGCGTGATGCAGCGCCGATCTCCTTGTTCGCTAGATGACCGGCTTGGCTCCGGGGAAGACATTGAGATGATGGCATATAAAACTCGGATCGAGACCGGGCATGTCGTAAGGCGACCATGCAAAGACTTCGATGTTGGCCATCAAAAACTCAACCATCTCGGTCCTTTCCTGGGCTGTAAGGCTTGAGCCGAGCAAGAAGAACTTGTCCGGATGCTCTGTATCAATTCGCACCTCCACCAATTCCTCGACAGCTTTGTCCTCGGCCTTGGTGCCCACATCGTCAAGGACTCCCCGGTCCTCCGGTCCCTCAATCATTTGAACGAAGCCTTTGGCAGCCCGGCTCCCATTGACTGCTACGAAGCATTGCTTCGACATGACTTGATCGCCCCAGACCTCCTCGATTGCGCCCATAGCCGAGGGAAATCTCATCACCTGATGGTAGGTCGATGCCACGGCTTGCATAGCGTGGAGCCATCCCCTTCCAAGGATCAAATTATAAGTAGATGGAACCTGCAACACCCAGAACTCCACTTGTTTGACCACGGATCCCACTTTGACCGGCAGGATAATCTTTTAAAGGCCACTCTGGTTGCGAGTTGAAACCAACCAGTGGCGAAGTTGCCGGGGCCAAATCCGTATCTCAGAGCTTGAGCTGTTTGAAAGCGTCGTAGTACATGATCTCGACCGAGCTTCCCTGATCGATCAAGATCCGTTTAACATCAAATTCTTTGACGCAGAGTGTAACCACTAGGGCATCGTTGTGTGGCGTCTGAACGCGCTCTAGGTCTCTTGAGGAGAAACTGATCACATCTTTCTCTTCGGTCTTCCCCCTCTTGATCGCAGGCTGAACCGACAAAACTTCCCTCATGTGCTCTGCCTTCTTGATCATACCTCAGAGCTCGCATACACGTGCCGGTTCCACTATGCTGTGGATGACATTAACAACCCCTTGTGGAGGCGCATCTCGGTCATCCAGTCCCCGCGGGTCAACCGGAGCCTGATTTGCCTTCACGACCCCATCAATGTAAAGGTCCAAGTGTCCGGCTACGACTAGCTCTTCCAAGTGCTGCCTCAAAGGCAAACAGTCCTCTGTCCGGTGGCGTCGCTCCCGGTGAAACGTGCAACGATACCTCGGATTGAAGCCCTTCTGTCCATCGCCTAACTTAGCAGGAAACCGGACATACTCCTCGTCACGGATTTCACTCAGTATGCGATATATTGGAATTTTAAAGACCGTGGTGATGCCTGTCCTTGCTTTCAACCTTCTGTTTGCATCGGCTACGTCATCCCGGGGGTAGTCATCCCGGTCATTCCGACGTCCCCTACCCCGGTTTTTGCGATTTGAGCCACGGTCAGATTCCTCAGCGCGGTCACTTGATCGGTTGGACTCTTGTCCGACCGCGTGCACTTTTCCAGCCGACTTCTTGTCTGTTGCTACCGGAGTTGCCTTTGCGGTAGATGCTGACGCATCATCCTCAACTCGGATATGCTCATTGATGCGTTGCATGAGCTGGCCCATGGATGTCGACTGGTGCATGGTAAGCGAGTCCCGCAGTCTATGTCCGACCGGGAGACCACGCTTGTATTGTGTTATTGCAAGGTTGACCGGGCAATCCAAGATCTCGTTGAAGGTCTCCCAATATCTTGAGTTGTATGCCTTCAATGTGTCACTCGGTTCCATCTTGACACTAGGTGGTCAACTTCCTTTGGTGTTTTTGTGTTGGTTTTGAAGCGCGTCACAAAGGCTTTGGCCAACTGATGCCACCTTTCTATGCTCCCCTCCGGCAACCTCTCAAACCATTTCAAGCCCAGTTCGCCTAAACTTGACGGGAAGATAAGGCACATAAGTGCGTCATTCCGCCTATGTCCGGCCATGACCTGTCGGAAGTGGCTCACATGCATGTAAGGATCGGTTTTTCCGTCGTAGAGCGTGAATTTAGGCTGGTGGAAGCCTGCCGGAAGCGGTGTTGTTTCTATCTCCAGGGAGAAAGGGGTGGCGCTCAGCCTTGCCAAGTCTGTATCTAGAAGGAGTGGCGCTGCTAGGCGGGGTGGAGGCATTCCGACCTCCTCGCTGGCATGAACCCCATAGGATAACCGCTGGAACGCCGACACCCTCTGAGCCTCCCGCCGGCGAGCCCGTTCCTTCAAGACTGCCCGCAAATCCTCTGAACGAGCGGAATAGGAGTACCTCGACGTCGTAGCCGGACGTGAGGGCTGGTAAGTGCTATCTTGCGCGCTGGACTACTCTGCACGCACATCGGAATCACCAACCATGTAACTTATGGTAATAGAAATGGACGGAGTGTGTCGCTGACTCTGACTGCCTGAACGGCGGGGTTGGGTGCGCTCACTATGGTCTCCCACTCCAGCTACACCCTTCCCTTTGACATGCCGCTTCAGCTCCTCCATCTCCACCGCCATTCACCGGATGACGGCGTCCTGGTCCCTGAGCTTGTGTTCCAGACGTCTCGCATGTGTTTCTCTCCGCCGCCGATGACCGTCTCGACTCCGTGAATGACCATAACTTCTTCTGCACTTATCTCGCGCGTCTCCCGACTGTCCTCCTGGGAATGTCTCCAGGTCCGCCATTGGAGGGATGGCGGATGTCCTTCTCTTCTCTTGTCTGCCTGACTCCGGGGTAACTCCATCGATGGCGGACAACGGAATCTCGTCGTTGTTCACCATGTAAGGCGATCAGATGAGCCTGGAAGACAAGGTTTTGTCTGCAAAGTTCCCACAGACGGCGCCAATTGTACGGGGAGCAAATATTCCGGCGAGCTCGTACTCCTTTCTTCCAAGCTCCGTCTCTATCCGATCACCTGCGAGGACAACAGCGGTGAGCTACCCGACAGTGTGTGGCTGGAAAACCCTTCCGACGATCAAGTTAGCACACACCTTGGGATAGAGAGAGAGAGAGGAGAGTGTAAGTGTTTCTTACAAAGATGATCGTGTGTCCGCATGGGGGGCGCAGACATGTTTATATACCTCTGCGCCCTAAATCTACCCCCAGAGATCTCTCGACACGTGGTACTGCTATCCCATCCATCAGCACAAATCTTGCTGAATATCACCTAACCCAACTGCTAGCCCACTCTGCTGGGAGCTCGGCAGCCGGGGTGAAGCATCACGGCTGCCGACAGCCAGGCTGCACTTCATACCCAAGTGTACCAATAGCTGAGCTCCGTTCCTATCATGCTCGACCGCATTCCGGCGAAGCCGAGCTCCAGAAAGGTCATGCCAATCAACCAAAGGCTTTCCTGCCGAGCTACGGGCACGAGCTTCCCCGCCGAGCCAAAGATGTATGCCTTCCGGCCGAGCAACGCAAGTTGCACGGTCACCACCAGTGCAGGTTCAAGCAGTTTGGCCACGGGCTGAGCAGCCCCAACTCCGGGCAAATCCCAAGCTATCTCGGCCCAACACATCCTTGGGCCTTCAACTTGCTCGGCTTTTATCTCGGCCCACTTCCAGCTCATAAATCTCTCTCTCAGTGTACAACCTTGGGTTGGGCCCCAAGGAGCACCCAAGTTTATAGAATGGAGGAGTTGTAGACAAAATGAACCTTAGCCCAAACCACCACAAGCGCACCGCCGTCCGTCCGAGCCGAGCCGTGCCGTGCCGGGCGCGAGTGTGGGTCGGTTCTAATATTAATTTTTTGGACAAAATTCATTTGAATTTTTTCGAAAATTTATTGCAGGAATTTAATTCCGAATTTGAATTTGAAATTCAAATTTTTTGTCCATAATTGTGTGCCTCTTTTAAGATCCAAATTTCACAACAAATTCTTCAGTCCAAACAGTTTTTCAAACTGTTCAAAACCGGACAGATTCATAACTGTCCAGACAGATTCAAATTCTGGACAGTTTTGTTGCAAATCTGTTTGAATTTTGAATGACATCTGTCCAATTCAAAATAGCACCTGTTCAGTGTCAAAAAACACCTGTTCGGGGCTGTCTTTTTTGGCTATAAATACCAACATTTCCAACAGTGTTCAGGGATCAAAAAATAGTCTGAAAATTCAATTTTTGCTGTCCTAATTTCTGCACGATTGCATATATTCTTCATATTAGTTTTAGGAATTTTTATAGAGAGTATAGAACACAAAGTTCTAGTTCGCCAGACAAATTTGTTTGGAGTGCTACTAAAAATTTGTGAAGATCATTGTATCCTGGGAGATAGACGCCATTAGTCCATAAGCACGGAAGCGGGGTGAATCTGTCTTAAGGACATAGTGTCACACACTCGACTTGGTCTTTTATTTTTAAATTATGTTCGATAAATAAATTCGGTACGTTATTTATTTATTTGTTTGATTTTGTTTCAATTTATTTTATTTACACAGAAGATTGTTTCAACAATAAATAAATTAAAAATTATGTTAAAAAGTTAGAAATTATATTATGTAATTTGATTGGTTAGTATGTAATCAAGCTAGAAAAATAATGTATAAATAAAGAAGATAGAAAGAAAAGAGAGTTTGCCAAAAAAAAAAAAAAAAAGTGTTGATTTTTAGGCCCGTTTGTTTTCAGAGGTAGAATGGAAAGAGAGTTTACCAAAAAAAAAAAGTGTTGCTTTTTAGGGCCCGTTTGTTTTCAGAGATAGAACGGAGGAGATTGATAGTGAAGAGATTAATAGTGAAAGGATTAAGTAAAATTGTATTCGTTTTGATGATAGTTGTTAGTGTGGGGATTGTTAAATTATTTTATATAAAAAGAATATAAAATAATAAAACAAATAAATTATAAATATTAAACATTAATGTTCCAAAAAAATGCCCATATGAAAAAAAAAAAAAAAAAACTAAACTAAACTAAACTGGAGGACTAATTTTCTAATACCAAGTCTTTGACTTCCATCTCAATCCCAACATCCAAGGTCCATCCTAATCCGGAGGGCTTATGAATCTCTTCCTCATCTCTCAAAATAAATACAATATTAATAGATTTCACCTCCAAACGGACCCGTAGGCTACGTTTGCGAAGTGGTTAGCCAAAAACTAAAAAAATTAAATAGTTAAAAAGATTGTAAAAAAAGTCCATAATTCTTTCTCTTTTTTTTATTTTTTTATATTTTACACGTCTGTTACATCTGCCTGTAAAAAGTTTATAAGTCATTATTAAATATTTAAGTTTTGTTCATCTTGTATTTTAATCCAAAAAAAAAGTCACTAAAAAAAACTTCCTAAATAAACCCTTCAAACCCACATGAGAAGATATCAAATTATTAAAGATTTATTCATTATATCAACGAGTCAAATTCAAATATGTTTTAAAACACATTAAGTTTTCAACCTAACAATGTACCGATAAAAAAATAAAAAAATAAATTATTAAAATAAAATCTATGATAAACCCGCAATCTCAAACAAATTAGCGAGAAGCCTTATTTAAAATTTTAATTCATTTTCATTTCCTAATTTATTGAGACATTATTGGCATTTAGATGATGCATTACAGTCAAACTATCATTGCTTTCATGTATTGATGATCGCATTGACATAGTAATGTATCCAAATGCAGAATCTAATTGCAAAGTTTGGACTTTTTCCAATTTCATGAGATTGACTGCACATACACTTTCTTTGTTTTTTTATAATAATAAATTTAAAAATAAAAATTGTTTAAAAATATATTTGTTGTATTTTTATTTTTATTTTTATTTTTATTTTTATTTTTATTTATTAAGATGGAAAATAAAAATTAATGAAAATATTTCACAAACTTAACACAAAAGTTGATTTTGGTGAAAAATATTATGCACTTTTTAAATGTAAAAAATATTTATAAGACTAAAAAATCTCACTAATAGCACTACTATTCTTTCTGCCCCTACCCTAACACCACTATGACTCCAACCACTGGCACCACTACCATATTCTATTCTACTATTTTAATATGTTAACTCCACTTTTATTATTATATAACTAGCACGTATAACGGTTTTAGAAATTAAATTGTTTTGTTTTAAAAATAAAAAAATTGTTGTAATTATTGTGTCATGTAAGTTGTCATTAAAAAGTCGCCTCTAAAAGTTTTAAAATAAATAAATAAAATTTAAAGGCAAAACTTTGAAACTGTTGCTAGTAAATGCATTTTTAAAAATAAAATAATTTTGTGCCAAAAAAATTTACTTTCTGAGATTTTGGTTCTAAAAGAGTAATGTTTGTTTTGTGGGATAAGGGTGTGGGATTGGACTACTAATAGTCCATTGTTTGTTTGAAAATTTTTGCTCTGGACTAATAATCCCCTCGAACTATTAGTCCCACAAATATGGGACTATCCTATCCCATGGGAGGGGTGGGATAGAAACCATGGGATTGGTATCCCATGGGATTATTTTGTGAAATGTCCATTTACCCTCCATGCTATTACTTAGAAAAGGGTAAAATAGTCTTTTGAACATTTATAAATTATTTTTTAGTATTGTTAATTTAAAATTATATATTAAATAAAAAATTTAAATTATAAATTAAATTTAATTAAAATAATAAATTTAAAATTATGGCCTTATAAATTAAATTTTTTAGTGTTGTTAATTTAAAATTATATATTAAATAAAAAATATAAATTATAAATTATGGCCTTATAAATTAAATTTTTTTAGTATTGTTGAAAATTTAATTTATATATTAAATAAAATTATTTTTTTATTGTCGTTAATTTAAAATTATATATTAAATAAAAAATATAAATTATAAATTTAATTTAATTGAAAATAATAAATTAAAAATTATGGCCTTATAAATTAAATTTTTAGTGTTGTTAAATTATAAATTATAGATTACAAATTTAAAATTATATATTAAATAAAAATTATAAATTACAAGCATAAAATAGTCTTTTGAACATTTATCTTTCTCCATAATATCCCAAACAAACATGGGATTTAATAGAATAGTCCAATCCAGACCTCTAATCCCATGACTAAACAAACATAGGATAGAAATTTAATCCAACCAAATAGCCCTGGGACAATGTATTCCAGGACTAATAGTCCGATGGATTACAATCTCCCTTATCCAGTCCGTCCAAACAAACACACCCCAAATATCTAATTTCCTCGCTAAAAATATAATAATGATACTTTTGATAATTAAAATATATCATTCTTAAATTTTTTACCTCTAAAATCTATTTATTATAGGAAAAATTCCCTATCAGTGAAACTTTAATGCACCGCTATTAACAACATTGGCCTAGAAATTTCAAAAACCAAGTACTGATTTTCAAGCAAACGATATACCTATAAAAAACAAGAATAATAAATTATTAAAATAAGACCATAACGACCGTCACAATTCCAATCAGCTTGGAAAGAACCCTTATTTGAAATTTTAATTCAGTTTCATCTCCAAATTTATTGAGACATTATTGGCATTTATGATGATGCATTACAGTCAAACTATCATTGCTTTCATGTATTGATGATCGCATTGACATTTAATGGATCCAAATGCAGAATCTAATTGCAAAGTTTGGACTTTTTCCAATTTCATGAGATTCACTGTACTTACACTACGTTTTTTTTTACAATAATAAATTTAAAGGCGAATTACGCTAACGATTTTTATAGTTTAAATCTTATATTACTTTAATTTTTAATTTTTTAATTATGAAATATTTTATTTTAAATTTTAAATTTTGTTTTAAATAAGAATAATTGAAGATATCATTACTCAATTTCAAGGGTAAACTTATCAATTTGATAAAATATAAACTAATTGATAAAAATAAATGTCAAAAAACTAGTTTGAATTTTTAAAAATTTTTCTATCCACTAAAAATAAAATTATGTAAAATTGATAAATCTTTTAATATTTATTTATTTTACTAAATTAATTTTTATTATATGTTAGGATGATGATCATGTAATGGGTAGTTGTTTTTATTTTATTAAATTAGTTTCTATTTTCCAAAAGTCAAATATAGGGACAATTATGATTTCATTTTTAAACCAATCCATTAAATCAAAAAATTCAAAATTAAAAACATTTCATATATTAAATATATCAATTACACATTAAAAGCCTAACAACCATCTATTACATGATTATCATCCAAACACATAATAAAAATTAATTTGGTAAAATAAATAAATGTATAAAAGATTTATTAATTTTACATAATTTTATTTTTGGTGGTTAAAAATTATTTTTAAAATTCACAAAATATTTTTTTGACATTTATTTTTGTCAAATTAGTTTATATTTTTATCAACTTGACGATTTTACCCTTGAAATTGAGCAATGATATTTTCAATTATCTTTATTTAGAACAAAATTCAAAATTTAGGATCAAATATATTACAATTGAAAAGTCAGGGACTAAAGTGACACGAGTCTCAAATTATAGAAATTGTTAGTGTATTTCGCTCTAAATTTAAATAAAAAAAATTGTTTGAAAATATATTTGTTGTATTTTTTTTATAATTATTAAGACAGAAAATAAAAATTAATGAAAATATTTCACAAACTTAACACAAAAGTTGATTTTGGTGAAAATATTATACACTTTTTAAATGTGAAAAATATTTACACTACAAGAATTCACACTTTTAGCAACAAAAAAATTGGTCGTTAAAAGTCAATTTTTGGTCGGCAAAAGTTATCCGCGACCAATTTTTTGGTCGCGTCAGTTTTGGTCGCCAATTGAGGGTCGCGGAAAGTAATTCGCGACCAAAATTTTCATTGGTCGGCAAAAGTTGAATTTGCCGACTAAATTTTTGGTCGCTAAATATTTAATTACCGCGACTAATTCATTTTGTCGCTAAAACACTTTGGTCGCAAAAAGTCACCTTTTGCCGACCAAATTTCTTAGTCGCCAATTGACACATTTCGCGACCAAAAAGTTTGGTTACCAATTGTGACATTTCGCGACCAAAAATTTTGGTCGCCAATTGTAACATTCCGCGACCAAAATTAGTTTAGTCGCCAATTGTTACTTTTCGCGACCAAAACTGTTGGTCGGCAAAAATGAGTTTCCATGACCAACAAAATTTTTGGTTGGCAATACATGTATTTTTTGCGACCAAAACTCTTGGTCGGCAATTGTCATTTTTTGCCAAAAAAAATAATTTATTTGTCGCGACTAATAAATTAGTCGCCAAAGCAGGAACAATACACCTGTAATTCCTAATAATTCATTCAATCCATAATAAACCTATAATTTGAAAGCATCATTCAAATTAACTGAATCATTAACATTCGATACAATACATAATTCATTAACATTCGATACAATACAACTATTCTAAGTTTTCATTTACAAGTCACATCCATCTAGCATAACAAATTGAAACAATACATAAATTGCTCTACTCTACATTTTTTTTTTCTTTTTTTCTGCACAAAATGATGATAAAATGACAGGACACAATCTGAAGTAGAGAGCAATGGAGAGACATGATTGAGCATTAGAAGTGGTTTTTTTTTTTTTTTTACATTATGAGTTCAGTAGGATAGGAATGAATATATGCAGAGTCCATTTGCCAAATCTTGACGGAGGGTATGATGTTGGCCTCAGTAGCATTGTTGAACAAGAAAATTTTTGCATCCTCATAGATGGCCTTCGTTGGATATATCCGCGAAGTTATGCACGTCCTCCCCGCGTTGAGCGAAGCTTTCTACTATCGAATGATCCACCTAAATTAAAAATGACCCACATTTTAATAATATCCAAATTTTATTTTCGATAAATTTTAGGATTTTAGGCAGCAAATTATTATTTACTAAGCAAAATGATTTTTTTAACATACCAATATTCTCATGCTGAACTTTTCTCCTTTGAGCACTGGAACTGTGCTTCCGTAAATTGGTTTCATCACATCTGTTGCCTTTTAAGACCTACACAAAAAACAGATGTATTGGCGAGTCAAGTTGTGGTTCACGCCAAAAACAGTCCTCTGATTAGGGATAGCAAAAAAATCCCCGACCCAGCAGTTCCCAACCCTCCCCGATTCTAATAAAATGAGTTTGGGGAGGGTAACCCGACCCAATTATGCATACTATAAAAAACCAGACATAAATTACATAATTATAAAATGATTTTAAAGATTTTTTTCTCTCTTCTATTCTCTGTTTTATTGTATATTGCAGCTCTTTTCTTTCTTCCTTGACTCTGATCGCACACTTAAATCGATGTTAAATCATTGTCATCTAGAACTATCAAAACCACATTATTAATATTCAATACTAAAAATATAACATAACACTAACGGGGCAAGTAGCGTTGGAGACTAGATTATATTATGTGGGGAGGGCCAAGGATGGGGGAGAGGAGAGTCTGGCGGATAAGGTCCAATATTCACTAAACAAAGGTGGAGGAGGGTAGGGGTCAAAGACTCATACCTGCCTCATTGCCATCCTAACCTCTAATAATACTAAGCCAATGTTTCGGGTTGGAGAAAAAATCAGAATTATATGAAAATAATGGAGGTTCTCAGAGATGGATGGAGATTCTAACTTCAAAATGATTGTTAACAAGGGGCAGGTAATATAATTTTCAAAAAAAAATTAAAAATTGATGGACTTATATAATTTGGTAATACTCATAACCAATAAAACTATAATAAAGGACAAAAAATGTTAATTAATATTGAGTATGTTTCAATTGCACAATGAAAAGAGTAACAAACCTTGATTCATCAGCACAGAAGAAAGTCTTCAACTTGTCCTCAGCTCCTTTGGCAACATAGAAGTAAATGGGAGTCTGCTCAGAAAGGCTCTCATCTGCAAGAACCAACAAACCAAACAGTCCAAGAGCACCCTGGTTTGCTGCTCCACCGGCAGTGCTGCAACTGAACATCTCCATCTCAGTTACTACACATTGCTATTTGAAAGTAAGGCTATAATTTGAGTGTGATTGTCAAAATAAAGAGAACACAACATAGAAGATTGCTTACAAGCTTTTAAGCTTTGACCAATTCCCAATGAATTCAGGTATGCTACCAGTGAGTTCAATGTCTAAAGCCCACCTGAGATGCCCAAAATTCTTCCTCAGTAAAATTGATAACAAAAACAATTAATCTGAACACAATATTTTAGTTTCTCAGATATGCAAAAAGGATAGTTCAGAAAGCTCTTACACTGTCTGCAGATTTCGTAGAGCAGCAAATGTTGAAGGTATAGCACCACTAACTCCAGAGCTACCAAAGTAACTGTCAAGGTATATACCTAAGGTTATATATAAGGGTTGGCTTAATGAAGAGAAATTAATCTCAATTTCACACGTCTCGACTGTATATATATATGTGTGTGTGTGTGTGTGTACTGATTGGGCTTGTCCAGTGAAAACCAGTTTCATCAAAAATCAAAACTAGTGGCAATTTCGACCAAATTTGAAGTATCATACACCATTGTTGCTGACTAAGGAGGAGGGATGAGCAGAGGATCATTTGGTTTGGAAGTCCCATGTAGGGTTGCTTGGCTTTTAGCTTTTGGATGCAGTGAAAAATTATGTACCGGTGGTGCTAAGACAAATTTACAGAGTGTTTGAACTTAATATATCTATTATTATTATAAGAGTGTGAAGAATCTGTCATAATATTTGAACTTAAAACTAGTAAGGCAGAACTGCTCCACTTTCTCAAACTGGTGAACTCGGAAAATCCCAAGAGTATCGCGACCATGAGAACCTGCTTCTTTGCGGAAGCAAGAAGAATATCCAGCATATCTAGTAATTCATGCAACATAAATTCAACAAAGCGCAGCCACTAAAGATTTATAACCAAAAAAATATAACATAAAAGTCACCATCTAAAAAGCAGAAACACTTCTAAAAAGGTGTTGTTTCCATGTTCAACGTTGGACACAGACACTTATTAGACACACACCCACACATATCGGACACATGACCAAGCATGTCTTATTATTTATTAAAAATGAAGTCATTATCATTTTCATGTATCAAATCTTTTTAAAAGTTGTCAGAGTGCTCGTATCGTGTCATATCTGTGTCCATGCTCCAACATTCTTTAGTAGCCATAAAGGCAACTATCATTCATGGAAGTAGTTAAAACCTTATTGGTAGCTGTGAAGGATGGATCCAATCATCTAGATGATAAGCACATAGTGGCTGTTCAGCAGTAGCAATCAAATATTTGTCATCTCCTTCACCAGTTACCTGTACAAAAATAACTAAATCAGGCATCCTCTTGTTATGGTGAACTTTATAAAGCGTACCAACAATTTGTTAAGCAAAAAATGCTAAATACACGAACGGATTTAAAAAAAACCTGATTAAAGTTTCCTATGTGTTACAAAACTACAGCAAGAGCCTGGTAATCAGAGAAGTACTACAGCCACATAATATACCGATATATCTAAATACTTTTTGATATACCCAGAGGAAATATAGCACATGATTGTGGATATTAAATACCTTCGCCCTATAACTGACTGCATCTTCGAGTTTTCCCTCTTCTAAAGCTATTTTTGATTGTCTATCAGCCATCTGCAGATGAGCACGCTGTATGCTGCCGCAAAGAAACGGAGAATACAGAAGTTATACAGAGCACTGACCAATTCAGTGTCATTATTCTACCAAGCAAGTAACATGGTGTATTGCATTGCACTAACACTAATAATAATGTCTACTTTCCCGACATTTCTAAAACACTGTTAAACTGTGAAAAAAATACCGGTATGCAATGTTTTCGCCAACTATGCTGCCATCATCTTAGGTTTCCGGAATCTTTTTATTTAAATCAAGAAACACAAAGAAAATAAACCCAAAAAAAATAGAGGAACAAGAAGCTTCCTTACCCATAAGTATTAACTCGTTGAACCTATGGAAGACAACAGAAGCCAGATCATTTCTAGTAAGCAAAAGAATAAAGCAAGAACATACTAGGAAAAAATTTCACAACCAAATTAATTGAAGTGCTGGAACTATATATGAAACTTAACAATTAATGGAGATAAAAAAGATAATTCCATTATTAAATGAATATCCATCAAATTATCTGAATAGAAATTAATTATTAAATGTTTCATTATTCATACAATCATAAACAGTTACAAAAATACATGACAAATGTTCTCAAACAAAAACTCAAAGAAAAATATGTAGAAATATAACTTAGACTCTCCCATCCTTTTTATGCAAATCCAAAAAAATGGAGTGGTCGTGTCAAGATGCTCAAGCAGCCTATCGTAGTGTTGGTGCTGATCCAAAAGATAGATCTAAAAATCAACTATATAACTAATCATACACTAATCTCATGATTGTTAATCCACTTACTATTAATCCTCTTAATCAAACAGGCCCTATATGTATTCATCAACTATGTACGACACAAACACATCAAAAAAAACATTTAAATGGCAAGAAATATCAAGAAACACAAAAGCAATAAAAACCCAAAATCCATATATACTAAAATAACGATACTAAACCTTGTTTTTAACACCAGACGACACGGCAGCTCCACCATCGTTCATTTCAGCCTCCTGTTTGGCATCAACCTTGAGATCCACAACAATGGTCTTGCTCTCCAAATCCCAAATCTTAATGCTCGCCTCAGTAGCAGCACAGAGCCAGTACCTATTAGGGCTAAAGCACAGAGCATTAATAGGATTCCAATATTCTGTTTCTCTGCTTTTATTTCTTCTGATCCTGCTAGGGTTTGTGTGTGTGTGTGTGTGTGTGTGTAAGCACGCACGCATGTATAATTAGAAGTAAAGATCAATTGGTAAAACATTGAACAAACACATGAATAACACTGTAAATAAGACACAGACAACCCCCATGCATAAACATGGGGAGCAAATCCATTTCTAATGTTAGCATACCTGAAAGTAACTTTAAGATTAAGCCAAACTAGTCAACAAAAATTTCCTAGTGTTCTGTTAGCATACTTGAAAGTAACTTTAATATTAAGCCCAAAAGATTCTTACAGAAGTATAAGACTTTTTCAGCAATGTATGTTGTGTGGTAAATCTTCTTCAGCCTTCAAATTTGCCCGGCTGCAACTTTACTGTATGAGAAATGCTATTGGTGGCTGTGATGCTCCCTACTACTGTGATATTGGGGGCAAGTGGAAAGTATCTGTTTGCTTCGCCTGAGTTTTATGAAGATCCCACAGGGATCATCTTTACGGCAGCAGCAATAGGCATGCCAAGGAATCCGAGAGAAATGCTCACGAACCATAGAGGCAAAGTGAGAGGATAAGTGTTTGCAAAAGTACCAAGAAATTCGACGATAATAATTTGAAAGAGGACCGTGCAAGCGAGTACTGCCACAAATACATAGTTGTTCAGTATGCCTTTGAAGACGTTTATCTTTTCCATATCTCTGGAGCTTATTTCATTGAAAACCTGCAAGGAAAGAAGAAAAAAAAAAAACAAAGGCATTCTATCACAAGTCGCAAACATGTTTGGTAAATTAATTTGTCCTTTGAAGAAATCATTGGGATTTATGGATTTTGATTCAGACAACGCTCACAATTATATATTTTACATCAGCCAATCATTACCCAGATCAGAAAAACAAATGTAAGTTCTCATGAATGAAAAGTTGCACACTTTCACTCAAATGCAGATAAAGCCGTCCATCATGCTATATTTGAAAATAAATAAATAACACCATCAATAACTTAACCTTCAAGTTCATTTATTAAGTGTAAAATCACATCAAAAAGGGATTTGGTCAGTTCTGAAGAATGAATTGTCTTTGCACTATCAATAATGGCCATCAACGGGGCTTAATAAAGGGTAAAAGAAGCATTAGTATCAGTTTAATTTATGGAAACAACATTACTAACAAATGTAGTAGTGAATGCACACAGCAGAAGGATATTATTCATTACAGAAAACATCATCTAAAAAAAATTAAAAAAACTAGAAGTTACCTGACAAAAGACAAACGTGTTGAAAATAAGTGTCTAGAATCAGATCAGAATGCCCAGCAAGTGAAGCCCTATCTTACAATTGGTCAAATTCCAAATCTTCACAGTCCGATTCCAAGACGAAGACACAATCATAGGCTGAAGATTATTAGCGCTAAATCAAACACAACTGACCCAATCGGAATGAGCATCACCATCCTGAATGTGTACTTACACTCACCCAAAGTGTTCCACAGCTTGATCGAGCGGTCTCGGGAAGCAGAGACGATTTGGTGATTATCGAAGGAGAAAGCGACGGAGAGGACATCTTTGGAGTGGCCGACGAAGCGGTGAGCAGTGATGCCAGTGGGAGAGGTCCAGAGGCGGAGAGTGGGCACCGATTGAGAGGAAGAACACAGAGAGGGAGAGGGCGGACCGAGAAACAAAGAGAGAGGGCACCGATTTGATTTTATTTATTTATTTATTTCCTGATTTCATAGCACAAAACGACGTCGTTTTAAAATTAGCAACCAAATTTATTTGTCGCCAAAAAATTTAAATTCCTGCCCACAAAAAATCAAATTTCCCTCCCAAACTTTTGGCGACCAAAAGACAATATAGTTGCAGAAAAGGTACCTTCGCCGACAAACATTTTTAGTTGCCAAATCTCAATCAACGGCGACTAAAATATTAGTCGCTAAAAAGTATTTAATTTGGCGACTAATTTTTTTTTTTGTGTGCTGAAAATAAGTTTTTGGCGACCAAATTTTTGGTCGCCAAAAAATATGTGACCTTCCGCGACCAAATTTGTAGTTGGTCGGCAAAAGAATACCACTTTCTGCGACAACTCATTTTTTGGTCGCCAAAATATAAAACCTTCTGCGACCAATAATATTTGGTCGCCAAAAATAATGATCATTCGCGACTAATTAATATTTGGTCACCAAATGTTATTTTTTTGCGACCAAAATTTTTTTAGTCGGCAAAAGTGGTCGGCAATTGTGTAAATTCTTGTAGTGTTATAAGACTAAGATCTCACTAATAGCACTACTATTCTTGTTGCCACCACCTACAACCACCACCATGACTCCAACCACTGCCACCACTACCATAATCTATTCTACCATTATAATATGTTTACTCCACTTTTATTATTATATAACTACAACGTATAAAGGTTTTAGAAATTAAATTGTTTTGTTTCAAAAAATGAAAAAATTGTTGTAATTACTGTGTCAGGTAAGTTGTCACTAAAAAGTCGTCTCTAAAAGTTTAAAAAAAAAAAAAACCAAAAATTAAAGGCAAAACTTTGAAATTGTTGCTAGTAAATGCATTTTTAAAAATAAAACAATTTTGTGCCCAAAAAGTTTACTTTCTGAGACGGAAATTTTGGTTCCAAAAGAGTAATGTTTCACCACTAATTGTCTAATTCTCTCGCTAAAAATATAACAATGATACTTTTGACAATTAAAATATATCATTCTTAAATTTTTTGCCTCTAAAATCTATTTATTATAGGAAAAATTACATATCAGTGAAACTTTAATACACCACTGTCAACAATATTGACCTAGAAGTTTCAAAAACCTAGTACTGATTACCCGATTTCTATTTTTGCAGGGTTTGTGCTTATATGCAGGTAAAATACCAGTTAATCAAAATGCTTTTTTAATTTGTTTCTTCTTTTTTTTTACTTGTACCTGAGCAATATATTATCTTAAGTAGATACTTCATTGAAGGGGCTAAATGTGAAACAAGTCGGATCCAAGTCTTACGCCGATCCAATCCTCTAAGCCTAAATCCAAGTGGGTTAAATGAACATGTGGCAAGCCAATTAAGCACAACTCCATGATCAACAATCCATCCAAGTCCTCAAGCACTTGGGCCCAACTTGCAGTGGAAAGGCCAGTCCAACCGTGATATTGGGTTGGCCCGAGCTGCAAGACTTAGGGACCAAATTGATGGGCCGCACCCATCATTAGAACCAAAGTGGCCCGAGCCCATGCAAAGATATCTGAGTGGGCCAGCCCATCCCTACAAATAGTCCCATAAAAGACCGAACTGAGGCACAATGGTACCGAGCTGAAGGAGCCTCTCAGAGAAACGTGGAAGGTATGAACGCATGCATGTGCAGGCTGCCACCTCAGCTAGTTCCCTCCCCCTAGAATCACGGAATTGGTTGATCAAGGAAATGTGGTTTATTATCAGCATGATTACAACAAGTATGTGCATCCATTATCAACAACTTGATGGTTCCCTACCTTGAGCAATGTTAAAGGAAGCTTGGCAGCACTAAAGCTCCATGAAGCCATCTTGGGCAACAAGCAAAGTTTTCTATATAAGCCCCACTCTCTTCACATTGAAGGTATCTAATATGATCTTAACTTGAGCACAACCGAACTTACTCTTTCATATCCTCTCTTTACACCTAGAGAGAGTCCTTCATCTTCTCCGATCACTCATTCCCACGCCGGAAGGGTTTTCCGGCCAACCCCGGCCAGGTAGCCTTGATGGTGTTCTATATTGCAGGTCCTCGGTTCCTGGACAGTCTATTCAGTTGTAGAACTCTAATCCACTTGCATCTAGTGCGGTATTCGGTACGCACAATTAGTGTGATGAATGTGGAGTGGCTTCATCTTTGAGTTCTGCACCTGATTCCGGCGATAGGAATTGAGGACATTCCATCCTGGAGAAGACGAATGACAAAGGCTTGGTGCTCCCGAGAGTTCTGGAAGAACAGACCGGAAACAACAACCGGACTCCTGAATCTGTTGAGCATCAACTGCCCTTCGCTGGAGGTTCTTCTCACCATTTCCTATTATAGAAGGATTACAGAGATCGAATCATTAATTCCATGGGAATGGAGATACAGGAATTGAAAGCACAACTCAAGAAGATGATGGGAAACCCGATAAAGAAAAGGACCGACGCAGAACCCTCTCGACTGCAGTGGAGAAGTCCATCCTTGGAACCACTAGGGAAGAAAGTTCTTAGAAATAATTTTGGGCAGTGAAGTCAGCCAACTCTGATGCAAAGTGAAGCAGCGAGTAGCCACACCGTGGTTCACGCCGGAGGAAGGCTAAAAGGCCAAAAATGGTCAGCCAGCAGACGAAGTTTCATCTCCATCCTCAAGATCTCCATACCTGGTTAGTCGGAAACAGAGAAAATGAATAATGACGGGAATGGGAACGAGAAGTTTAACATCTCGATCACACTCTTCATCAGAGAGAGCACCAAACACTGAATTGGCTCGTCTCCTCTTCTTTTTCTCCTGTATCTAGCAGTTTCAGACCATGCTGTAAGCGCAGTACTGATTCACAAAGTGGAAAAGGAACAGAGGCCAGTGTATACAGCAAGACTCTCCTAGATGTCAAAACACAGTACCTACCATTAGAAAAACTGGCTTACGCCCTACTCATTATCTCAAGGAAGCTACAACATTACTTCTAGAGTCATACCATCAATGTCCTTACCGAGTTCCCCCTCAGATCTATCTGTGGCCGAGCTGATGTCTCGGGCTGAATGGCGAAATGAGCAGTTGAGCTTAGTGTGTACGATATTCGGTATTAGCTCAGAACAGCAATCAAGGCCCAAGTCTTGGCAGACTTTGTTGCCAAATTCGCCCCCGCCTTGACCATCGAACGCCTGAACTCCAGCTCGGTATAGGTGTCACACACCACCGAACTGGGAAAACAATGTGCTTCAGAAGTATGGAAACTCTTCGTTAGAGACATTTGACAACTCTATATTGATGGATCATCTAATAATCGAAGCTCGGGGGCAGGGGTGGTACTTATCTCTCCAAAAGGATTCATCTGGGAACACGCTCTGAAGCTTGGATGGAAAGCCTCTAACAACGAGGCGAAATATAAAGCACTATCGGCTGGTTTGCGTAGTGCCGAGCACTTCAGCGCTCTTAGTTGGTCGTCAACCAACTCATTGGGATCTGTGAAGCAAGAGATGAAAGAATGGCCATGTATGTAGACAAAGCCAAAGACCTAATCAAGAAATTTCAGTCCATACGAATAGAACGGATCAATCGAAACAGAAACAACCATGTTGATGCTTGTAATGACCCTCACACTGCCCTAATTGTACTCATATGCATTTTATATGATTTTGCTCTGTTAAGCTTGCATTTTAAATCTTGACTTGTCTTGCATAAGTGTTACTTGAATGCTATGTCTCTATTGGTGTGTTTGTGTTCAGCCGAGGGTCATCTTGAGCCCAGGTCGCTCCTTTGATACTCTTACACTTAGGACCATCTTGGGAATTCTCTGGTTGACCTTCACCCGCACCCTGACATATTGGCCGAGATGTCATTATCTAGACCGAGGTGTTCATCACCAAGGCCGAGATGTGTACTATCTGGGCCGAGATGTTATCCTTGAACCCAAGTGATCTTGCCCTAGACTGGTACGACCTAGACCGAGGTGTGGCACATCTAGGCCGAGGTGTGGTACAGTTGAGCCAAGTGTTGACCTTTCTAGCCGAGGTCATTGACCCTTTGCTTGCCGAAGTCTTGTTATTAGCCGACGTCATTACTCGCCGGAGTCCCTTACCGCCTAGCTTGTTGAACACACTTTGTCATTGTCTTGTCTTTTCAATCAGTCACCTTTCAGGTAGAGCCAACCACCCGTTGCCACGTGTCCGGACTGAGTGTTAAGTCAGCCGGCAAGCCTAGAATGTATCATTTTGTATCACATCTTTGTTCTTGAGGAGAGAGAAGCTCTAGAAGTAGAAGGAGGAGTTTTAGAGTGAGAGAGTGGATAGCAAGCTTGATTCTTGGGTTCAAACCGTTAGATTCGAGTTTTAAGGTTAGAATCTTGATCTACTTGTATCGTTCTTATTGATCATCTAACTGCATTGTATGATTGGATCTGTTGTGCATATCATGTATTGATTTAAAGTTGGTTTTAGAAAGAGAAAATGATGTTCATATGTTCTTGAAGAAAACTCTTGTTTTGATCCGAAGGTTTACATCGAAAATCATGTTTTTGTGTTTGTTCTCGTAAGATCTTCTAGTATGGGTACCCAGGTCCATGTTTTTAAACTCATAGCATGAAATCTCAGATTTTATAATGATAAGTTATGATCCTTGCATTCATGTTCTTCGTGTTCATGTTCTTTATGTTCTTGAGCAGAGGGAAACCCAGATTTTTCCCGACTTCATTTTCCTTGAATGTGGCCAACGGGACCTCACCCTCGGCGAAGGGGTGTGGGACCTCGGCCAAGACTTGGTTGGTACCCAGCATGTTTTCCCCGAGATAAGAAACAGTGTTCGTTTTTATTTTGACTTGACCTTGGTGCATGCCGAGATCATTTGTATGCATGTGAAGCTTGTTTAAAAGTGCATTCAATAGACTTGCCATGTGTTTGTAGGACTTGGACTCGCCTTGACCCGACGTTCGAAGAGCTATGTGAGTGGTATTTTTAATAATGCTATATTACGATGTTTTGATAAAAGCCTTGTTTTGCTTTGTTTTAGAAAGTATTTGTAAACATGAATGGTTATTCCTATTTTGTATGTATTATATCTTGCTTCGATGACATTCTTGGAAGTCCGTACGTGCAAGGGGACTATAAGCATTTGTAGCACAAAGTTTGGAAGTCCGTATGTGCTAGGGGACTATAAGCATTTGTAGCACAATTTGGAAGTCCGTATGTGCTAGGGGACTCTAAGCATTTGTAGCACAAGTCCTTAGTGTCCGGGGACTATAATGCAACGGCACCATTGTTTGAGATATCTCCCTTGCCTTGTCTTGTCTTGCCTTGCCACTGACGGTTTTACCGCGTGGGTTTGTTGTCCGGAATGTCATCCCTTGTACTATATTGATGTTAATAAGCATCCCTTGAAGCTTCGAAATTTGATAGATGAACTTGATTGTTCCAAGTATTGTTTTGTTAAAGATCTCGGATATCATTCATGTAAACCCTTTATTACTTATGCCATTCACTGAGTATCCAAGCTCACCCTCTCTATATATATGTAGGTGATGAGCAGAGCGGCGGCGACGCCTAGACTTGTTTTGCCGATGTGTTTTGCCGATGTGCTTTTTGGATTTGTGTTTGCAACATCTTGAAGATCATGCTTCTTAGTTATTTCACTGTATTTTGTATTTGATGGCCGAGAAGCCTTTTGGTCAAGATGAACTTTTTGTACTCCATTTTGTTGTACTAAAGCTATTATAAGATGTATTTCATTTCATTTAACCTAAGCACTGCTCTTATGGACTACTTAGCTTCTATTTATTGCTTCCGCATTTGTAGGCCCCATATGTTTACTCTGACTCATGTGTGAATTCTTCTAAGTGGCCTTTGGTAATCTCGAATTACTGGCCATCATGGCACCATTCTACTAGGGGCGGAATGGGGTCGTGACAATGCTCTAGCTTGCCTTGGCTCATTAGTGGAAACCAAAGATGCTAGAAAGATTTGGGTCGAGTTTTTGCCAGAACCGAGTACTGCGTCTCCAGATTCGGTCCTCTGTACAAACTTGGGACCGAGCTGGATGGATCCAATGCTTAGTTTTCTGAGATCTGGCACTCTCCCCAAAGACAAGAAATAGGCAAAAAAACCATCATTAATGGTGTAAAGAAGCGGCTCGAAAGTGCAAAAGGGAAATGGGTTGAAGAGTACCCCATGTGTTATGGGCCTACCGAACAACGGCACGGTGCTCGACTAAGGAAACTCCCTATTCCTTGACCTACAGAATGGAAGCTGTTATTCTACTAGAAGTTGGTCTCCCAACCATTCGGTTAGAACTGTTCGAAGATACAAGTAACGAAGAAGCCATTGCTCAAGCACTGGACATGGCAGAAGGCCGAAGAGAAGCAACACTAATCAAACTTGCAACCTATCAGCAGTAGCTTATCAAGAGTTTCGATAAGAAAGTTCTCCCAAGACAATTCACACTGGAGAGTCGGTTTTAAGGAAAGTCATGGATCACAAAAAGGTGTCTGGCAAAGGAAATTCAGGACCTAACTGGGAGGGGCCTTACAAGGTTTCAGTCATTGCTAGAAATAGAGCATACTACCTGGAGGATCTCAAGGGCAAAGCCATACCTCGGCCCTGGAATATAGCAATCCTCAAGAAGTACTATCAGTAGACTATCCTCCCTAAATATCTATCAGAGTGTAATGACATTTGTCTTCTGATTAATGGAAAAGTCTCTCTGCTTCCTTGAACATTTGTTTCCAACACCTGTACAGCCTTAAGACCAGAACAGATTGATCAACTAGCCCCCAAGATTCAAGTTCTGGGGGCATAATTCAAACTAAAGATGGTTTGGATTAAGGCAGAGTTAGCAATAACTCTTGGAATAAGCTTCATTGGGAATGAACGGATTTTAGCAAAGTCAATGAGTGACTTTCGGAATTAGCTTTAGTTTTTACCGAACAGAATTAGCCTCGATGTTTACCAAATGGAATTAGCTTTGGTGTTTACCAAACAGAATAAGTTTCGGAGCGACCGAACGGAATTTGGTTTTGGTTTGCACTCAAACATGCCAGGTGAAATTGCTTGGTGGAATTATGTTTGGCAACCAAAATGGAACTTAGCCAAGTGGAATTGCTTGGTGGAAACTGCACTAACAAATTTTTTCAATTGATCATTTCTTTTATGGAAATCACAGAATTTTCATAGTCACAAATGACTCTTTCTTAAGTACAAGTACATCAACACTTCAATACTACTGCATACAAACAAAGTTGGAACAAACTTGGCTAAATTCTATCAGGAGCAAACTTCCAACACTCGTCTTACTCAACTCTAGGTGGAAGCAAACAATTGTTTTTTCAAACCAACCTGGACCTGAGTAAGACACATTTTTATACATTTATCTCATTCAAATACACTCATACTACCAAAGTTGCAACAGACTTAAGCAGTTTTGCCTAAAGAGCACAATCTTCAATACTAATTTTACTTAGCTCCAGGTGGGGACAAAAAATTATTTTTCAGAACCAACCTGGACCTAATTAAAACCCTCTCCTTTCATTACAAAACCAAGCACAGTCGTACAATATATTCGTTAACCAGACCGAGCAGCTATTCGATCCGAAGGTCCCAACAATGCTCGGTCGGGGGCAAATAGTACAAATAACATTCAGACATAGAAGCAAGAAAGCATCAGAAAAGGAAAATTCCATCATCCAACAAAGGCACAGCTGGCCTCACAAACAGCAACAAAAAATAAAAAAATTTTCTTGGCAAATATAAGGAGGCAACTCGTCAGGTAGACCGAGCTTCGATACAGCAGAAAGCAAAAAGAACAAAAAAACAAAATGTGAAAAACTTCAAATTGTTTCAAAGATCACTTCAACTTTCATCACAAGGGGGAATCTCAGGAGCAAGGTTCATAGCCTTGTCCAAATCATCCTTAGAAAGAGAAATAGATGAAGCTCCAACATCTTGGGAAACAAGGATCTCCTTAACCACCTCCTTTGCAGCTTCAATCTCTGGGTTCCCATCCTCTTTAGTATGCACTGTCTTGTGGGCAACATCACTCTCTGAAGTCTTGTTCGCAAAGCCAGTATCTGGAGATCTTTGATTGGGGAGTAGCAGGTGTGGTAGTAGCTTTGATTGGAAAGAACAGGGATGTCCTAGAACAGAGGGGACTCCTCAAAAACCTGAACAGCAGTTAGGGCACTTGTCCAGCTTTTGAGAAAAAGCTTGTCATACAGAACCAAAATTATGGGAAAGGCAGAGAAATAGCACTGGTCATCGAAAATAGTGGCACAAGGGCCAACAATGACGACAGAGACAGAAAAATAAGAGGAAAGAAAGGTTTTAGATGAACTTACAGTAATTTGATGAGAGGACAACAAAGAACGAAGGTCTCAAAAACTGGAATCAAAAGAGAACGACAGCATTTGGAACCCATAGTAATTGAAGCAAACGTCTGGATAGAGCACTCTCAGAACAAAAATGAGAGAAGGAAAGGGTTTTAGGATTTCAAAACTTTGAAACAAGCAAGGAGGATGAAGAGACAGCCCTAGGATATTTATGACCCTTGACTGGCGTGATGGTACAAATCACGTCCCTCTGTACAGAATCGGCGCATTATCTCTGCACACCAATACCATGCTGCCACGTGTCACCATGAAAAGACACATGCAGAGCGCGTGTGTCAAGATCGAACTGCCACCAAGGCCGAACTGGAGCAGATCCGAAGCGATGCGACGATTGGGGTATTAAACAATAGCTCCCCCCAAGGGAAACCTTAGCGCGAGCTATGGGGCAAATAAAGGGGCTAAATGTGAAACAGGTCGAATCCAAGCCTTGGGCCAGTCCAATCCTCTAAGTCCAAATCCAAGTGGGTTAGATAAATATGTGGCAAGCCAATTAAGCCTAACTCCGTGATCAACAGTACACCCAAGTCCTCAAACACTTGGGCCCAACTTGTAGTGGAAAGGCCAATCCAGCCGTGATATTGGGCTAGGCCGAGCTGCAAGACTTAATCTAGGGACCAAACTGATGGGCCGCACCCATCATCAGAACTAAAGTGGGCCGAGCCTATGCAAAGATATTCGAGTGGGCCAACCCATCTCTACAAATAGTCCCACAAAAGGCCGAACTGAAGCATAACGGTACCAAGCTGAGGGAACTTCTCAGAGAAACGTGGAAACTATGAGTGCATGCATGTGCAGGCTGCCACCTTAGCTGGTCCCCTTCCCCTAGAATCACAGAATTGGTTAATCAAGGGAATGTGGTCTGTTATCAGCATGATTACAACAAGTATGTGCATCCATTATCAATAACTTGATGGTCTCCCACCTTGAGCAATGTTAAAGGAAGTTTGGCAGCACTAAAGCTCTATGAAACCATCTTGGGCAACAAGCAAAGTTTTCTATATAAGCCTCACTCTCTTCACATTGAAGGTATCTAATCTGATCTTAACTTGAGCACAACTGAATTTACTCTTTTATTTCCTCTCTCTACACCTAGAGAGAGTCCTTCATCTTCTCCGATCACTCATTCCCACGCCAGAGGGGTTTTCCAGCCAACCCCGGCCGGGCAGCCTTGATGGTGTTCTATGTTGCAGGTCCCCGGTTCCTGGACAGTCCATTCAGTGGTGGAGCTCCGATCCATTTTCATCTAGTGCGGTATTCGGTACACACATTCATTTTCGACCTCTTATTAAAACTTTGGGGTAGGAAAAATTTGAATCCCCACATAAATTTACGACAAAGTCATCATAACTTTAAATTGAATGATGACTCATTATATTACTTTGGGTCCTTTTCTATGCTTATTATTAAGTGATGTACTATTGTGGAGTAATGTAGTCATAGCACAAGGTTGGAATTAATGGACAAAAGAGATTGCAAGTTTGGACCACCTATGGTGATGTCAGGGCATTACTCCACTAGTCGGATATCCAGCACCGGCATATAGGGTAGCCCTATGGCTACACCCACGGTTATCTCCATCCAGTTATCCTCCGTTCGAATATCCTCCGTCGACTTACCCCAAAACTGATTACCCTAGGTGATCTTATCATGATTAGTGTTCGAATAAGCCCTAGGAATGGAGAAATCAGGCACAAAATGTATATGGGAAAAAAGAAAGAAAAAAAAAATTAGAAGCGGGTTTGTTCTACAAATCCTATAAATTTTTTTCCATTCATGATATTTATGTGTCTTATTTCTATGTTAGTAACAGATTGTTAATATTGATGTGCAAAAATAAAAAACAAATAAGGGGAAAAAAAACCATAATTGAAAAGCTCATTTTTTAGGGCTGGGAATCAAAAAAGCTTGTGAGCAAAACATTGCCCTACTCTCCAAACTTGGTTGGAAAATCCTCAATGATGAGAATAGATTGTGGATTGAGGTTCTCCAGGCCAAATACCTAATGAACTCCAGTATTTTCAACTGGAAGAAAAGAAAGAAAGCTTCTCATGTGTGGAGAAGCATAACTAAAACCAAGAACATCTTGATTAAAGGTGTTAAATCGTCCATTAGTGCTAATTCTAATGTCAATCTTTGGAATGACTGGTGGTGTGGTGTTAAACCTTTGGCAGATCTTATTCCCCAATTACATGTTGACTCAAATTTGATTAATGTGACTTCTCTCCTTAATGAGGAAGGTGACTGGGATGTGAACACTGTTATTCAGAGCTTCCCAACCAATGTGACTGAAATTATCTTTAAAGAAAAGCCCCCTGTTTATAATCCAAACCCTGATAAGCCACATTGGAAGAATCCCTAGATGGTTGTTTCTCAACATCTAGTGCCTATAACTTGTTCATGGAGCATGATGAGCAAAGAGAAAACTGGCAGTGGCACTGGAAGTGTAAACTTCCTCAGAAGATTAAAAGTTTCCTTTGGGTATTGCTCCAAGGAAAACTTCTTACTAATTGTATGAGGGTGAAGAGAGGGTTAACTACAAACCCATCATGCCCTTTTTGCAATGAGATGGAAGATTTGGACCACCTCTTTAGAACTTGTTCTAAAGCTATGAAAGTACGGGTGGCTATTTCCACCAGAAACTGGTACATTGAGATGAGAACTTCATCTTGGAAGAACTGGCTGTTATGCAATCTGAGAAAGAAAAATAGTTCTTGGAAAAATACTCTTTGGTGCACTATTTTTTCAATCACTCTCTGGAAAATCTGGAAAAGCATAAATTAAAATTTTTTGAAAACAAAACTACCAGCATTTTTGAAAGCGTTAAGTTCATATCAAATTTTCCAAAGAGATTAACCAAGCTTGCATTTTGTTTGTTATTAACCCAAGACCAGTACTTATGCTAATCAAGTGGACTTGTCCTCCTTCAGTTACTCTCAAGATGAACACTGATGGCTGCTACAGAATGGCTAGACCTGGAGGTTTTGGAGACCTGCTCCGAGACGAAACAGGAGCATGGATCTGTGGATTCTATGGCAAACTTGAGACTTGTACCAGCCTTGAGCAGAGTTATGGGTTGTTTACAAAGGCCTCACCATCATCCTTCAAAGAGGTTTCCACAAAGTGATAATTGAAACAGATGCGACTGAAGTAGTGAAGCTACTTGAAGAAGGTCTTGGAGACCATCATTTACTCCGAGGCCTAGTGGAAGATGCAAGGATAATCTTCAATGGCTGTTAATGCACTGTACAACACACTTACAGAGAAGGAAATCTATGTGTAGATGCAATGGCTAAACTTGGAGCTGATCAACCCGAGGACATCCTTGTTGTAAACGACCCACCTGCTGAAATCAGAGAACTTTTGGTCTCTGATATGGTTGGGTTAGCTAGGGAAAGGGCTTAGTCCCTGTTTGTGTGTTTTTTCATTCCACTATACCCAAAAAAAAAAAAAATCTCATTTTTGAAGTGTATTGTAAATACAGATCTAACGGTAAAGCAAGACTAAAACTAAAACTCTGCAAATTAAATGTGGATGTTTTTTTGTTGTAATTGTAAAAAATATAAATACAAGTTGTGATTATTGAACCTAAAAGCCATGGATTTGTAGTACCTTACTATTATATATTATCATCCTTCATTCTGGGTATGTTTTCAACAAAAGTATTATGGATGCATTTTTCATCCAAAATAGGCAAAAATTGTTCCTTTTTAGAGATTGGAGAAGAAAATTTTCAATATCAAATGTCAATTTGTAAAGACATATTTATCCTTTTCTTCATCTTCTATCTTCAATCCCCAACCCAAACTCTAGCCCCTAATCCTAATCCACTTGCCCCTTCCACCGCCAGTGTATGCATACCATATACTAGTGATGGATGCACACAAAGATTTGTAGTTTATGAATATTGAAGATGAACCGAAAACGTCTATGTTTGTGGAGTTTTAAACATTTGAATCTTTTTTTTTTTTTTTTACATGATAGTTTTCAAACTAATTAATTGTTGTGCTCATCTTTCAATTTCAAAAAAATGTGATCAGAGTTCTGATAAACCTTTACACCAAATGACATGTACGCTTTATATTTTAGTATAGATATTAGTATGCATATGCATAATTAAAGATATAAATAAATTAAAAATTATTTTATGTAATTTAATCCGTTTTTTTTGTAATCAAGTTAGAAAAATAATGTATAAATAAAAAATAGAAAATAATGTATAAGAAAATAGAAAAGACGCCCCCCCCCCCCCCAAAAAAAAAAAAAGAGTTGCTTTTTAGGCTATGCTTGCGAAGTCATTCGCCAAAAACTAAAAAAATTAAGTATTCAAAAAATCATTAAAAAAAGTCAACAATTCTTTCTTATTTTTTTATATTTTTATACATCGGTCTGTAAAAAATTTATAAGTCAAACATTTAAGTTTTTTCATCTTATATTTTAATAAAAAAGTCACTAAAAAAAATTACTTCCTAAATAAATCCTAGCTCAAAACTACATGGAAGATATCAAATTATTAAAGATTTGTTCATTATATAAACAAATCAAATTCAAACATGTTTTAAAACTAGTTAGGTTTTCTAACTAACAGTGCACCGATAAGAAAACAATAAAAAAATAATTATCAAAATAAGACCCATAATAACAACGTGGGTAGAAGTCTTATTTGAAATTTTAATTCATTTTCATTTCCCAATTTATTGAGACATTATTGGCATTTATGATGATGCATTACAGTCAAACTATCATTGCTTTCATGTATTGATGATCGCATTGACATAGTAATGTATCCAAATGTAGAATCTAATTGCAAAGTTTGGACTTTTTTCGATGAATAATATTATATGTATTAATTAACGTATTAATTAATGATGTGATATAATTTAAAATATTTTTACTATTTGTAATTTGTATAATGAATAGGATCAATAATAATATCATAACTAGTGTTGATACACTAATTAGTATGTAACACCACTCTTTTCCAATTCCATGAGATTGACTGCACTTACACTATGTTTGTTTTTTTTTATAATAATAAATTTAAAAAAAAAAATTGTTTGAAAATATATTTCTTGTATTTTTTTTAATATATTTATTTAGACAGAAAATAAAAATTAATGAAAATATTTCACAAACTTAACACTAAAGTTGATTTTGGTGAAAAATATTATATACTTTTTAAATGTGAAAAATATTTATAAGACTAAAATCTCACTAATAGCATGCTGCCACTACCCTACTACCACTATGACTCCAACCACTTCGCCACCACCATTTTTAAATGAAAAATAAGAAGGGAAAAAAAAATTGAAAATCTCATTTTTAAAGTGTATTGTAAATACAGATCTAATGGTAAAGTAAGACTAACTAAAACTCCACAAATTAAATGTGGAACTAGACTGTTATGGTTGTATTTTTCATCAAAAATAGGTGAAAATTGTGCCTTTTTAGAGATTGGTGAAGAAAAGTCTAATTATTAAATGTCAACCTAACTCTAACCCCTAATCCTAATCCACTTGCCCCTTCTTCCACCAGTGTATGTATACCATATACAAGCGGCGGATGCATACAAATATTTGTAGTTTATGAATATAGAAGATGAATTGAAAACCGCTATGTTTGTGGAGTTTTAAACATCTGAATCAATTTTTATTTATTTATTTTTTTACATGATAATTTTCAAACTAATCAATTGTTGTGGGCATCTTTCAAATTCAAAAAAATGTGATAAGAGTTCTGAAAAGTGTTTACATCAAATGACATGTATGCTTTAGTATAGATATTAGTATGGATATGTATAATCAAAGATATAAATAATTTAAAAATTATGTTAAAAAGTTAGAAATTATATTATGTAATTTAATTGGTTAGTATGTAATCAAGTTAGAAACATAATTTATAAATAAAGAAAATAGAAAGAAAAGAGAGTTTGACACACAAAAAAAAAAAAAAAAGGTTACCTTTTAGTCTGTTTGCGAGGTTGATAATAATCAAAAAGTCATTAAAAAAATTCAATAATTCTTTTTATTTTTTACACGTCTATCTGTAAAAGGTTTATACGTTATTTTTGAACATTTAAGTTTCTTTCTTCTCATATTTTAATAAAAAGTCACTAAAAAAATTCACTTCCTAAATAAACCCTTAGTTCAAAACCACATGGCAAGATATCAAATTATTGAAGATTTGTTCATCATATAAACATGTCAAATTCAAACATGTTTTAAAACTTGTTAAAATTTTAAATTACTGATAAAAAAATAAAAATATATAAATTATTAAAATAAGATTCGTAATAAACGTAACAATCCCAAACAACCTTTGGAGAAGCCTTATTTAAAAATTTAAGTCATTTTTTTTCTCGAATTTATTGAGACATTGGCATTTTTATTTTTATTTTTTGGTTACAAGAAAATCTTTCCACTCGTTTGCAGGTCCAAGGCAATGTCCCTTACAGAGATCACCAAAGTGTCTTATTGTCCGTTCTAAGTTAAGAAATTATAACCTGAGAACTTGTCCCGACCTCCTAAGACAAGCTTCGCTTTAAGTCAGGACTCACACAGTGAAGAACATTAAACCCACAGTAAGGGGTGTTTTGGAAATTTGGCTTTTAGCCACTTTTTTAGATTTGTAACAAAAGCCAAAAATTGACTTTTTTGTATTTTTTTCATTTGGGAAGTTAGTTTTTAGCCACTGGTGAAATTACAATTCTACCCCTATTGGGTCAAAATGTGTTACATGGGTGAAGTTGTAAATATTTGAAATTGAATGGGGGTAGTTTGGTCATTTTATTGTGATTTGACATCATAAATAAATATTAATAAAAAAAATCAAAAGTAACTTTTTACCAACTTTCTAAATCATTTGTCTAAAAAAATCAAAAACTTAGGGCTAGTTTGGCAACTTACAAAAAAGTCAAAAAGTTACCAAAAAAGTTAAAAAATTATCACTATTCACAAAAAAAAATATAAAAATTTATTTTTATACAAATTGTGAGACAACTCACTCTGACAGAAGGCGTCTTTGCCTGACTTTGGTGAGGATAAATTACACAGGCGGAGGAAAGCTTAAGGACTGTGTTGTTCGGCCCGTGGGGGCCATCACGGGTCCCGTTTTGATAATCTGAACCGCCAATGTGTAGAATTCGTTGAGTACTATATGCCTATAAAAAATCACGTCAATTGGATATCGCTAACTATATGATCAAATCAGTTTTGTATAAAAAAATGGATAGTGTTATAGTTAACGATTAAAAAAAAAAACTAATCCGATCAGATAGCTATCAATATCCGATTAACGTGATTTTTTACAAGCATTTAGTACTCGACGAGTTTTACACATTGAACGATTCCGATTAGCAAAACGGGACCCGTGGTGGCCCCCATGGGCCGAACAGCACCGTCCAATTTATGCCCGAAAAGAAGATAATCATCTTCTACCCTACACTCTACCACGCTGCCCCATACGCTTCCGACCGTACGGCCTATTCATCACTAACTTCTCCTATACACTTATTTATACAAATTTTTTAATACACATTTTTCTATAAAAAGTCAAAAAATTAACCTAAACATTCATATTTTTTTCCTCAATTTTTTAATCTAAAAAAACAAAAAATACATTTATTTAAAACATCCTAAACAATCCCTTAATTAAAAGCCAAAAAATTTCCTTTTACCATCTTTTCAAAATAAGCTAATTTTCTAACCAACTGTGTCACGCGGACCTTGCCATTTGTGATCATGCATTAAAGTAAGGCTGACTATTCTTCGCATTGCTTTCATGTATTGATGATTGCTTTCACGGGTTGATGATCCCATTTGACTTCATGAGATTGACTGCACTTACAAACTAGGTTTTTTTTTTTTTTTTTTAATAATAATTTTTTTATTTAAAAAAGGTTGTTTGAAAATATACTTTTTATATTTTTTATATTTATTAAGACAGAAAATAAAAATTAATGAGTCTTCGTTTGGAAATAGTTAAAATAGTTTGATTTTTTTGACTTTTTGACTATTTTAACATGACTTTTTTAATTTCGTTTGGTTTTTGTTTTTGACTTTTTTGACTTTTATAATAGGAAAAATATAATGATTATAATTTAGATGTGACATTTTATCTTATTAACTTATGTAATTAATTTTGTCTTTTATACTTATTTAGCCAAAAAGCCCAAACCAAACATAGCTTGAAAATATTTCACAAACTTAACACAAAAGTTACTTTTGGTGAAAAATATTATGCATTTTTTAAATGTGAAAAATATTTATAAGACTAAAGTGTCACTAATAGGACTACTGTTCTTATTGCTGCCACCCTATCACCACCATGACTCCAACTACTACCACCACCACTCTAATCTATTCTACCATTATAATATGTTAACTCCACTTTTATTACTATACAAGTATAACATATAACGGTTTTAGATATCAAATTATTTTGTGTCCAAAAATGGGGAAAAAAAATATCGTAATTACTACTCTCATGTAAGTCGTCAGTAAAAGGTTGTCTCTAAAAGTAAAAAAAATAATTTTAGAGGCAAAACTTTGAAAATATTGCTAGTAAATGCATTTTTAAAAATAAAACAATTTTGTGAAAGTTTATTTTCTAAGACAGAAATTTTGATTCCAAAAGAATAATGTTTCATTACTAATACTACAAGAAAAATCATTTTTGGCGACTAAATTTTTAGTCGCCAAAAGTCCGCTTTTAGTCGCCGAAAGTCGAGTTTTTACTTTCAGCGACTAATTTTTTTAGTCGCCCCTTTTGTCGCGCATATGTGGTCGCAAGAGGTATCGGCGACTAAACTTTTTTTAGTCGGCAAAAAAGAGCTCTTTAGCGACCAACTGTTTAGTGCCATTGGTGCATCACACTTTTTAAAATCACACATTTAGCGACTAATATTTTAGTCGCCAATAGTCCATGAATCGCAGACTAAACTATTTTGTCGCCCAAAATAACACTTTTGGCGACTAAAAGTTTAGTCGCCAAAGGTCCTTCCGTAAAAAAAAAAAAAAAAAACAAATTCTTTGGTTTTTTTGAGATTCGAACCGTGAACCATTCCAACTGCCAACACCTTTACCAACATACTCCCTCCACTATGCCACTTGAACATCACATGACTATATATGCAATATATATTATTATATACTATTTTGACCGGTATTCATACAAAACCATATATGTAAATATAATTATTTTTATTGAATATAATTTATGTAAAAAATAAATTATTTAATTAAAAAAAATAGGCCACTTTTGGCAACTAAATCAATGATTTAGTCGCCAATTCTTTGATTTTTGGCTACAAATTAATTTGTTGTCGCTAAAAAAATATGTTTTAAATTAAAAATAGTACTTTTGGCGACTAAATCTGTTTTTAGTCGCCAAAAAACGTCCCTTTTGGCTACTAAATTGAAATTTAGTCGCCAATTCACTGTTTTAGCTACTAATTTTTTTTTTGTAGCCAAAAACCTTTATTTTCAGCGACTAATCTTTTTTTAGTCGGCAAAAGACCTATAATCGGCGACTAAAATGGTTTTTAGTCGCCAAAACCATCACTTTTGGCTACTAAATTATTTTAGTTGCCAAAAACCGTCACTTTTGGCTACCAAACAACCTTTAGTCGGTAAAACTGCTACATTCGGCGACCAACAAACAGTTTAGTCGCTAAAACCCTGGTATTCGGCAACTAATTCATTTTAGTCGGCAAAGGTCTTCATTTTTGGAGACTAAATCCAGTTTAGTCGCCATTTGGCCAACTTTCAGCGACGAAATTCTGAATTTTAGTCGCCATTTGTGCTTTTTTCTTGTAGTGTAAGTGTCTAATTTTGTCACTAAAAATATAAATGATACTTTTGCCATTAAAATATATCATTCTTAAATTTTTTGCCTTTGAAATCTATTTATTATAAGAAAAATTACCTATCAGTGAAAGTTTAAAAAAGTATAAATTTTAAAAATATTAAAATATAAAATAATAATTTTTTCATCAATACATAAGTAATTTTTAACTTTTATTTCCTTTTAATTATAATGAACCACCATCACACGGACACCAATAATATCACAACTACTTTTGCTCTATTTTTTGAAAAATTAAAGTCAACAAAAACATAAATTAAATCAAACTTTAAACAACATAAGCCTTGACAATTCGGCAACTGAGATAGAGATGGATCAACCACATAGTCCCAACTCAAAACCATGGAACCTACATATTCATTCACTATTACTAATGGAAAATGAGTGAGAGCACTAATTAGTGCTATCACTAATGATGTAGTAATAGGCCCCACCATGAATGATTTGATGTTTTGGCCTTAGTGCTGTATTTTTTTTTTCTTTTTTTATTGAGTGTCATGTCATTAGTGATCTTTTTAGAGTTCCAAAATTAGCGGTCTCTATCATTGTTGATTACTAATTTACTACCATTCAATGCACGCAACCTCTCTCTCTCTCTCTCTCTCCTCTCTCTCTCTCTCTCTCTCTCTCTCTCTCTCTCTTCTCTCTCTCCTCCTTCTCCTCTCTCTCTCTCTCTCTCTCTCTCTCTCTCTCTCTCTCTCTGGGTACTAATTTATAGTTAGAAAGATTCATACATAAAAAAAATATTTCAAAATTTTAAAGTAAATGTTAAAGACTATTTTCGGTATTGTTAAATAATAGAATCGAGTTTAAAAATATATATTTAAAATATTAAAAGGTGTATTAAATTTATTAAAATGTTAAAAAGTGTGTTAAATTTAGTCAGAATATTTATGTTCTTCTATTTTTGTTTCATAATAAGATTGAATTTATATTGTATGATTCAGAATCAAATTAGATATGTGAATTTTATTATATCAAAAGTATAATTTATCTTTTTTTTATTATTATAAAAAAGAGGTCTAACCATAGGGGCTCGAGTTATATCTTTGAGGAGTCGAAATTTCAAGGTCACTTTAAGTGGTGCTATATAATGTGATCACTTAATTATATAATGGTAAATCGTGAACTTCCACATATGTAGAGATTCGAACGAATCTACACTTGAGACATTGAATACGATTCGTTCAGATCTTAAAGACTCATTCTACCAACCTTATTTGTTAGTGTTTGGATAGTTGACAGCAAGAATCAAACTTGAAACCTAGGTATAACATCCCAGGTCTTTTTGCCTGATCAACCCGTCGGTTATCCCAATGCCATGATTAGTCAGTGATGTTATTATTTACAGTGCTGCTGGAGAGCTCTAATTAGAGCTGCTACAGTGCAGCTCTAATGAGCTGGCAACCTAAAAAAAAAAAAAAAAAATAGTGAAGTAAAAGACAAAAAATAGATAAGAAAAAGACAAATTAGTGCTCCATTAGAACTCTCTTTTTAGAGGTCTAAATCATTTTTCTATTATTTAGTGTCTTGAAATATCATTCCATACTTGTTAAATATCCATCTAAAATATCAATGAAAAGAACAAGATCAAAAAATTAATAAAAAGCACTAAGAGCATCCTTATTAAACTTGGTAAAATTATTTTTTAGCTAATAAATTTTAAAAAATAAGTCCATCAAACTCGCTACAACAAGTGAGGTACTGTTCATCGCTAGATTAGTGTTACCAGACGTCTGCTCGGAAGTCCTGCCAGACGTCCGGCCGATCAACATCAAATTTTATTTTATTTTTTTGCATTCTTTAAGAATTGTTTGGCTGATAACTTATCAATTTAATAAAAAAAAAGAAAGACTAACAAATACAATAAGAAAATAATATTTAAGTTAGAATAGAGAGTTTGATGCAGTAGGTACTAAGAGCATCTGTATCAAGCTCTTCAAAATCATTTTTTAACTAAAAACTTTAAAAAATCAATTCCATCAAACTTGCTTACAGCTTGTCAAAATTTACGATGGCTACAGTAACTCATTACAACAAACAAGCCACTGTTCATTGCTATTTGTGTGTTACCGGATGTCCGCCGGAAGTCGGGCCGGTCAACGACAACTTTTTTTTTTTTTGCTTTTTTTAAGAATTGTTTGGCTAGTAACTTATCAATTTAATAAAAAAAAGAAAGACTAACAAACATAATAAGAAAATAATATTTAATAAGAATAAGTTAAAATAAAGAGTTTGATATAATATGTGCTAAAAGGTGAGTAGTTAAAATAATAAAATAGTTTTAATTTAACAAAAAAATTAAAGAGTTGGTATGAATGCTCTAAGAAGTGACTAGCTAAAATAACAAAATAACTTTAATTTGACTAAAAATTTAAAAAGATTGGTATGAATATTCTAAGTATCACTTTTTTTTTTTTTTTTTTTTTAAAATAATGTTACATTACTTGAATTTGTCTTTAAACTATCAAATAATTTGTCAGTCTTTTTGTATTTTTGTATTTTTTTTATTTTACAGATAGTAGTAGTAGTACAAGTACTTGTAGGAGTAAACAAGGGTTGTTTTGAGAGTTAAAAATTGATCTTTTTTAAGTTAAAATTTATAAAAGGATTAATAGATTAAAGTAGTTAATAAAATAAAATATCATATTAAATTTATAATTATTTAATTTTTTTTACAAATATCATATTTAATTAAAAAAATATAATTCTTTTTTTAAATATAAATATTTTAATCTATTAAAATAGTTTGGTCACATGCATTTCTCTTTCTTCTGACATTTTCATGTCTGTCACAAAAAACTTTTGGTCCCATTTGTCCATGGTGTGTCATCCCAAGCTTTTTGTTTGGATGTGGTCTGAGAAAATTGAGAAGAAAATGAAAATGAAAATGAAAAAGAAAATGCAAATGAAAATAGCTCTAAAGCGTTTGGATGAGTTTTTGTATGGGAGAATTACAAATCAGTCAAAAATTATATATACATTTAAATTAAAATAAAGTAATTGTAAGAATATAAAAGTGTAAGTATATTTAAAGTGAAAGTTAAAAGTTGAGATTTTATTTATAACAGAGGATTATTCAGTGTGTTTGATTTTAATTTTTTAGATTTAATTTTTTGAAAATTGAATTTTTTATTTTTTATTTTTATTTTTTTTAGTGAATATTTTAAAAAATTTAAGCAATTTTTTTATTTTTTTAGATGTACATTACTTAGATCTATCGAAAAAGTAAAATATTTATAAAAAAATTATTTTAGAAAAT
This sequence comes from Camellia japonica, assembly GCA_030407325.1. Taxonomy (NCBI): domain Eukaryota; kingdom Viridiplantae; phylum Streptophyta; class Magnoliopsida; order Ericales; family Theaceae; genus Camellia; species Camellia japonica. Next base: position 99,427,816 of record JAPPVO010000019.1, on the reverse strand, counting down.
CAATAAATACACAAGAATATGAAAAATGTACTGAATTCTTGTATTTTTTTGTATTTTTGGTATTTAATGAATTTCTTAAGATTTTTTTCACAAATATTATACTTTTTAAGTGTATGTATGTTAGGTGTATCTAAAAATTAAAAAATTGCTTAGAATATTAAAAAAATTTAGTAAAAACGAAAAAAATTATGAAAAACAAAAAATTTCAATTTTCTGAAAAGTGAATCCTGAAAATCCAAACCAAATAAGCTAATTAGTCTTTACTTACACCTAGGATTGAAACAGACTCGAGCTCAACTCAATAAGAGCTTGTTCGAATTTGGTTTGTTAAATTTTTATTGCATTCAAGGTCGATCTCGGGCTCGTTAAAATCTTAGTAAATAAATACAAACATACTAAAACTTGACTCGTTAGCTCGGCTTGTTAATTGGGCTCGCTTGATATTTATTTAAATAATAAAATAAATGGACTATTTATATATTAAATAACGTAAAAATATGTATAAATAATAGGATAAATATGTTATTTATAAATTTCAATAATGAAAATGTAAATAATAGTTAAATTTATTTATATGTAAATAAAAGTTAACTATAGATAATACATTTAGATAATAGTGGTGGTAGGTATTATTATTTTGAAAAGATATTGACTTTTCTTTTAATATATTGATATATATTGTTTATATAACTGTATAATTAAAGTTTTAATTGTAACTTTAGTTTTATACGTAAGTATGAATTTATAATTTTTTTGGCTCATTTAAGGCTCATGAACAAGCTTGAATTCAAATCAAGTCTAAACCAACTCGATTCAAGCTTAGTTCGTTAAAATTTTATTAAGGTTGAGCTCGAATTCCTTAAAATCTTAATAAATAAATCCAAACATACTAAAGTTTTACTCGACTCGTTTGCAACCCCACTTATATTTTCGTGTTTTTGCAAATTATTTTCTTTATTTTTCACTTATCTTTGTAATTAATTTTTTATTTCTAATGTTTTGAAAAGTTTTAAAAAAAAATGATGAAATTTTCTATTTGAAGAAATATGTTTGGTTTGCATTTTAGAAATAGTTTTTTTTAACCAAAAATAGAAACTACTTTGATAAAAATAATTTTTGAATTTTTAAATTTTGTTTTTGTCCCCTAAAAAGATAAAATTATATGAAAATGATATTTTTATTTTTTTTTTTTTTACCAAATTATGTTTTAGTTTTTTAGAATTTTTTTTAAAAAAAATTCTAAAAATCAAACCAAACAGAGCCTAAATCCCTCTTACATGGGTGGGCTTTTATTTTGAGGGAAATTATGCACCAAAAAAAAAAAAAAATATTTGGTTTTAAATTTATTAATTTGCAACAAACAATCAAACGATTAAACAACTACATAAATAAATGGGAAAATTACAACAAAAAAAAAATAGTTTGACCCTTATATCAAATTAAACTTTGACTTTTTAATTTTATCAATTAAAATCTTAAAATTTTGATTTATTTTCAATCTAAATCATTTGTCTATTTTCATTAAGTAAAATTAACACACAAAAAAAAATGGTATTTTATTAATTGAATTCAATAAAAAAATAATATTTTAGACATGAAGTAAAATTGACCTCCAAAAAAATGATATTTTAGTAATTAAACTCAATAAAAAAAATGGTATTTAGACATTTTATGTATACTTACATTAAGTTTCATAACTAATATATATATATATATATTGTCATTTTTACTTAACAAAAACAAGCGAATGGTTTAGATTGAAAATAAAGCAAAAGATTGAGAATTTAAATTAATAAAATTAAAAATTCAAGATTTATTTTGTTAAAGACTCAAATCTTGGAATTTTCTTTTTGTAATTATTTCTAAATAAATATATTGAAAATTATTTATAAAAAAGAAAGAAAGTGAAACACTAATAAATCTCAAAATGTGATCTTATGAGCTGTTTAGTCTATCATTTTTTTTTTTATGAATCCAAAGATTTTATTAAAGTAGAAATTACCCAAAAGGGTAGTCACTTACACGTTTGGAGTTATTGTTTGAAGAATAAAAATGGGTTTATCTAAATGTGAAATTACACATTTGGGCAATCCGTATTATAGAGGTTTTGGATTTTTCCTCCTTCTGGAACAAATTTTACATTATGAACAAAACGTAACATTTTAATGTAACACACTAAAAAATTTTGTAGTGTATTTTTTCAAAACGTAACAACATAGCACTTTAAAAAAATTCTTTAGTGTACTTTTCTCAAACATAACATTTAAAAAAAATAACGTAACACTCCAAAAAAGTACTTAGTGTATTTTTTCCAAACGTAACACTCCTATATAATACACAAAAAAATTCTTAATTTACTTTTTCCAAACGTAACACTCCATTCAATGTAATCCCAAATATAACAGTCCAATATATCACATACAAAAACATTATAAAAAAAAAAAAAAAATTAGTATACATTTCTCAAACATAACACTCACAGTTTGAAATTATACATTTGTCTAAAGTTTACTAAGGAATTTTTGTCATTTGAAATGGTTTGAAAAATCCACATACTTTTTTTTTAGGGTTACATTAGAATGTTACGTTTGAAAAAAAGTACACTGAAGAGTTTTTTATGTGTTACATTGAAATATTATATTAAGAGGACTAATTAAGACCCCCTCAAAACTCCCACCCCCACCACCCCCACACACACGTGGGGGTTGGGGATTGGGAGAAGAAGAAAAAAAAAGAAAAATGGACCAATCAAAAGCAAAGGGGGTCAAAGGGGTGGGGGGAAAGGGTCTTAAACATTTTTGCTATATTAAATAGTTTTTTAGAATGTTATATTGGAGTGTTATGTTTGGAAAAAGTACATTAAGGAATTTTTTTAGAGTGTTATGTTTGAGTGTTACATTGAAGTGTTACAGTTTGAAATTATACATTTTTCCAAAACTTAATCAGGAGTTTTTGTACTCCTTTTGAAATATTTGAAGAATCCCAAATTCCTTTAAAATATTTGAATAATTTCATATTTCAAGTTATTTTTGTATTTCTTTTAAAATATTTTTCAAATAAAAATGATTTTCATATAAAAATTCATCTCAGATTTGATTATCATAGATTGTGTATATATCTTATCTTTCTAACACAAAAGGAAGGGGAAAAAAATGAAACATAATAGAAATAAGGGTATAATCATAAATCTAATTTCTAAATAATATATTAAATTTATATTTCTAAAATCAATGTGACTAATTAGTTTATAAAAAAATTCTTGAGATTAAACGAATTACCATTCCTCAAAATGGATTTATAGGTAAATTTTTTTAAAAAGGAAAATTTACCTAGAAATCCTAAATGAGAAAATATTGATCCATTTAGTTCTAGGAGTTTTCTTATGAATCAATTAGTCATTTTTGTTTTGAAAAGTTATATTTATTTGATTTGGTGCCATTTGAGTTAAAGTGAATGTCCTTTGGTGATTCATTTTTTCAAGTTTTTGATTTTGTTTTTGGGGATGGCAATGGAAATGCAAAGTGTGGAAGATTCTTTTTTGGGGGATTTATAGCTAAAATGTTGGTTGTCGAGCGTGAAAATCTACATTTCTATTAGTATGATTTTTGGTATTACATTGGAGTGTGTTACATTAGAGTGCTATATTGGGGGGAAAAAAGTACATTAAAGAGTTTTTGTGTGTTACATTGATTAGAGCCCTACGTTTGGGAAAAATATATTAAGGAAGTTTTTTGAAATGTTACGTTTTTACGTTTGAAAAAGTACATTAAGAAGTTTTTTAATGTATTATATTGGAGTGTTATATTTGAAAAAAATACACTAAGTAGTTTTTTAGAATGTTACATTGTTACGTTTGAGAAAAGTAAACTAATGAATTTTTTAGTGTGTTACATTAGAAGGTTATATTAAAATATTACATTTGATAAAAGTACACTTAAGAGTATTTTAATGTGTTACATTAGAGTATTATATTGAAATATTACGTTTTTGAAAAGTACACTAAAGAGTTTTTTTTTAAAGTGTTACGTTTAGTAATTTCAACATTATGAAAAAACTTACATTTATCCCTCAACATATAACAAACACATATTTATGCTTGGCTCATTATGTAATTTACACTAAAATGAGACCTTTGAACCCATAAAAAAAGAGAAAGAATCACACATTTCATAAGATTACTGTTTAAAATTTATGGGTGGTGATAGAGAGCTTTAAAAGTAGAGCTCTAAATTGAGCTCTACTTATGTGGAAAAAAAGAAGAAGAAAGAGACCAAAACACCACATCAATGATGGGCTTCACTCACTAGAGCTTCTTTAGAACTCTTGTTTAGAGTTCTCAAACATTTTTTAAAATTTATTGATATTTTACCTTTTAATTTATTATTGAAATTTCAAATTCATGATTTTATTACAATCTTGCCCTATTAACCTGGAGCTATCAACTCACACCATAATGATTTTGATCAAGTTGAAACAAAGCTATATTACTTCAGTCTGTGTTGAACGAGTAATTATAGATTTCACATGTTTATGATTATCTATACTGTAAGAGCATCTCCAATGGTTTGCCTTTGGAGCTGCTAAAGCCATAATATAGCAGCTTTGAGGAGAAATGGTTCTCCAATGGTGAGATATAGCAGCTGTTAAAAGTGGCAAATGCCAAACCAGTTTCCAAGTTTGACAACAACTTTGGCAAATGGCAAATCTGCCAGCTCACCCCAAACCAACTGATTTTCTTCCTTCCCTCCCTCCTTTTCTCATCCGTTTGTAGAAAAACTCAAACAAAAACAGAACAATTTTTCATTTGCGAAATTCACAATTTTTTTTTACAACAATTTTTTTAAAACAGAAATTCACTAAATCAGTAACATTTCACTAAATCAACAACATTCAACCAAAAATTTGAGGAGATGGACAACAACATTCAAGCAACAACAACATTTAAATAACATTCAACAAAATTAAAATTATTCTCAGAATAACATCTAAAAATCGATTCTCAGACATCTTCATTAGGATCTCAAAGATTTGATTTTTACTCTAATAGATTGATATTAAAAAAATAAAAAATAAATATATCATACCTTGAGGTATAGAGACCGAGAGGCTTCATCGATCGGTGACTGAGAGGCTTCATCGATTGGTGATTGAAACCAAGAGGCTTCATCGATGGAGATCGAGAGAGGTATAGAGACTGAGAGGCTTCATCGATCGGTGACTGAAACCAAAGGCTTCATCGATGGAGACCGAGAGAGGTATAGACAGAGACGGAAAGAGATATATATATATATATATATAGAGAGAGAGAGAGAGAGAGACGGTTTAATCGATCAAGAGATATAGAGAGATCGGTGACTGAAACCAGACGGTGGAGAGAGATCGGTGACTGAAACTAGATCAGTGGAGAGAGACTGGTGATTGAAACCAGACGGGGTAGAGAGATTGGTAAATGAAACTAGATCGGTGAGAGAAAGAGTGAGAGTGAGGGACACAGACTTTGCCATAGAGGTTTGATTTGGAAGATCTGAGGAGAGGAGATGAGAAAAGAGGAGAGAGAGATGAAGATCGGTGAGGGGAATGAAGAGAGAGCAGAGAGAGAGAGAGAGAGAGATTGGTGCCATAGAGAGGAAATGACTCAGCAGGAGGGGGTATATAGATAGATAGATATTGGAATGCACATGGATTGTTCTAGATAGATAGATAGATAGATGAGCCGTTGGATTATATAATCCAACGGTGCTATTTTGTTATCGGAATGCACATGGGTTTGAGCAACAGCTATTTTTCTTCCTTTTTCAAACAACAGCTATAAATTAACAGTCATTTTTTACAAACAGTCATATTTTGTATTTCTATAAATAAAAACCCTTAATCTCAATTTCATTTCACACCAAACATTTCAAATTTCATTTTTCTTTCTCTTCTCTTTATTGAATTTTATTTCACAAAACTTCACACAATTATTTTCTTCTAGTTTTTTCACATAATCACTATGGAAGGTTCATCAAAAATAAAGAAAGGAAAATCATTCACCACTCAAGAAGATGTGGCAATTTGTAAAGCTTGGTGTCACATTACTGAAGACCCAATTGTTGGGAATTTATAATCTCATGCTCATTTTTGGGGAAGAATTTTTGAAAATTATTGTTCATTGCAGATTGATCACTCAATGTAATAACCCTCACCACTGATCACTGATAACGCTACTGCTTACTGCTAAACAAATGAAACTGATTATGATAAGTAATTGACTGACTGAATTACTGACTGATGAGTGAGTGTATCTATTTAAATGCTTCTATCTGTTTGACTGTTGAATTATCTGTTCATGTCTTACGTTTAACTGCAAATTGAAGCCTTATCGGCGGCCGAATTCGAAATCGATTAGTGTTTTATGATCATTAGAATTTATGTGATTTTATGGCATATTTATTTGAAATGTGATTTAGTATGATTAAATTTGATTAAAATAAGCTAAATCGCGTAGTTGACTTTAATTACCTAATTGCCATCTTAGTGGACCACTTACTTGACACTTTTGAGACTCATTCATATGCATTACAAAACATTTCCTCAGCCTTTTACTTGAGCCTTAGCCGACCAAGAGAGATGAGAGAGTGAGAGTGTGAGAGAGTTGAGTTATTCTTGATAGTTTTGCTTGGTGACTTGAAGAAATTGTAGAGGATTTGTGCAATTGAGCTTCCATACTTGTAATAGAGGACCATAGGTAAGGATTCAATCTCTTAATTGTGTCTTAAGTTGGTTCTTGCATGGTTCATGTCATATTGAAGAGCTAAGTCATGAATTGGTCCTAATGTTGAATTATAGCATATATCTTGCATGCATGCTTTCATTCTTGAGTTTTGAGGTGTTTGTTCATGGAATTCCACATGCATGTTCATAATTTTACAATGGACCATGAATTCATCTTGTTTTTTGAACAATTGGCTCATTAGAGCATGTATTTGAGGCTTGGAAATTGTTTAAAGTCTTGCATGTTAAATTGAATCATGTTCATGATTTTGGCTGAAAATCATGTTGAATTGATCTTCCCTTGGGCCTTGATTTTACAAATTGAGCTTTGAATCATGTTATTCTATGTATTTACAAGTGTTTTCCAGGAAATGGGCCCAAAGAATTGATTTTGATACATTAAAACTTGGTTTTGAGCTTGAGGTTCAAATCTGGAATTTTCAGATTTTGGACTCACGCTCGAGCGAGGAACTCCACGCTCGAGCATACACTCTGTGATCATGCCTTCCACTCGAGCGAATAAAGTGACGCTCGAGCGTGAAATGCGTGCATCTAGTACTTTGCATGAGCTTACAGTCCGCTCAAGCGAGAGAATTCACGCTCGAGCGAGGACTTGTGTCTCACGCTCGAGCGAGGGTCGAGCGCCCGTCGAGCGTGAATTTTGAGCATCCAGTATTTTCACTGTAGCTTGCAGTCCGCTCGAGCGACGTAAGTCACGCTCGAGTGGAGATCCTTTGTCTGCATGTCCGCTCGAGCGTAGAAAGCCACGCTCGAGCGAGACCCCTGTTTTCTGAAAATTTGGAAAAGTGTTTCTAACTGCAACTTTGCACCCTCTTTCCATCCTAAGCATTCCTAGGGCATGTTTAAGGCATCTTAATGAGGATATTGATTTAGAACCACACCGAGGCAAATTAGGGATTAAGTTATTGTTTCCCAATGTATAACTTAGTGTGTGTTCATCATGTAAACTGTGTAGGGTTGGCATCTGGGGACGCGCTCTAGCCTAATTGTAGCCCAGAACTCTGTGATTAACAATTGTGTAAAGATATGTTCAACTGTGAATATTTCTGACTGTTTAACTGAACTGTTTTCTGAACTGATACTGCTAATCGAATGAATGTATGTCCTATATTCTGAATTGTATTGTGGCATCCTTAGCAACTATTGTTTACTGTTACTGTTATAGAGATCTCTGTCGGTTCCCTTGCTGGAACCACTACTGTTTACTGATTGATGGTCATCATTGACTGTTCGGTCTTTTAAGACCTACTGTTTACTGTACTGCTATGCTAATGGATGTACCACATATGACTGTTATGACTGAATGACTGTTATACTGAATCAATGAACTGTTTTCATTACTGTAAGGACATCCATTCTTAACCTCTTTACGCATTATGTTATTCACTGGGCTTTAGCTCACTGTTTATATATATATATATATATATATGTAGGTGTTCAGGCACCAGACCGGAGCTAGAAGCGTAGGTTATACTCCCCTTTTTGTCAAGCCAACTACCGTGCCTCACTGCGAGGTTCCGAGCCTGCCAAGCCATGGCTTATGGGTGTTTTAATTTCCTCGTCTGTCTCTGTATCTGTTGTAATAACTACATAGACTGATAGCACTATACTGTACTGTTTGTCAGGGATTAGGTCCCTGTCCTGAACGATTGTAAATGTTGTACATACTGTTTTGTACTGTTCATGTATTTATGTATATGTATGGAAAGTCTTTTGCATAAAGGCTGTCACAGCTCATTGGACATTGTTTAATTACTGTATTGGCTTCCGCCATGCCCCTGTACTCTGTATTACTGTCTTACTGTTAAGCAGGCCTTCGGTAATCTCGGATTACTGGCCGATTATGGTGCTAAACCCATAGGGGCGGGTTTGGGTCGTGACACTCAAGAACACAAGTGTCTATCTCATCTCAATGGGGTGTAATCATGAAATGTTGCAACAAATTTCATGGGTGTCTAACGCAAATCGAAAATCTACATCCAAGTGGGGCGTCACAAGTTGATATAGTAAGATTTCATTTCCATTTATTATGTTAGTTTTTTTTATTTTGTCTTACATTAAAATTAACTAATTAATTAATTTAATATTTTATTGCTATAGATGCTTCAAGCAAAATTGTTATACCATCAAAATGAAAATAAACATTTTGTTTTTGAACATTGCTGGCCAGTTTTGCAAAACAATATCAGGTGGCAAGATGTAACTCTTACGAACACGGTAAAGTCAAGAATACATACACCGTTTTCCCCTAATTCAACCCCCGATTCCCCTATGGATAACTGTATTTCTCTTGAAGATGACACCAGTCCAAGTGTTGGTAACAATCCAACTGTTGGTGAGGGCAGTGTCTCTACAAAAGGTAAAAGGCCTATGGGTAGGAAAACTGTAAAAGAATTATTTCAGAAAAATCAAGTCGTTCAAGCTGAAGTTCAAAAAATGAGCACACAATTGGACACATTTAACCAATACCTTGCTGAGAAGGAAAAGAAAAAAGATGAAAGAGAAGAAAAAAGGATTCAAGCACTGCAGGAGATGAAAGAACTTGAGATGAAAAAACATGACTTTGAGATCAGAAGACAAGAACATGAGATGAAAAAGGAAGAACATATGATAATGACTACGGACATTTCTCATTTGGACCCTCAGACGAAAGCGTATTACACAATGCGAAAAAATGAGATGTTTGCCAAGTGGTCCTCAAATGTTAGCAGCCCAAATTATTATTTCCCCCTTGCCTCCTGATGAATAATTATGGGATAATATAATAAAATTTTCGCCAAGTGGTCCTCATATTTTTATTTTGTAATAAAATTTCATATTTGTTTTTTTTTTTTGGAGTATTTTCTACAAAAGAATGTAATATTATTTTTGCAATGTATAATGTAGCAAAATAGTTTAGTATAATTTAATTTTTTCAATAAAGTATAATGAGAAAATAAATATATTTTTTTCAAATGAAGGCAATAAAAAGATAAAATTTATTTATTTATTTTTCCAATTTTTCAATTTTTTTCATTTTTTATATTTGTCTAGTCGGGAATAATATAAATATATAATTTTTTTTACAAACTGATAAAAAAAAGTCACAAAAGACAAAAAAAAAAAAAACAAAAATAAAATCACAAAAAAACTTATATCCAAACAACACCTACAAATTTGGAGGCAAAGTTGGTTGGGATTTGCCAAAATAACAAATGACCATTGGAGCACCATTGCTATAATTTGGCAAAATAGCACTATTCATTACCAAATTATAGCAATAGAAATATAGCAATAACCATTAGAGATGCTCTAAGAGCATCTTTAAAGGTGTATTTTTTTTTTCCCTGTGAAATTTAAATAAAAATTTTATTTGACATCAAATGTTTTAATGAAAGATTTTGAGTTTTCATCCGAACACCAGTTGACTAAGCGGACGATCAGACGGATGTTCAGTCGGTTGACTGACTAGTGTATTTTTTTTTTACAATTTTTTTTCTAAAAGTGGTCATTCCGAGGATATTCGGTGGTAACAATCCAAAGCCTATGAATAGTAATTTGATGAAAACTCCTAGACATCTTCAATTTGATGAAAGATTTTTAATATCTTCAATTTAATACTCATGAAACCATTAAAGTAGAAAAATATTATTTTTTCATCAAATTTTAATTTAATAACAAAATTAATGAACCATTGGAGATAATCTAAGATGTCTTCTCTTGTCTATTCAAGAGATAAAGACTATTATAGTTATTAAAAAAAAAATACACATAAGATTCAAATAAAAAATATTAAGCGTTCAAAATTTAATTACAAAATTATTTATTGCAAGAAAATTGTATATAATTCTGTGCACAGGAAACAATTGAATTTTTGAATTTTTTTTGGTACGCTTGTGTTGGAGAGACATTTGGTCAATAAAATTTTAATGTATTAAAGATAAGTATAAAAAAAAAATTAAAAGTCTAATACATACCCTTATTATTAAAATATTAAATTTTAAAATAATATAACTTTTAATCTAAATACGGATTTTTAATAAAATTAGTATTTTTAAACTTTTATTATCAAGATATATCAAATAAGATCCATATTGACTATGAAATTTAAAATAAAAAAAATTATTACCATCAAAATAAGATCTATATTGACTATGAATTTTTTTAAAAAAATATATTATTACCGTCGAAATTAATGTAAACAGAAATATATTACTCTATTTGACAGTAACATATTATTTTAAGTCACACTAACATCTTATTTTAACAATATTATCCAAGAAAAAAAAAATTTAATTTATCCTCACTTAATTATGCATCTCCTCCTTAAAAAATTTATGAAACAAAATAATTTAAACTGTTATTTTCATCAAATAAGGGTCTAATTGAGAAATTTTCACTACCCTCTATTGCTGCTTTCTTCTTCTTTTTTTTTTTATTCTTCTTCCTGTTTTTTTTTTTTTTTTTCTTTTCTTTTCAAAATATATCTATTTTTAATTATTAAACTATGTCTTCAGCGATATATTTTGGGATAAATTACAAATACATTTATTGAGATTTGCTTAAAATACGAATTACCTCTTATGATTTAAAAAATTATAAATACCTTCCTGTCAAAATTTTTTATTTAACAAAATTAATTAAAAAAGTGAAATTTCTAACTGTTCACCTATACAATAATAAAATTATCTGAATTATTAATTGAAATAAAATTTTAACATTATTAAGAACTGTTAATTAACTTAATAATTTATTAATAAAATGATCTATTTATTATGAAATTAAAATCTTAAGAGACATTGTAATTTCTAAAATTACGAAAAATAATTTATAATTTAAGTAAATTTCACACGATTTAATGATTAAAAAAACACATATTTACAAAAAAAAAAAAATTAAAGATAAAGAAAAAAATTTATTTGAAAACATAAGATTCTTTGATATTGTAATTTCGATGTTTATATACAAAAACTCTACTTACTTTAAAAAAAAAAAAAAAAAAAAATGTCGGAGTTTAATAATTACAGACCCGAAATTGACCCATAGTCACCGTAATACTCATCGACACCAGAGGCAGCCCAGAGCCGTTGATTAAACTCATCCTGCATATCGTGCGGCACAAAAGGGGTCCTACAAAGCGGACAAGTCTTCTGATCATGATCCATCCAACGGTCCAGACACCTCCGGTGGAAAATGTGCTTACAGTTCGCCAACCACCTGATCTCTTCGCCGACCTCCAGCTCGTAGAGGCAGACGGCGCAGCTCTCGGGCGGATCTCCGGCGGCCGAATCCTCCAGCTTCACCACCGGCAAGAGTTCCCGGATCAGCAAGGCGGATACGGGCGAGGTTTCGGGTATGCGGGTCGGGGCTTCGGGGAAGTGGAATTCGGGTTCGAGGAAATCGGGGAGACCCAGTAAGCGGAAGAGAGAGAGAATGAGGTTTCTGATGAAACCCAGAACGGAGAGAAAGTGTATCAAAATTTTCGGAAGAAAAACTTCGGTGCAACTCATTGGAAACCCCATGGAAATCTCTAGAGAGAGAGAGAGAGAGTGTTTCTTTGGAAGAGAAGATGAACGTACTTCGGATTCTCCTGTGAGTGGTTACATATATATAGTACGAGAAAAAGTTGAAGTGAAAGACGACTAGTGTCACTGACTGTGATTTTAAGATTCTGAATGAACCAATGAGAGAAGAGATGAGTGAGTTTTCTTTAGTTGGACCTACTTGATTGGACACTTTTTCTGCGATTTTATTGGTGGGTGAGGGAAAAATAGATTGGAGTGGTGTGTGTTAATTTGGTCTAATGTGTTGGTTCATTATGATTAGAGAAGAATACTAGTCACCTTTGGGCAAGTTGGGTAAATTGCATACGTGTCAACTTCATCTATTGAAGGAGAGTTTTACGTCTCGTCTGAGGAGACCGGATCCTCTATGTAATTCCTCTACTTGGCTCCCTACTGGGAACGGTCCAGATGGGATTAAGGCAGATGGGCGGCTCAGATCATTTTATTAAAAAAAAAAAAATTCAAACCAATTTTTTGTTGAAAGTGTGAAAGAGGAGAGAGAATTGAGCAATCGAAAAGAAAGAGAGGGAGAAAGATACACATCGACAAACCACTATCGCCATTTGTCCACCGTCTACTATTTTTCACCGGCGACCACCATCCATCGGCCATTATTGCTACTTTTATGCCTTCTCATAACTTGGAGTAATTGAAAAAAAAAAAAAAAATCATCAAACCCAGATTTTTGAAGTTTTGATCAAATGCCAAACAATAATTCAAGTATCACAAAAATAATAAATCAAAATCTAAGAAAACAAAATTAATAACAGCTTATTTTTTTTCCCCCTATCTTTCTCTATACATGTTCCACCCTCTTCTCTCAATAAATATATATACATACATATATATATATATATATGCAAATCTATATCTATCACTCTCTTGGTCTCTCTGCTTTGTAAGATATGTAAAATCAAGTAGTTGAAACTAGCTTTGGTGCATAATATGGGAAAAAATCTTGATGGGTTCTTGGTCTTTTTGCTCAATTTATTGTATATATATAAACATTGGCAACCCAGTTATGGAAAACTTTGAAAGGAATTGAAAGATCTTCTTCTTTAGGCCCTTGTTTTAGGCGATATGGGAAGAGCTACAAATGCTAGCTTTTGACTTTTCACCAATTTTGGATCATATCATCTCTCATATTTTTTACTCACAAAAAGACAAAATAGATTAACAAAGCCAAAAAATTAACTTTTTACCAACTTCTCAAAACACTCCAGAGTGGTCATTAGGGTCGCCGTTGGAAGTGGGTTATCGTAAACAGGGTCGCTGGTGAGATGGGTTGTGTGAGGTAGAGGAGAAGAGGGTGAGGGAGGTGATGAGGGTGAAGGTAATACTCTCTCTCCTCTTTCACACTTTCAATAAAAAATTGGTTTGAATTTTTTTTTTAATGAAATGATCTGAGCCGCCCATCTCCCTTGACCCAATCTGAGCCGTTCCCAGTAGGGAGCCAAGTAGGAAAATTAAGGAGAGGATCCGAACTCTTGTTTGTGAGTGTAGTTTTTAGTTAAAAAATTAAAAGATTATTTTAAATTGTTTTATATATTTTTATTTTTTATATTTTTTTATAAAAATAAAAAGTGAATTAAAATAGTTAATTTTTAATCGGGGGCTTAGTAGATGTTTAATCATCTCTCTTTGTCACTTATCTTGTTATATAAATAATTAGACCAACTTCTCTCTAACTTGTGATCAATAAATGGCAGATGTCCAGTCTAATTTATTATGATTTCTCTTGAAAATTAGAACCATTATCTTGTTGAACAGATTATTTATATAAAAAATTCAAGTTAATCAAATTGTATTCATTTTTTTTTTAACAATAGAAATTTTTAACAAAGTTAGCTAACTGACACTTATAAAAGAGTTCATCTAACAAAATAAATTTACACCATACAAAGTAAAGATCAATAATGAAGCACCCAACAATATCAATAATGAAGCACCCGGCAGAGATTAGGAGTCTTCTTGTTGCTGATATCATTGGCAGAGCTAGGGAAAGGGCTTAAGCCTTTGTGGTTGTTTTACTTCCGATGTACCTAAAAAAAATAATGAAGCACCCAACATAAAAGGTGACAATTAATATTCAATCAATTGAAGTCTTAATATAAATAGTTTGGATCATTAAATTGGGCTTATGGTGAGTGAACTTGCCTTGACGATACGAATGGAAGAACATAAACTTTCTGATTAATAATTAGCATTACTTTGTTTTATGAAATTAGAATAGTATAATATAAAATTATGTGATTAGAATTATCAAATTAGGCTTTGTTTGATTAGGAAAGCACAAAAGATAAAATACGTTAAATAAGTTAATAAAATAAAATATCACATTCAAATCATAATTATCTCACTTTTTCTCTCATAAAAGTCAAAAAACCAAAAAAGCTAATCCAAATAAACTTTTTAATTCCAAACTAAAAAAGGTTCAATTCGAAAAAGACAATTAAAAATATCCTAGCCAAATGATAACTTAATTTGAATTTTTTTAATAAATAATTTACAAATTATATAAAATTAATAATTTAAATTATCAAAATAGAATACAAACAACAAACTGCACCAATCCCATCCTTTTATGAAATTAGAGACAAATGAGTCTCATTAATAACTAGGTAATAGTATATCTTGTAAAAATGCTTCGGAGCATTCGTTTGGAATGTGAGTTAACTTTTAGACCTTTTAATTATTTTAGTTTGGGGCTAAAAGTCTCGTTTTGGATAAGTTTTTTGACTTTTATAAAAGAAAAAAATGAAATGATGGCTTAGAAGTGACATTTTGTCTTATTTAATTAAAATAATTTATTTTATCCTATATGACTATTTTAACCCAAAATTACTTCCCAAACATAGCCTCAGAGAGGATTCGAGGACAATAATTTTGTGTGAATGCATTAACATTAGTTTTTTTTTTTTTTAAAAGTTCCGAAACCAACTTCATACCTCTCTCCCAATCGCAACATTACAACTTAGGACAAGTTAAAATGACAATTAAAATAATTTGGGCATGGTTTAGTTTAATTAAAAAAAAGGGAGATGAAAAAAAAAAAAACTTATTAAAATAACTTATCAAAAAAAGGGATAGACAAAACGATGCTTATAAGAAACTTTTAAAAGTGTTTGGATTATCTTTAGTTGGTTAAGTCAATTGGACCATCCAGTCCAATTTATTATGATTTCATTTAGATTTATTTTGATAATTCGAATTATTTATTTTGTAAAACTAGTTAAACGTATTTTTTATCCAAAAAAAAAAAATTCATATTGATTAGATCACATTTAACTAAAATAAAATTGATGGACTACTTTGAAAATCATATTTCAAAATCATACTGTTGTAAATTATTTTGAAGGGGAAATGGCTTCTCTTTAGTTTTAATCTTCTAGATTGTGCTACATCAACTAAACGTTCGATTCAAATGCCCGAACTAGAGAGGACCTCAGTCCAGGCGTAAATTGTTACTCAACTCAACTAGTTTTTTTTTCTTAATTACTTTAAGTTTGAATTAGTCTATTGCCTTCTACTCTTTCCATCCTAAAATAATAGTTCTTTTTAGAAAATTCAATTTTTTTTAATAGTACAATTATTGTACTTTAAAAATATATAATTTTCAAAGTTACCTTTTGTTAGTACATTTTTTTGAAATATCAGTTGTTATAATTGTACTTTTTATATTGTTAATGAATTTAAAAGAAGGGTAAAATAGAAAATTCATATTATTTTAGTCCTTGATTTTTGAAAAGGGACTAATATTTTAAAATAATGAAAAATGAAATAAGAGACTAATATTTTGAGACGGATGGAGTATTTAAAATCATATTTTCAGTTAAGTTCAAAGTAATTATATTCTTTCTTGCTCTCTTAGGGTGAGTTTGGAATCAATATAAAAAGGTCACATTTTTTCAAATTTTTTTTTTTTAGCATTAGTATTTTAATTTTTAAATTTATGTCAATTTTTTTTACTTTCTAAGTCCATCTTGTGTAAAAGAATCTCAAAAGTAAAAAAATAAATATATAAATAAAAATTCACTAAACCAAATATATATATATTTTATTTTATTTTTATTATTAGTGGAGTTTTTTCCAACATTATTATTATTATTATTATTTTAAACTTTTTTTAAGTGTGTCTAGAATTATAAAACTTTTTGAAAAAATAAAAAATAAAATCTCACTTAGGCAAAATAAAAGCAATAAAAAAGTCACTAAAAACTGTTAATATCAAACACACCCTTAATCAATTTTCTTTTTTTTTAACTCTATTTCTTTTACAATCCTCTACATAGTTTAAATTAACTCATTTTTATAAGCATGTTAATTGACGTAAGTAAACAAGACCCTTTCATCTCAAATAACTTTTTTCTCACTTCATCTCCATTGGTGTCACCTCTAATTAATAAATAAATAAATAAAATCTCTATTATCACAAATGACAACACCACACATACTTATCATAGAGATTGCATTATCTTGTCTGTCACGCCTAAATTTCACATTTAACACTATGTTTGTGACAGCTAAATCTAGAAGGAAAAATATTATAATTTATTATGAGTGAAAGTAACAATATGCAATTATTTTACTTTTGAAGCCTTCACTATCATGTTCAACTTGTGTAGTACAGATCCCCAACCAAACGAATAAGAAAAATCGATGAAGTAAAATTGACCGTTCATTTTAAAAAAAATTAAAAGCATGTATTGTAATAAAATTGGGTAGGGAGGTATTTATAGAATAACTTTCATTTTTTTTCCCATTTATTTCCAATATGAGAGTCTCGAAAGTTTTTATAAAACCATTTAAAACTTCATTTGTGTCCATTCTCTACACCAAATCGATAAAATCTACAAATATAAACAATAGCATACAATCTGTTTCGATTCCTTAACTAACAAAATTGAGAAGTTTAATTCGATATATTTTTTTCAACCCCAATCGAACGGAACTGCTTACCTTTCTAGTCCCAATCTTATTAATCTTGAGAAATCTAATCAAAGGGAGGTAAGTGATTAACATCGTTCTCATTTAAAAAAAAAATAAAATAATAATTCACTTGAAATTTTTATTGGACAAACTGGTTAAGAAAATTACTTTTGGAAACTTATTTTTGAAAATATTCATTTTTTGAAAAAAAAAAAAAGAAAGAAAAAGAAGTTGTTTTCTAAAGTTTTGGAAATGGTTTTCTCACAATAAAAGAAAAAATGATGAGTAATTTTTATCCTTCAATGTTTTTTTTTTTTTTTTTTTGAAAAAAAAGTAATAAAAATATGAAAAAATGAAAACAATAGGAAAGTAGAATCATTTATATTTGGAGAAAAAGAACCAAAACGAGGGAAAAAGTAGCAGGTTCTATAATTTAAGAGAATAGAAAAACAATTGATTAAAGTTTGAATAAGTGAGGCAAACAGACCCCACCACCAATCATCTCAAAGGCAATCAGGACAAACATTTCAGATATGATTGAACCATTGTAGAAGAATGACCACTCACCCAAGGATTGAATTTGTACTAGTAAAGTAGACACATGACATATGATAGTGCCATGGTTTCATCTTATTTGAGAGTGGTACTAGTAGTGGCTTCATGGGCCTTCTTTTTTTTTTTTTTTTTTTGAGTTGTTGTTGAAAAGATAATGCTACAATTTCACATTAAAACAAAATAGGTATAGTCTTGTGAATGTAGGTTATTTGTGTATTCTCCCCTTATAAGTTTAGCTTTTAAGAGTGAATTCTATTCAAGAACTATGTACAATTTAGTATCAGAGTTTACTGAATATGGAATTTAACTCATCTATGTAAATATCTAATAAAAAAAAATGTTACTTTTTGATTCAAGTTGCAGAGGGGGTCTCTTTAGGCTAAATTAAGATATTTGTTAAGGTATCAAATACTCAATAAAATTGTCAAAAGTGAAAAGATTGCTACCAAGTTAGAATCAATAGATTGAGTCTTTGCGGATGTCGACTATGGAACAAAGTGGAATATTATGATCCCACAATTGAGTAAAATAGGATTGAGTTATTAACTATGGAATATGATACAATGTTACGATTTCACATAAAAAAAAAAAAAAACATGCTTAGCTTTGTGAATATAAGCTTACTACCCTCCTTACAATCTAATTTGTAAGGGAGAGTTGCACCCAAATAGTTTGTATAAGATAATATTTAGGATATCATTCTTTTGCAAATATATATATATATTGTGTTTTGTTTTTCTTTTTTTTTCTTTTCTCTTATTTTTTTTTATTATTTATTTTTTTGCATTTTATTTGTGCACAAGTATTTAGAACTCAACAATCTTGCCATTTAACTATTTGGAGTTGGCTATATATATATGTTATATTTGAACTTCATGTGCATAGTTGAAAGTTTCCAAGGATGATATCAACAAATAAATAAAACAAAAATTGGAAAAAAATTATTTAAGTGTAAGTCAGTGCATGTAAATGAAAGCTATCTCTCACAAACGCATGTCTCACTTTTACTCCGTAGAAAAATATATAAATAGAAGCGGATATTAATAATTTTACTTTTATATGATATTCTCCACCAAGTTGTTTTCTTATTGCCATCACCAAACATTCTTGATTCTTGCTTGTCAATTAGGATTAGTCAAATGAATCTCTTTTCTTTTTTTCTTTTCTTTTTTTTCAATCTTTAGTTTAACCTTGAACTCTATCTCCAAGGCAATAATTAATCTTTGTTTATGTAGGAAAAATAAGAAATAATACACAACATAAATAAATGGATTCGGGTATACATTTTATGCTCAAACCGAATTCATGGATCATGTAGGTGAATCACGTACTTCCATTGATATCTTTGAATAATTTCTAGCAGTGAGGTAGAACTACTAAAGAACTACCTACACTCTTCATAGTATAAAGACATGATTATGTGTTTCCATGGAGAGAGAAAAGAGAGAGACTAAGAGCAAAAGACTAGCAGATTGTCCATACGGTTAAAATCTTACTCTCTCAAATATAATACTTATATTATATAGAAGAGTTATAACTATCCACAACTCTATCTCCTTAAGAGATAAGATAGTAAGTTATACACTCTTATTCCCAGGATAAGTTAACCCAAATCCATTTTGACTAGGTCTCTCCTTATGGGTGTTGGGTCATGCCACCATAGATGACCCAATCGGGTATGAGTTCTAAACCCGACTCAATTTCCAACATCTCCCACTCGAACATGCGCTAGTATGACATCGCATTTCCTTCATCTCAATCTATCCATCAAACACGATCATACTAGCCAATGGACCGTGCGATCGCTGAAAACACTTGCATGTGGGAGCTTTACACTAGAAACTCAAAAAGAGGTAACATAAAGACATCAACCCGAAAATAAAAATAGTTTCTCATATGCCCCACACCAATCCAAAAAATATCTCTAATCCCTCAAAAAGAGCATGTTTGATCCTTTCAATTCTTGCAATATATTCACACCCAATTCACCTCTCATGTAGAGCGATATGAGTTGCCGACTGTGAATTGACAATAGTGGTGTAATACTAGATGATCTTCCCTTCGCCCTCATGCCATTTAGTTTAGGATTGACCGATTTCCCAGTGATATCCCTTAAGGCCGAATTATACATGACCGCAGACAACATACCAAGGTAGCATAAGTGTAAGTCATATCAATAATGACACGTAAAACTCACACGATGAGGAAACATGGATCCATTTTTTCAACTCATTACTCGATCGCCAAGCACATGTAGTATGAATACATGCTACGGTGGAGTAACTTTTCCAAAGAGTGATGTCATACTCGATACACCATACAGATTTTATTTTAGTCACTTTCTAGTGCCTAACCCGAATTTTCTATTTGCTCACCTTCCAAACACCAAATGAGATCTCGTATCTGGCTAATCATAACAGGCACAACATGAAAAGTGGGTGCTAACATCTATGTTTGGTCTTTAACACGACCTCATCTTGGATGCAACCAAGGTGACATACATAGTGGATAATTTAAGCCTCTCTTGGCTCCAAATAAAATAAACTGCTAGTCGCATCCTTGCTCACTCCCAAGCGCCAAGGGCGATTGCTCATGTGAGTAAGTCAATCTTGCCTCCTGACATCAGCATCTGCTAATCATTATGACACAAACTATAATAGTATAAATATCCCATAATCTCACAAAAATAAGTGATCAATTGAAAAAACACAACCATAATTTGAGCAATTCTAGATTCCAAACATAAGCCCTATTAGCACCTCTTGCGATAAGTATATACAACGGAATCTACCATGTGCGCTTTACATGAAGTGGTTCAAAATCACTACCTCTTGCGCAATTACCTCTCTAAAGATATTTTGGTGACCAATTTGAGTTCATTCAAGATGCACCCAACTAGCGTATTGAATCTTACAAGGGGAAAATTTATACACTACTAGTAAAGTATTTTATCCACTGTCTAACGAGTAACGTCAATGTTTAAACTACTCAATTGACCATTTACAAAAGATAACACACATCATGCCGAATACGCCCACATTGCATATTTTAGGCTTCCACAACGAAAGATCAAGAAATAAAGGTCATCTGTTTCTCTCAGAGATAATCTGAGGATTCACTCAATAAACTAGCTAGATCCGGGGATAAGGGAGACATATAATAAAAGATCTTTGGCCATCTTTTCATCGCTGCTCCTTCTTCTTAATTGAATATCCCATCGAGTAAAGGAATGACCTACTTTAGGAATAACTCCAGCCATAGAGCACACTGCGCTTTAGTCCCGAAACTCCCCTGTCTCTTAAACACCTTCTGACAGGCATAAATAGAGGAATGTCATTCCATGATATTCATTATGTAAGTCATCAAAGACAAACCAAGAAATCTCTCAAAACATTCCCTAAGGATCGTACATCCGAGCATATAAATTACATCACCCATGTCTAAAACAGAGGACTACCAAACCTGGGTAGCGACAACCTTATAAATTCCTAGATCATAATGACTAATTAAGGAAAAAACTTCTTTTGGGCCAGTGGTCATGCCTCAGTGGTCTTCATCGATTATCGTTGGCCCATCATGGCTCAATGAAATCTAAGAACCATTATTTAGATAACTGTTTTAGGTCATAAAAGATTTACTGGAACTAACAATCTTTTTGTACTCCTAACTTTTCACCATAAAAGCAGAAGGTAAATCTCTATAGATCTACTTATCCAATTCTCCAATGAGAAATTGGGTCACAATGTCCACAAAGTAAAGTTCCGAACTCATGTCAATCATAGCCTAAGTTGAAGTAACGTCACTCCCCAAGAGGAAGTCTTCTTATGGTCTACACTTTCCTCAATGGTGTGACTTTTTGGTATCTAGCGAGCCTTATAACTATCTAAATCGCACATAACTTTAGAATAGTTTCGCGTCATAATAGAAAGTCAACCAAATTCTAGAAATGGTTAATCATTAAAGACTTTGTCTTAAAATATGCAACATTGATCCATTTTCTAAAAATAGGGAACTAGAGAGCCTTTGGCATTATCTTAGGCTCTTTATCATCTTGTGGAGCAATCGTGAATATTTCTTTCTCAATCACCCAGTGATGACATGGAAAATTTTCACATTCGCTACCACGCAACTAAGAATATAGAGTATTATTCTCTAGTGGATTGGCACGTCGCTTCCACTGTCCCTAGGATATTGGAAATTTATTTTCATTCTCAACTAGGCTACGTAAAGCGCCATACTTAGAATTCTCTATCTTATAGAGTTTCGAAACTCTATTCATGTCATCTTTACTAAGAAATCTTGATGTGACTTAGTTATACTTCCAACAAAGCTGCTCACCTATAAGTACATGACCTAGAGCGTTTACATGACCCTAAGCATTTACAAAACAACATATAATAATGCGCCATAGAACTCTAGGTCGTAACTTCGTAACCTTATGAGAAGTAAAATAAAGATAAGCTGCTTGATGGTTAAAGATCGCCCACAAATGACTCTCTGCTAACCCATTACTCAAATGGAGTGTAAAATCTAATATGGAGGGCACTTTGTCAGGGACATAGACAACAAACTAAAGTGCAATTCCCAATTGAAAAAAATATTGTGTCATCATCTACTTAATATAAACAATACTTAATTCATTATCTCCACTATACCATTGGGTTTTGAGTATTAGGAATAATCAATTTTCTAAGCATCCCTTTCTCTTCACACTCAAGTAGATACTCACCGACTTGGTCAAAACTAAAAGCACGAAAGCTCTTATCTAATTGATCTCGATCTCATATGTGCAATGTCAAAAATCCTTTCAAAACTTTTGACTTATGGAAGATCAAATAGTCTTGACTAAGATACGTATCGTAATCTATAAATGTGTCCAGATTGGGGCTAACTATCATACCCTTACACATATCTAGTCACAAATATCATAGTGGACTAAATGCGCCAATACAATGTCCTTCTACAGTTTTTCTACTTACTTGTGCGCAACTATTGCGAACAAAGTTACAGATTCACATGAGAGTAAGATGTCGCAAGTGAGTAGGTTTGAGAGAGCCTACTCAAGCCATTCATGTCATCTTTTCATTAATGTGATTAAGTATAACAAGCCACCAATTTATAACCAATGCATAAATTAATTCCAATCATCCTAATATGTGAGTTCTCAAAGACGAGTGTAAAGGTTTAGGCCCAACTAGGTAAAGACTGACGACTAACTCATGTTCACTAGATTATAAGAGGATGTCATAGAGATATCAAGTGCGCCTAAGTTCAAATTTAACTAGTAAGTGCTAATCTCTTACACCTTCAAGTCAATTTTATTCTCCATACACTTTACTACATCTAGTTGAAACATGACGATACTCCTCTTGCGATCTTTGTTTCTCGCTTCATAGTTAGTTGCAATTAATTCTACTGTTCACAAGAAGGAGAGAATAAGCTATCAATCTATGACAACTCCGAAGCAACTGAAGCACAAATTTGGCTAAAGAGTCTAATTCAACATAATGCTCTCATGAGTGATGCGTCAAATTCTTAGAGTCATAACAACTTTGTCGGCCTTGACCCTTTCATTACTATGCTACAAATTTTGTGCTTAATGGTAAACGCCATTCAAAAGCGTTAGCCTAACTAAGGAATCATACAAAGAAGCTTTTCCTCATGTCTTACACTCAAGTGTGGAGACAATAAATGTCCAAACTTGGACAAGTTGGCAATGCTAATAGATTTTGCAGCCTCTAGGTGTTAAACCTTCTTACTTAGTGTTAATAGATTTTGCAACTTCTAAGCGCTAATCTTTTAACTACAAGTGATACTTCAACGCACACTATCATAGCGCGTGAAATTTTGCTCCATCCACTCACATCAATTGGGTAGAGAGCAAAATACTACTCATACTAATTACTCGTCTTATACTTAATGACTAACTTATTTAAGCTTGCATTTCTTGAATGACGTGACTTTTGGATGTTACTTCATCAAATGATGCAACATTATTACAAGTCAAATTACAAAGTCAATCCGTGCAGTTTAATAGTCAGGATCATATCTAGATCTATTGAGCGCTTACTAATTTCACAACTCTAAATTCACCAATCAAAGCTACTTAGCATGTCACTAATCATAGCGCACACATTAGTTTTTATTGCATTAATCAAGGCAACAAAACCACGGCGACATTGAGTCATGTTTCCTTGCTTTAGCTCAATTAAGGTCTGGCATAAAGTCTCCAAGACTTTCTACTCATGTATAAAATAGGATTACCTTGTTCACATTTGAACATTTCTATTAAGTCTAGGTCAACTAAATTAACTTTCATAAGCTAAGTCAATTAGAGAAAAAAAATACATATTGGGATTAATTTGATTAGCATATCACAATAGAATTTTGTTGCAAAAATCTAAATTAAATAGTGACAATATTACACAAGTCGCAAGATCAAAAATCCGCTATGCTCGTAATCATTTCTTGCACCACAAGTGACAATTATATAAAATTTAATTTAATTCATGCGTAAAATATTGATTTTCGAGAGTAAGTCTACAAAGATTTCTCTCAACCGAATAACCTCCCACTAACTATGGCATGTCTAAAACATGATAAAACATTTAACTCCACATGATAACATCTTAACGTAGTTCATAAAAGAAAACATACTAGATTAATTTAATCATGAAATTAAAATTCACCAATATAAATAAATCATACTATTTAAAATAACAACATACTATAAGTTCTAAGTGTACGGGAAAGAATACACCTTCTCGTATAATCCTGTTGACCAAGTCTGCGCTCCTCCGTACGACGTCGCTTTATCACCTGAAAACACAAACGTGAGCTACCGGCGGGTGTGTGCGGAAACCTCTCCGATGCCTAAGTCAGTAAGCTTGACAAATAGACAAAAGCTCTATGAATTCAGGGAGCAAAGTTGCATTACCTCTCCAAAGGTGATATTAGTGAGCTTATATAGGTTTCGCGTGGCACAATCCTGGTAGGACTCTTATTCCTCCATGTGCAGAGTCCTTCTAGGATTACTCCTCCTTGCGTAGAGTCCTCCTTGGATTCATACTCCTGGAAGACAATGCTTATCCTCCAACACCCCCCTCACTGCTTAAACCAAGTGAGATGGTTCTTCTTATGGCCGGACTACTTCAGGACCAAAGTAACTATTAATTCGGCCCTCACTTTACTCTCCCTTACCTCGGCTTTCCCATACTAAGACCGAGCTATCCATAAGGGAGTTAAAGCCGAGCTATCTTTAGAACCACAGCTTACTTCGGTTTCTCACATGCTATAACCGAAGTAACTATCGAAGAACGAAACCTTCGTGCTACTCCACTCAACCAGAGTAGAACTAAGTCCTTCCGAGACCGGGCTAACCACCACGGCTGTGTGACCGGTCTATCTTCAAAGTTACTTCTCCAAACCGGAGTAACCTACATGGCCTTTCTACTCGGCCCTTTTCATTTCGGCCCTAAGGCCCAATACCCAGCTCGGCCCAATTGTATATAAATTACCCTCCAATTGCCCCTTAATTCCATCTGCACAGCATGATAGGGATTACCTGTCTAACGAACCGAACTAAAGTTTTAGCTTATCCAGCCGAGCTACAATCCTTTAGCTACTCCCGGCCGAGCTGAAAACCTTTTTAGCTTCTCTAGCCGAGCTAAGCTTAAGCCGAGCTAAGCACGTCCGGTCAAACGTCTCTTCAGTCACAGCAACTGAAGCGTTCCACATTCCAATGACACGTGTCAAGCCCCTATTGGCCATTCACAGCTGTTGCGCCACCCTCGTACTCCGAAAAATTTGAACAGTCCCGCGTTTTTTTTCCTCCTTCCACTTACACAAAACAAACCCTCTTCGTCTTCTCAAAAATCACTTGCCTTACTATTCACTCCTTCTCTTTATTCTGAGCTTCCCCGATCTTGTTCTTGCTCCTTCACTGTTCTTCAACCCCGTACCTCTGAAACTCGCGTTTTTGCTGCTGTTGGCTTCAATCTAGTTCCTCTGCTTCTCTACCAGGTAAACACACGAATCTGTTCTTGTTTTCCTTTGTTTTCTGTTTTATATGTTTTTGCAAAACACTCTTTTGTTGCAAGTTTCATATTTTCTGGAAAAACTTGTCTATAAACTGTTAGAACTTCATAAGATAATCAATAGAATGCCATTTCGATCTTTATACATGCCCCAACCGAAGTAGAACACTGTTTGTAATGTATGTAAAGATATAGGTGAACTGAAACCGAACTAGCACTTGCGCACATCAAAGTAGTTTCAATAGGTCTCCATCTGATTCACACTAGCCGAAATAAAAATGCACTTGAACTAGAAGTCCTGGCCCTAAACCGAGCTAAGCCTTGGGGGGCTAAGCCAGCTTTCTCAGTTCCTGAACCGAACTCAGAAAGTTCCCCCTTGACGCTTAACCGAAGTAACAAAAACCATAGTCCGAACCGAGATAACCAAGCTCCTTTGTTAAACCGAGGTAGATCCCATAGTACTCTGCGTGGCCGAAATAAGACTTCTCTTTCCTTACTTTGCTTTTGAAGCACAGTCAACAATCTGTGCTAACCCCTTTGTTCTTCCACTTTGCAGACTCTAGGTTGCCCAAGCCATCCTCTTTGAAGGCTCGACCGAGCTTCTGAGCACAATTTCGTCAACCGCAGTAACTTATTCTTAATTTATTTCATAAGTTATACCATAAATGGGGAAGTATAGGTTTTTTAGTAGAGACCCAGGAGGCCTAGCCGAATTCAGGAAAGATTACAATATTCCAGCCGATGTAAACCTTACACTGGCCGAACAAGATGTTTACCCATGGGGCAATGAAGGCTTTGTCCCCTTTACCATTCAGTCAATAATAGAAACCGGACTACGATTCCCAGTCCAGCCTTTAATCTGCGAGTTTCTAAGGCAAACCAGACTATGCCCAACCCAACTCTCCACCAACACATACCGTATAATAAGGGCATAGATGCCCTAAACCGCCAGACCGGTCTCAACCTAGGCTTAGCAGAAATACTCCACCAGTACTCATTAGGATCCAAGAATGAAGGTTGGTGTTATTACTTAAGAATACGCCGAGGCCGGGAAAAAATAATTAAGCACACACCGGACAAAGACCTAAATGATGATGACTTCTTCTGGTGTCTGGCAATTTCGAAGACCATCAAGCCCAGATTCCTGGCCGAAGAATAAATTGGGAAAAAAGGAGAGCCCGGTATACATACTCCGGTTGCCTTTCTCACTTTTCCTTATCTCGATTTTTCTACTTTTGAACCGAACTAACAGTTTTTTTTCTTTTGCAGATTCAGCTCATCTTCACTCTCTTTTACAACAATACCCCAACCTAGGCGTTCTGCACGCCGCACTACGGGTTCGGGAAAGAAGTTGGGCTAAATTGCTAGACTTCGAACCGACATACCGTTACACCGGTCGCCGAAAAGCGAGGGTGACCGACTTCCTACTCGAGGAAGCACCGGAACCGGACCCCACCTTGCCCGAGATAAACTTAGTGCCACTCACAGCCGAACAGGAAATGACGAAGAAAAACAGACTGAAAGCAATGCTAACCGCAACAACGAGGGCCGAGGTACCGCAGACCGGTCGGAGCAGTGAGGCCGTCGTTGCCCTCCCATCTCAACAGCCCTCATCTTCTCGCCGGACTAAGCGCGCCCGGACTACTGAGACCGAGCAGCGTTTGGTCGACGAAGAGACACCATCCTTCCACCGAGCCCCCAACCTAGCCTTGAACCGGAACAGTCGGACCGGGCTGACAGCAACAAATGGGCTCCACCCTTCGTCTTCAACAACCGAGATATCCACGACAGCGACTCGGTTGTTGCTGAGAAGGATCACCTACTGGCCTTCAACCTGGGCAGGGGTGTGGTGTCTTCCCAAAGACATGGAGCACCACAGCAAGCAACTAAATACCGAGCTGAAGGCCATCCGGTCATCCACAAAATCCATGATCCTGGTAAGTAGCACTGTCCTCTTTTGATCAGTCTAATTTTTCCAACTCTTAGCTCGGCTAAAAAGGAACTTACTATTCGTTGCAGCCATTCAGAAGAGAAAACCAATCGCTCACAGCACGGTCAATTGGAACTACGAAAATCCACAAGGCAAGCCATGAAGGAAGCCGAAAACCAAAACTGCCGATAGCTCGATCTCAGCAGAAGTCGGCCGAGCTGGAGGCCGAGGTAGCACGTCTGACCGGACTAGTTGCCGCGGCTGACAGTGATAAACTGCGTGCTGTTACGAAGTGAAAGATAAGTTCTGTGGGAGATGGCGCAACTCGAAGGTGCAAAGGACGCCGAAATAACCCAATTGAAGAAGGACATGAAACACCGAAAAGCGAGGTTTCAAGGAGGCAGAGGACGCCTACACCCTTCAATTGCGACGCAGCCAAGATCTGTTTTTCAAATGCGGTTGGAGGAGTGCTGTGGAGCGACTCGGTTGTACATCCGACACCGAGGTCTACGATGCTCCACAGTATTCTATTCCGGCTTCACTGGCGCAGTACGCTGCCGACCTTCAGAAGGCAATTTCTCGAAGGGTCCGGTGATATGATGACGATGATGATGAAGAAGATGAGGAGCCATCTCATACTCCTTTTGTCAATGAAAGCAGAATGATCAAGCAGTTCGGTCTAAGCTAGTTCTGAAGATCCAACTCTTGAGCTGGCAGCTGACTGATACCGGAGTTCAGGCTGACACACCGACTCGCACTTCAAACCGTGCTCCCCTCTGACACCGGACTCCAGGCGAATGATGATGCGAAATTCGATGCCGAGCTTGATAATCTTCTCCGCTGATTTTTCATTTTTCTTCTTTTGTTCTGAACTTTTGTAACCGAGCTGCGGTCCCTTAACTGTACTTGGTTTGTAGTTCAATGAAAAATTTCTTTCTTCAACCATATTCCGGTTTCGTGCATGTATGCCTGTACTTCTAATGAATTTTTCCATGAACTTATTTGCACAACTATGATCTCGGTTTAGCTCTATCTATCTTACTGGCCAAACCACTCTTCACCGATATAACTCACTTCGGCTGAAGATTACAAAGAGTTGGTTTTAATCCAGCCGACCTCTCTTCAGCTGATATAACTTACTTCGGCTGAAGAGAAACAAAGGTTGGTTTGATCCAGCCAACCACTCTTCAGCCATAAACTTACTTCGGCTGAAGAGTACAAAGTGTTGGTTTAATCCAGCCAACCACTCTTCAGTCGATATAACTTACTTCGGTTGAAGAGTACCAAGTGTTGGTTTAATCCAGCCAACCACTCTTCAGCCGATATAACTTACTTCGGCTGAAGAGTACCAAGTGTTGGTTTAATCCAGCCAACCACTCTTCAGCCGATATAACTTACTTCGGCTGAAGAGTACCAAGTGTTGGTTTAATCCAGCCAACCACTCTTCAGCCGATATAACTTACTTCGGCTTAAGAGTACCAAGTGTTGGTTTAATCCAGCCAACCACTCTTCAGCCGATATAACTTACTTCGGCTGAAGAAAAAGTAAGTGTTGTTTAATCCAGCCAACCACTCTTCAGCCGATATAACTTACTTCGGCTGAAGAGTACCAAGTGTTTGGTTAATCTCCAGCCAACCACTCTTCAGCCGATATAACTTACTTCGCTGAAAGTATAAAGTGTTGGTTTAGTCCAGCCAACCACTCTTCAGCTGATATAACTCACTTCGGTTGAGGAGTACAAAGTGTTGGTTTAATCCAGCCAACCTCTCTTCAGCCTATAACTTACTTCGACTGAAGAGAAACAAAGGTTGGTTTAATCCAGCCAACCACTCTTCAGCCATAAACTTACTTCGGCTGAAGAGTACAAAGTGTTGGTTTAATCCAGCCAACCTCTCTTCAGCCATGCGCTTACTTCGGCTAAAGAGAAACAAAAGTTGGTTTATTCCAGCCAACTTAGAATAAAGTGTTTGGTTATATCGACCAAACGTCCTGCAGCCTGGATCCTGATCCTGGGCTTAGGAGGGGTGTTGGTTTAATCCAGCCAACCACTCTTCAGCCGATATAACTTACTTCGGCTGAAGAGTACCAAGTGTTGGTTTAATCCAGCCAACCACTCTTCAGCCGATATAACTTACTTCGGCTAAAGAGTACCAAGTGTTGGTTTAATCCAGCCAACCACTCTTCAGCCATAAACTTACTTCGGCTGAAGAGTACAAAGTGTTGGTTTAATTCAGCCAACCACTCTTCAGCCGATATAACTTACTTCGGCTGAAGAGTACCAAGTGTTGGTTTAATCCAGCCAACCACTCTTCAGCCGATATAACTTACTGCGGCTGAAGAGTATAAAGTGTTGGTTTAGTCCAGCCAACCACTCTTCAGCCGATATAACTCACTTCGGTTGAGGAGTACAAAGTGTTGGTTTAATCCAGCCAACCTCTCTTCAACCTATAACTTACTTCGGCTGAAGAGAAACAAAGGTTGGTTTAATCCAGCCAACCACTCTTCAGCCATAAACTTACTTCGGCTGAAGAGTACAAAGTGTTGGTTTAATCCAGCCAACCTCTCTTCAGCCATGCGCTTATTTCGGCTGAAGAGAAACAAAAGTTGGTTTATTCCAGCCAACTTAGAATAAAGTGTTTGGTTATATCGACCAAACGTTGCAGTGATCCTGATCCTCCTGGGCTTAGGAGGGGTGTTGGTTTAATCCAGCCAACCTCTAAGTTGGTTTTTCCAGCCAACTTAGAATAAAGTGTTTGGTTTTTCCGTCCAAACGCCTGCAGCCTTATCCTGGGCTTAGGAAGAGTCATAGTTGGTTTAATTCGGCCAACTATGTTTACAACGCTACTAACCTACTAAGCTACTATTCTACAGAAAACAATATACTGAAAAAGAATCGAATTGTTTTATTGAGAAAGTAAAAATTACATATACGTAAAAGGAAAAAAGCTAAAAATAAAACAACTTGAGATTTGCTGTGTTCCATGGCCTGGGAATTGCTTTGCCGTCCTCATCTTCCAAGTGGTATGCCCCTTTGCCTGCTAATCCGACCACTTTGTAAGGTCCTTCCCAGTTAGGTCCTAGCTTGCCATCTCCTGGAACCAAGGTATTTCCCATCACTTTGCGCAGTACCCAATCTCCGATCTTGAATTGCCTTGGATGCACTGTTTTGTTATACTTTCTGGACAACTCTTGTTGGTAAGAGGCGATGTGAACTAATGCTCTGTCTTCTTTCTTCCGCAAGGTCAAGTTCCAATGCTATGGCTTCGCCATTTAGGTCTGGATCAAAGTTTTCGCTTCGAATTGTGGGGAGGCCAACTTCTAATGGGATGACTGCTTCCATGCCATAAGCTAAGGAGAATGGTGTTTCTCCTGTTGAACGTCGAGGCGTGGTGCGGTAAGCCCATAAACATGAGGGAGCTCTTCTGCCACTTGCCTTTTGCTCGTTCTAACCTTTTCTTTAATCCCAAGACGACCTTGTTTGACGCCTCTGCTTGACCATTTGCTTGGGGATATGCCGGTGTCGAGTTGTAGAATCTATCTTCTATTCTTCACAAAAGCCTCTGAAAATCTACCATCGAACTGAGTGCCGTTGTCTGAGATCAGTGCCTTTGGTATGCCAAATCGAGTATGATGTTCTGCCAGAAAACTTCTTTACATCTTTTTCCTTGATTGACGCCAAGGCTTCTGCTTCTCACCCACTTTGTAAGTAGTCTGTTGCTGCAAGAAAGAACTTCCTGTTGCCTGGTGCTGTTGGAAGTGGACCTACTATGTCTAAGCCCCACATTGCGAAAGGCCATGGGCTAGTTAATGGTAGTAGTTCTCTGGCAGGTTGGTGTATTTGGTGTGCAAACTTCTGACACTTTTCGCATTTTTTGACATACTTCTCTGAATCTGCTTGCATGTATGGCCACCAGTATCCTTGTGAAATGGCTCGGTATGCCAATGATCTTCCTCCTTGATGGCTGCCACATACCCCCTCATGTATTTCGAACAGGAATGCTTCCACCTTGCTGGGGTGAACACACTTTAAGTAAGGTCCTGAGAACGACTTCTTGTATAATGCCAAGGATGGAGAGAGCCAAAATCGCTGCGACTTTGCTCTTATTTTGTTGGCTTCTTTCTTTCTTCTGGTAAGGTGCCGTTTTCAGGAACAATATGATGGGATCCATCCAAGAAGGGCCTAACTCCGCACAACATACCTCTTCTGCCTTCTGGGTCTTCAATGCTTGGTCTAGGCAGATAGTCGATTAGTAGTGGGTGAGGAATGGAGGTGTCTGCCATTGAGGCGAAGCCTGCTAGTTCGTCTGCTCTGCTGTTTTCCTCTCTGCCGATCTGTTCTATCCTCACCACTTCGAACTTTTTTCTCTGTTCTGACCAATTCTTGGTACTTGGCCATTCTATCATCCTTTGCCTCGTAGTCGCCAGATATTTGGTTTACCACCAACTGGGAGTCGCTGTAAACCATTAGCTTCGGTGGCCTTCATGTAGTATGCTGACTTGAGGCCTGCCAGAAGTGCTTCATACTCTGCTTCGTTGTTTGATGCTGGGAAGCCAAGGTTGATTGCCTGCTCCACCACTAGGCCATCTGGAGAGATGAGGACTATGCCAAGTCCTGCGCCATGTCGGTTGGATGCTCCATCCACAAAGAGCTTCCACATTTCCCCTACAAACAACTTCCAGCATATGGAGGGATCGGATGATGTTGTGGGGTCTGGAATGTCGCTGGAGTTTCCTTCATGATCCATAGTTGCAGTCTGCCCTTTCTTCTGATGGTACCAAGTCATTAGTTGTTGGTGAGTTTTGACTTGGTGTAGCAAGGTCTGTTTCCTCCTTGCCTTCTCTACTCTGGTCTGCCTTGGGCTCTGGCTGAGTTACCTGCACTAGGGGTTGCGCTATTCCGGCGTCAATCTCCATCCCTAGTTCGGTTGTGTCAGTCAGGTCGATTGGGCAGACTTGGTGGCTTCCAGGAGTGAACTCCGCGACGAAGTCTGCCAAAGATTGGGCCTTTACTGCGGTTCTGGGTTGGAACTTGATGTCATATTGTCCCAATTCCACTGCCCACTTCAGAATTCGCCCAGAAAAGTTCGCCCTTTCAAATAAAGCCTTGAGTGGGAAGGCTGTGAGAACAACTATGGTGTGGGCGTGAAAGTAATGTGACAACTTCCTTGAGGCCATCATTAAGGCCAAGGCCAGTTTCTCCAGTGGCAAATACCTCGTTTCGGCGCCTAACAATGTCTTGCTGACGTAGAAGATTGGAAGATGCTGGATGCCTTCTGCTCGAACCAATACTGCACTTACCGCGTGCTGAGAGACTGCTAAGTAGAGGAAGAGTTCTTCTCCAGGTATTGGGGTGACAAGTAGTGGTGGAGAAGACATGTATTCCTTCAAACTCTCCAGAGCTCGGTCACATTCTTCGTCCCACTCAAACTTAGCTTTTAATGACTGAAAGAATGGACGCAATCTGTCTGAAGATCGGCTGATGAATCGGTTAAGTGCTGCTGCCATGCCGGTGAGATGCTGCACTTCTTTCACTGAGTTAGGCCTCTCTAATTCCTGAATTGCTTTGATTTGGGAGGGGTCTGCCTCAATACCCCGGTTGGTCACCAGGAAACCCAGAAACTTGCCAGACCCTACACCGAATGCGCACTTAGAA
This sequence comes from Camellia japonica, assembly GCA_030407325.1. NCBI lineage: Eukaryota > Viridiplantae > Streptophyta > Magnoliopsida > Ericales > Theaceae > Camellia > Camellia japonica. The sequence goes on along the minus strand of JAPPVO010000019.1, from coordinate 99,394,396 downwards.
GCGTTAAGGCGCAGCTTGTGTTTCTTCAGGATCTGGAACATCTCATCTAGGTCCTTTAGATGGTCATCCGCATCCTTGCTTTTGACCACCATGTCGTCGATGTAAGCCTCCATTGTTCTGCCTAACAATGGCTCGAACATCTTTGTGACCATTCTCTGGAATGTCGCCCCTGCGTTCTTTAGGCCAAAGGGCATGACCTTGTAGCAGTATAGTCCTCTTGGAGTGGTGAAGGATGTTACTTCCTGATCAGGTTCGTGCATGGCTATCTGATGGTAGCCTCTGTATGCGTCAAGGAAGCTAAGCCTGCTGTGCCCAGCTGTTAGGTCCACCAATTGATCTATCCTTGGTAGGGGGAAACTGTCCTTCGGACATGCTTTGTTGACCGTCTTGTAATCGACGCAGACGCGCCACTTGCCATTCTTTTTTGGTACCACGACTGTGTTGGAGATCCACTTGGGGTAATGTACCTCTCTGATTGCTCCTGCCTCCAGTAGGTTACCCACTTCTTCTGCCACTATCTCGGCGTGGTGGAGTGCCGATCTGCGTGTGCGTTGAATGACCGGTCTGGCAGATGGGTGGACATTGAGTTGGTGGCAGATGAGGTTTGGATCAATGCCTGGCATGTCGTAAGGCGTCCAGGCAAACACTTCGATGTTGGAGGTCAGGAATTCCATAACCTCCAACCTCTCAGCGCTGGATAACGACGAACCAAGCAAAAGAACTTATCCGGGTTCTTTTCGTCGATTCTTACCTCCACCAAGTCTTCCACCGCTTTCTGATCAGCCGCTTTGCCAACCTCTGCGAACAGTTCATTACTCTCAGGTTCTTCAACCGAATGAACATATCCTTTGGCAGCGCGGCTGCCATTCGTTGTGACGAAGCATTGTTTGGACATAATCTGGTCCCCATATACTTCTTCAATTATTCCGGTGTCGTTGGGAAATCGCATCACTTGGTGGTAGGAGGATGCCACCGAGCGCATGGCATGCAGCCATGTTCTGCCCAAGATAACGTTGTAGGTGGAGGGGACCTTTATCACCCAAAACTCCACTTGTTTCGTCACACTCCCTGCTCTGACTGGGAGGATAATTTTGCCGACGGGCCATTCTGGCATGGAGTTGAATCCGATAAGGGGAGATACGGCAGGCGCCAAGTCTTTATCCTGCAACTTTAGTTGCTTGAAGGTTTCATAATACATGATTTCACACGAACTACCTTGGTCAATCAGAATCCGCTTGACGTCAAAATCCTTGACTCGAAGAGTGACGACCAAGGCATCGTTGTGAGGGCAATAAATCCTTGCCAAGTCTTTATCCAGAAGGACATGACATTTGTGGCCTCTATCTTCCCCTTTTTGACGACTGGTTGGACACTTAGTACCTCTCTGAAGTGCTCAGCCTTTTTGATTGAACCTCTGAGCTCGCATACACGCTCAGGTTCAAAGACTCCATGTATTACGTTGATGACGCCTTGAGGTGGGGCGTCGTTCGGCATTCCATTGGGCATATTCTGGTCCTGGGGGGCTGGCTGTGCCCCTCCTTCTATGTATTTGTCCAGGTGACCTGCTGCCACCAACTCTTCCAGATGCTGCCTCAATGGTGTGCAATTCTCAGTGCGGTGCCCCTTTTCTTTGGAAGGTGCACCTCGATCTGTCATCGTAGTCCTTCTGAGCTTCGCCTAACTTAGCTGGCCACTTGACGAAAGGCTCGTCTCGAATTTCGCTAAGTATACGGTAGATCGGTTTCTTGAAGACCGTGGTGATGGCGTGCGGACTCTCAACCATCTTTTGTCTTGGTCTTCTCCGTTGTCTCTTTTGCCACGTCCGTTTCTGTTCGGACGGTCTACTGCGTTGACCTTTGCTGAGGCCTTCTTCTCTGGTGCTGCGGCCGTGCCAGATTTTGCTTTGGCACGAGCGCCATCCTCTTCCACCCTGATGTGCTGATGCACTCTCTCCATCAGGGCCTCCATGGTGAGGGGTGGCGTCATGGTGATAGAGTCCCTCAGTCTGTTCCCGACTGGGAGGCCTCTTTTATATTGCGCAATGGCGAGATTGGTTGGGCAGTCCCCAATCTGGTTGAATGTCTCCCAGTAGCGACTGTTATATGACCTCAGGGTCTCCTTATCACCCATGTCGATGGAGAGTAACTGGTCGATCTCCACTGGGGTTTTCGTGTTTGTTCTGAATCGCGTTACAAACGCCTCCGCCAGTTGCGCCCAGGAGGCTATGCTGCCCTCTGGAAGCTTCTCAAACCAAGTCAAGCCTAGGTCACCAAGGCTTGAAGGGAATAGGATGCACATCAAGGCCTCATTCCGCCGGTATACAGCCATGACCTGGCGAAAGTGGCTTAAGTGTGAGTAGGGGTCCGTCTTCCCTTCATATGTTGTGAATTTGGGCTGCAGGAAGCCTGACGGTAGGGGCGCGTTCTCTATTGCTGGGACGAATGGTGAGGTCTGCAGCCTCGCCAATGCCTTGTCCGTTGGTTCGTAGGCCGGGCGCGGTATTGGCATTCCAACCTCGACGCTTCCATGCGTCCGAGGAGCCAACCGCTGTAGGCAGAAACTGTGTGGATCGCGCGCCCTGCGTCCTCCTTCCATCGTGCTTTCTCTTCTAGCACGGTTCGTAGGTCGGACGATCTGGGCAACTCTGTCTGCCTAGACCTTGTCTGGTGCGTATGCGAGGGCCAGTATGTGCTTCCTCCTCGACCTCGCAGACCTGGAGTGGCGAGTTCTGGAAGATCTGGATTGCGTGTCGCCTGTCCTGAGGCTCTTGTTCTCCCCTTGTGAGGGTGTAGTATTCCTACTACGACTTTCCGAGTGGCGAGGGGGCGTCTTGTTTGTGCGCCCCTCTCCTGTCGCCACTTCTTTTCCTTTCACCTGACGTTTCAGAGATTCCATGTCTGCTGCCATCCGACGGATTTCGTCTTGTTCCTGACGCGATCTTCCAAAGTTTGAGGATCAATTCTGCGTCTTTGTCTTTCTGGGCTTTGCGAACGAGAGGGATGAGGGCTGTTATTCCCCTTCGTCCCCTTGCATCCCTCCTGGAATTTTGTCTGTGTGGTTCCAGGTTCGCCATGGGAGTGACCACGGGTAGGCCTTCGCGCCTTGCACCCCCTTCTGGAGTTAGTCCGTCAACGGCGACTGAGGTAATTCTTCGTTGTTCGCCATTGATTTTTGGGAGAAAAAGCTTGATCAAGAGGTTGTTCTTGTCTGAATTCCCACAGACGGCGCCAATTGTACGGGAAAGAAATACACCTTCTCGTATAATCCTGTTGACCAAGTCTGCGCTCCTCCGTACGACGTCGCTTTATCACCTGAAAACACAAACGTGAGCTAGCCGGCGGGTGTGTGCCGGAAACCTCTCCGATGCCTAAGTCAGTAAGCTTGACAAATAGACAAAAGCTCTATGAATTCAGGGAGCAAAGTTGCATTACCTCTCCAAAGGTGATATTAGTGAGCTTATATAGGTTTCGCGTGGCACAATCCTGGTAGGACTCTTATTCCTCCATGTGCAGAGTCCTTCTAGGATTACTCCTCCTTGCGTAGAGTCCTCCTTGGATTCATACTCCTAGAAGACAATGCTTATCCTCCAACACCCCCCACTGCTTAAACCAAGTGAGATGGTTCTTCTTATGGCCGGACTACTTCAGGACCGAAGTAACTATTAATTCGGCCCTCACTTTACTCTCCCTTACCTCGGCTTTCCCATACTAAGACCGAGCTATCCATAAGGGAGTTAAAGCCGAGCTATCTTTAGAACCACAGCTTACTTCGATTCTCACATGCTATAACCGAAGTAACTATCGAAGAACGAAACCTTCGTGCTACTCCACTCAACCGGAGTAGAACTAAGTCCTTCCGAGACCGGCTAACCACCACGGCTGTGTGACCGGTTCTATCTTCAAAGTTACTTCTCCAAACCGGAGTAACCACATGGCCTTTCTACTCGGCCCTTTTCATTTCGGCCCTAAGGCCCAATACCCAGCTCGGCCCAATTGTAATAAATTACCCTCTCACTAAGTATTTATAAGAACTTAACTTGTTGTGTACAATATTTAAATAATGCCATAACAGATTTCTATAATTTTTGCAATTTTTGGAAATTTTCTAGAATTATAAATAATTAATAATTACAGGGAAAATTAGAAATAAATATTACAAAATTTGAAAAAAAAAAATACAACAATCATACCAGTAAGTAAGATTATAAATCAGTAGTCCACTGTAAATATTCCAAGTCCAGAATTCAAGTCATGCTCCCCTAAGAGCAATTCAACGTAAAAATATTGAATTATTCATTAATGAAAAATATTTTATTTTCCATAAAATTTTGAAACTTTAACATCTAATATAAAAATGAATTACGAGTCTAACAGTATAAGTCATACTCTAATTAGAATTATAATGAATAATCTAGAAGTAAGTAACGTAATTTTTAAATTAAAACAAAACAAACAGAACCTTAAACAGTTGCAGGCAGGCAGCGAGGCTCGGCTTGACACACATCATGATGATGTTAGCGCACAGGTAAGCCTTCCATGCTTCCATGGGTCAACTTTCATCTAAAACTAGGGTTTGATTTTTCTCTTCAACCGTAAGTTGGAATCAGACGCATAATATACTGTTTTAAAGGTATCGAAACTAGGATTCCAAACATATAGTTTTCACAATATGAAAACAAAGCATGTAAAATCATCATGCAGTCAAAGTTACGAAAATTAAATATGAATCTCTATTTTTATAAAAATTTGACCGTCTAATTTTTTCAAAACTTTGCAGATATGCTCTATATTATATGGATTACAACATATAAAAAATTCATGACGATCAAAGATTTGTTAAAAAAAAAACACTTTTTATGCACAAATAACAGGAAAACACCCAACAGTGGCTCTAATACGAATGTAAGAAAAATCAGAAATAATACACAACAAAAATAAATGAATTCAGGCATATCTTTTACGCTCAAATTGAATCCATGGATCATGTAGGTGAATCACGTGCCTCCATTGATATCTTTGAACAATTCCCAACAGTGGGGTAAAACTATTAAAGAACTACTCATACTCTTCATAGTACGAAGGCATGGTTTTGTGTTTCCATGGAGAGAAAAAATAGAGGGACTAATAGCAAGAGACTAGCAGATTGCCCATACGGTTAAAATCCTACCCTCTCAAATATAATACATATATTATATGGAAGAGTTATAACCACCCACAACTCTGTCTCCTCAAGAGACAAGATAGTAAGTTATACACTCTTATCCTAAGGATAAGTTAATCCAAATCCACTTTGATTAGGTCTCTCCTTATAAGTCTTGGGTCATGCCATCATAAACGACCCAATCAAATATGGGTTCTACACCTGATCCAAATTTCAACAGTTTAGCTCCCAAAACCTGCCATAAACTTGCACTAAAACCATGTGGTTCCATGGAGGACCCACTTGCAAATCCTAATTAACCCGAATCTTATCCAAAAAGTGATCATAGATTACATGTTTGACCTAAAGTCTTGATCTTAGTGAATCAAATCTTGAGTTGAACCCACTTTACCTACATAGTTCATCAAATCCTGAGTTACTTTACATCATGGTTAATTTACTTTTCCCAAAGCCATAATAGATAATATATATATATATATATATAAATGGCAAATACACACATAATGTTTGTACAAATGCATGGTTAAGGAATGAAAAAAATGAATAGTTCAAATTTGGTAGATTTAAACAATTTTTTTTAGAATGATAGTTTTAAAATTGTCATGAACGTTTCGAAATTGAAAAATATGACATGTACATTGATATTTACTTCCTAGAAGAGTGTACATGGAGTTTTGTGAATAAAAGGGGAAAATTACAAATGAGTGATGTCTTAACAAAATATTTATAAATTTATGAAAAATTTATAATTTTAATTATTAAAATTAATAAAGTTTACTACTCGCTTGAATTTTTATTTTTATTTTTTTGAAAACATGCATTGAAGTGCAATTTTTTCAAAAAAAAAAAAAACAAACAAAAGAAAATGATGTCCATCCTTTAACTTCACCATTGCATACATACATACGTATATATATTACCATCATTAGGAAGAGATTAGAGAAATGTTGAAATTACATTATGTAGCTGGTAAAATTTGAACCTAACATTTTGTTGCCTAAGTCAATTCTTAGTCTTACTTTTACACTAACTTGAAAATTAAAAAGAAAAAGAAAAAGAAAAAGAAAAAAGCAAAAGAGAGTTACATGATAATTTGATTGTTCAATAAAATGTGAATTGAACATCTTGAAATCAAAGGATAATTACACCCCAGTGAAATCTTGAAAAAACAATTATATATTTATAAAAAAAAAATTATAATTATAATTATTAATGTTTATAAAGTTTCTCACTAATTTATAATTATTTTTTCAAAATTCCATTGATGTAATATTTCCCCTAAGAAAAATGATATACAAGTCTACGTTTTAAATCTATTTTTTAGATCCAATGATGTGTTAAGAAGATAATGGGTTGATAATTAGAGAATATTTAATTATCACAATAGCAGCAGAAAAAAGGAGGCGAAATGAGTGTGAGTGAGGCAAGTCCACCCTTTGCGGAAGAAACCGATTTACTGTGCTGGAGTACGAAAAAATTCAATTGACGTCATGATGATGGTTCCCTGGAGGAGATTGTTGACGATGGGATCAGTTGCTCGAGTATGGAACTTGAAGAAAATCTTCAGAACAACCCACAGCTTCAAGGAACCTCCTTCCGGGAGGCACTTACAGAATACAACCCTAAGTTGTGGTATCATGGAGACAGTGAGGAAGAGAAGGATACCCTGACCCCGGTTGATATTGGGTTACCAACCACCGAATCTCCCTCCGTTTGACCAAGAATTTGTGTTCCCCCTGAAGAATTAGCTCAAGTAAGGGCACCATGGCACAAAGTCCTCATTGTAAAGGTGTTTGGACAAACAGTGGGTTTTAGCCCCTTGGTCCAGAAAATGAAACAACTATGGCGATTACAGTAGTTTTTCGACATTGTTGATGTAGGTGAGGGGTATTACATAGTTCGATTCGCTTGAAAGGAAGATTATCTTCATGTCTTACTTGATGGTCCCTAGGTTGTTATGGGGCACTACCTAACCATTAGCAAATGGAAATCGGATTTATGCCTTGTTCCCAATGAGCTACCACCCACTCTGGTATGGATTAGATTCCCAAGTATTCCTATCGAATATTTTAACGAGAATCTATTGATGAGACTTCGGAACCTGGTTGACAAAGCCATTAAAACAAACAAACCCATTGCAGATACGCCGATGGATAGATTTGCACGGGTCTGTGTAGAGCTGAATCTTTAGAACACTCTAATTTCGAAGGTTGGGATTAACGAAGAGGTGTTTGCTATTGAGTATGAAGGCCTTCACCTCATTTGCTTTGAGTGCGGTTGTTATGGTCACAAACAAAAAAAATTGTCCCACCATGAAACAAATTTTGCGAATCAGGGCATAGTTACAGATGGGGCCACCGGAGAAACCTCCATGACAGAACCAAGAAAGGAAAAGAAGCCACGCTTTGGTATTGAGTTGGGTCAGAAATATAGACCTTGGATGATTACTCGAACCCGATCCAAATGTATTAATCGTACCTTACGTGGCACGTAATCCACTAAATTTGTTGGTTTAGATACAACATCCGATAGTGCGCAGAGAAATTCTGATGCACGACCTAATTCTTCCAACGGTAAGGCTATCATGCCACGAGTGTAGACACCCCATTTTTGACCGACCTTAAGACTCAGACGTCACCGATTGAGCGCTCGGTGATGTTGCATACTGTGCTCGTTCAGAAGTCTCAGAGTCGCGGCCGCGCGCCCTGCCTCCGGGCTTCCGAACTCTCTTTCGTGCCTTGTCTCGGTTTGCGAACCAGACTTGTTTTTCTCTGTTTTCTTTCCTGAGGGAAGAGAGTGGTCCTGTAGACTATCTCTCAGTGGCCGTGGGCTACTTTTCGTGGCCGTAGGCCATTTTTCCCGTTTCGGAGCCCGGTTCCCGGTTTTCTGAGCCGTCAGGCCGTGTGCCTCGGTTCGAGACCGCCCAACCATCTCCGATTTCTCCGGTTTTTGGCGAGTGCCTCTGTTTTATCATTTTGAGGAACACTGGGGCCCCAGAAACCCACTTCGCAGCCGAACACCACTTCCGGTGCCCGGCAGCCTGTTTTCGGGACTCCGAACTTCGCGGTTTAGGCCCCGAGCTTTCATTTTGCATCGATGTCTGTTCATTTTTGGCAGGTACCTCTATTTTGTCACACTGAGGAACCCTGGGGTCTCTGAGACCCACTTCGCAGCCGAACACCACTTCCGGTGCCCGGCAGCCCATTTTCGGGATCCCGAACCGCGCGGTTTTGGCCCCGAGCTTTCATTTTGCATCGATGTCTGTTCATTTTTGGCAGACACCTCTGTTTGGTCCTTCCGAGGGACACTGGGGTCTCCGAGACCCACTTCGCAGCCGAACACCACTTCCGGTGCCCGGCAGCCCATTTTCGGGACCCCGCGCGGTTTTGGTCCCCGAGCTTTCGTTTTGCATTATTTTTTGTTCAATTTTGGCAGGTATCTCTGTTTCATCATTCCGAAGAACACTGCGGTCTCAGATGCCCACTTCGTGGCCGAACAAAATCTTTTCTTTTTGCCCTCAAAATATCTAGATATTTTGCCCTTAAAATATCTAGATATTTGAGGCAAGATATTTTAACCCTTTTGGCCCTCCTTTTAAGCCCTCTCTCTTGTCCATTTCCAGCAGCTGCCGAACCTCATTTGAGAGGAGAAAAAAATCTTTGAGCCTTGGATATTCAAAAGCTTCCATTTTCTATAGCCAAAACCCTAAAAAGCTTCAAGGTTCTAGGCCATTTCTTCATCATCTTCAAGCACAACCACCACCAATCCATTTCCAGCAGCTAAGGAAGCTTTCTAGCAGCTAGGAGGCACCACTTCTCAAGCAAAGAAGCAGCCAAGACTTGTCTACAAGGGTGAGTGGTCATTTCCCTCTTTCTAGCTCATTTCTTGCATCAAAGTTCTAGCCTATGTATGATCTGATTTCGTGGCTGCCATGAACTGATGAAGTGCTTATTTTGAGCCCCTCTTCAACATTGTAGAAGGGCTCAACCTCATTTGGTCATTCTATATACCACCTCCCTTTGAAATCCACTTTAGGCCCTAATTCTTGCATGTTTTGTTTGACTTGCTTAGCTACTGTTTTGAGCCTCCATCGGGCTTAGAAATAGCCTTGTTTTGGTCTCCTTTTCATGTTATGTTGAGGGCCTTAAGCCATTTGGTTAATGTTTTTGGTACTTGCTTTGTAATTCCTCAAAATTACCGTATTCTTGCATGTTTTGTAGCCTTTTGTGCTTATGGTTTTGGCTCTTGGTCAGAGCTAATAGGGGTCTTATTTTGACCCCCTTTACATGTTTCATGAAGAAGGTTTGGTCATTTGGTGTATAGATTGCATGTCTCATGATATAGCCTATTTGGAGCTTATTTTGCATAGAATTTCTAGCATGTTTGTATTATGATTTCGAGGCTTCCATCTTCTGCAAAAGTGCTTATTTTTAGGCCCTCTTCAATGTTGTAGAAGAAAGTTTGTCCATTTGAATTTCTATATACTACCTCTCATTATATTCCTCTTTTGGCCACTAATCTTGCATGATAATGTTGCCATATCTATGCTTACATTTTGGTCATGTTTGTTACTGAAAAATGCCATATTTGGGACTGCCTTGCTACTGTTTTTACTGCCATGAGTCGATTTTGCATGTATAGCATAGCTGTAGGCCATTTCGGGGGGTTATTATAGCATTTCGGGATGATTTCATGCATTGATTGTCATTTCGTATCATTTCGGGACTGTTTTCCCCTTCATATAGCTGCTGAAATTTGATTTGCATGCTTGCATATCATTTCCCATGTCATTTCATGCCTTAATGCATTGCCTCGGTTTGCGTGCCCATGGGCACGCACTTCGAGGCACTCCATTTTCATTCATCGGCAGCCTATGTGAGTGCGGTTGAGGCCCTCTCATGTTGGCGTAAGCCCAATCTACATTTTCATGCCATTTCATGCCTGTATGTCACTGCCTCGGTTTGCGTGCCCGTGTGCGCGCATTTCGAGGCACTTCATTTTCATCTCACGGCAGCCTATGTGAGTGCGGTTAAGGCCCTCTCATGTTGGCGTAAGCCCAATCTACATTTTCATGCCATTTCATGCCTGTATGTCACTGCCTCGGTTTGCGTGCCCGTGTGCGTGCATTTCGAGGCACTTCATTTTCATCTCACGGCAGCCTATGTGAGTGTGGTTGAGGCCCTCTCATGTTGGCGTAAGCCCAATTTGCATTTTCATGCTTGTATGCCATCGCCTCGGTTTGCGTGCCCGTGTGCACGTATTTTGAGGCACTTCGGTTTTATCCGATTTGCATTTTCATATCATCGCCTCGGTTTGCGTGCCCGTGTGCACGCATTTCGAGGCACTTCAGTTTTATCCGATTTGCACTTCACATCTCCGCCTCGGTTTGCGTGCCCGTGTGCACGCATTTCGAGGCACTCTGTTTTATCCGCTTGGCATTGCGTATGCCTCTGCCTCGGTTTGCGTGCCTGTGGGTACGCATTTCGAGGCATTTCATTTTAGTCTCATTATACATCATATTTCACATCATCTCATGCTTATATGCCATTTTCTCGGTTTGCGTGCCCGTGGGCACGCGTTTCGAGGCATCTCATTTTCATAGCATTGTGCATACTATATCGCATGTTAGTTGCATTTCATGCATATCATGCATATTGCACAGGAAACGAGGCACGTTTCGTACTCCGAGTAACGGAACGGGTCTCAATTCCCAGTTCACCGACACTCCGGATTATCCATGATGGCGTTAGGTTTTGGTATAGCATCCATCTGCATTCATCCCAATATTGAGTTGTGCAAATCGGCTCCTCGGCCATCATGCATCGATATGCGTGATTGGTGGCACGAGGATCGAGGCATGCATATATTTGTGAAATACATTGCTATGTCCTTTTCCTGCTCTTGTTGCAGCGAATTGAAGAATCGGCAAATTTTCGGAACTCGGCGCGCATTTCGAGAAATACTGTAAACAGAGGCTAATTGGGGCATCCCAGTGGATTTCCGCGCCAGGTAGCCCAACATACGTCAGCCATCAGAAGCGAGGTAGTCCTGGCTTGCATGCCAGTTTTACTTCTTTGTAATTAATTTGTTAATTAATTAGAATTTGTATATTTCGGACTGTAATATTCTTTTATTTCGGACTGTATATTTATTCGGACCCTCTGCGCGAGGGCATAACTGTAATAAGTGTGGGTGTGTGTGATGTATGTCTTCCAACCCCACGTCTTTCTCCCTTTTATTTACCCGCTTATGTTGGTTAGATATAGGGCATATTTTGATTAGCATACAGTATGACAGCATGTTTGCATCATTCATCTGTTTTGCACGCACCGGGCTCGGCGCATCATACAAACTGCATTTGTATTTCAATTCCAAATTGAATACATGTTAGCTGTAGCATTTCATATCCCATGTTTAGGACAGTCGAGCCTGCTATAGTTGCATTATTGCATGTGTTGCATTAGGCATTACAGTATATTAGGATCATGCATTGATTTCTAATCAGCTTTTGTTTTGGCTCGGAGGAGTACTAGGTGAGTTTTATGCTTTAGCATCCTTGCATGCGTGTGAGTGACTGCCATGATAGCATGCTTACCATGAGGCTATGTGCTTATGTGATATAACTGCCTTGAATGCCTGTGGGTGGAGGTTGAGTTATCTGAATTGGGACAATTCATCAATCATGTTTTCTAAGCCTACCTGAGGGTGGCAAATCCGCGTTTTTAGCCTACCTGCGGGTAGCACCATCAAACCATTTTCAAATGTTTTGTTCCAATTCAGGCGGCCCAGTCTATACTTGTTTGCTGCGAGCATCACATAGTAACCTAGGCTAATAACTGGAATAAGAGCATACAATGTTTTCAAAAACAGATATCATGGTTAGTAGAGGGGCCGGTCTTTGACCGGGCGAGCGGGGGTGCTCACGATGTGACCTTCCCCAATCGTACCCAAGTTCCCGAGCCAACTTTGGTGATGACGGACACGTGGCCTTTGGCACCGAGTCAGGGTTTCCTAAATTTCCCATAAAAAAATATTTAGGTGGCGACTCTGTTATCTGGCAAAGCAGTCCATGTTTGGCACTTCTTTCAAAAATCTGTTTTCAAAACGATTTGCCGGATTTGGACTCTTTGGTTCGAGATTTAGAACCGCAACAAAATCGAGTCCGAACTGTAGCGAGGTCCCTCGCGGGCGTTGTTACAACGAGGTATAATGGGCACACGTTTCTCAATCTTATCTGATCAACAGGAGGATACTTCACACATTACAGCTAGGCCGTCTCATGTGCCTTGACCAGTTGGGCCTTTTACTAATGGGGGCCCATTTTATATGGGTGAATTCATGCTGGGCTCAAACGGTAGAGCTAAAATGATGATACGCCCAAACCTGGCCTTTTGTAAAGTCCTCTTTCTCTCAATCCTCTTCAAACAAAAGCGAATATCTCAAAAGAACCCTAAATCCCATAAACCCAGGCAAAGCTGGTTCTCAGCCCTCTCTGCTCACCCTCTTCCCGCCCAAGTCATTTTTGTTGTCCACAATCGAGCTCACTTCAATCCTCCTCATACTTCACTTGTTGATTTTCCACCTCTACGATCCTTTACTCCAGGTGGATCTAACCAACCCATAAGACATGGATCAACTTTGATATCTAGATCTCCCACCATACCTTCCCTATCCACCAACTATCACCATACCATTCCCATAAGTAACTCACCTACAATAGCTACCAGTGAGATTCCTGGTTGGCCACCCGAACCATCACCCTTACCTGATTATCCCTCCCAAGAAAATCGATGTGTTACATCTCAAGATGAGGGTAATACAAGGGGCAACAGTGACCATAAATTGTGAATTTGAAATCACGGTATCTCTACCAACAACGAGAGCAGGACAGATGAGTTAGCTACTATAGGAGAGGTTGATTAGAAAAAGTCAACCGAGATGGATATCTGACCAGGTAATTGGTCCTTCTATTATTGTTGATCCAATGAAGATTCTTGTTTAGAACTGTAGGGGTGCTGGTGGGAGTGCAACCCTAAGAACTATTTATGAATTGGTGCGATCACATGATCCTGTTCTACTGGTCCTGTTAGAGACTTGAGTTCAGAGTGTTAAGGCGAACAAGAAACTCTGACACAATCAATTTTTTACTATGGCAACTGTCGAAGCATCTGGCTTTGTTGGGGGCATATGGATGTTTTGGAGAAATGATATTATGGATGTTGAGGTTCTTCCTCCACACACTCAAGCTCTCAGTGCAGTTATTCGACATAGAAATGAAATTGACTGGCTCTTCACAGCACTTTATGCAAGCCCTAACCTAAATTCTATAGTAGAATTATGGGATTACATTGCTAGGATTAGTCGTGGGCTTCCATTACCATGGTTAGTGGCTGGTGATTTAAATGATATAGTAGTCGCAAGTGAGAAACAAATAGGAAATCCAGCAACTCAACGATGTTTGAATAACTTTGTTAATCAGCTTAATAGATGCCAGCTACTTGATTTGGGGTTTTCGAGACCACCATTTACTTGGACTAATGGGCGTAAAGGTAAAGCAAATATAAGGGAACGATTAGACAGAGCTCTCTGTATAGATTCTTAGAGAACTTCATTCCCTAAAACACATGTGCAGCATCTTCCTAGGACACACTATGATCATTTCCCTTTCTCATCTCCCTTACTGGATTTGTTGCCCTCTCTTTAACTCGTCCCTTTCGCATGGAAGCAGTATGGTTGACTCACCCTTTTTTTGACTCTCTTATGAAAGAAAAGTGGAGCTTTGAAGAGAGAGACTTAGGGCTCACTATTGAAAGATTTGTAAAGGTTACTCACATTTGGAACCACGACATGTATGGCAATATTTTTTGGAATAAGAAATGGGTTTTAGCCATGTTAAATGGCATTCAAAAAGCGCCGAGACGATGCCCCAACCTTTGTTTAGAAAATATTGAAACAGAGTTAGTTCAGGAATATAACAAGTTGCTACTTTAAGAGGAGATGCACTGGTACCAAAAATCCCGCAATAATTGGCTCATGTTTGGTGATGCAAATACCCGTTTCTTCTATTCCTTCGCTATTACTCATCGGAGAAAAAATAGAATTATGGCTTTAAAGAACCTAGATGGATCTTGGTGCAATGATCAGACTGAGTTAAAGGAAAGGGCGTTACAGTATTTCTAATAGCTCTTTAGGTCAGAAGGTAATACTAATTCATATGGTATACCTCCCTTATTACCTTGTCTTTCAAGTAGCGAAGTGGCCATTCTAGATTATCCTATAACTGATGATAAGGTGAAGAGAGCAGTTTTTTCAATAGGAGTATACAAAGCCCCAGGCCCTGATGATATACAACCTTTCTTCTATCAATATTCCTAGGACACCTTTGGGAAAACCTTAACTTCAGTTATTTAGTAGGCTTTTACCTTTGAAACTGTACCTTCGGAGGTAAATAAGACTATGATTACTTTGATCCGCAAAGTTGACCATCTAACTAATATGAACCATTTTCGTCCTATCTCACTTAGCAATGTCATAATGCGAGTGCTATCTAAAGTTCTAGTTGCTCACCTTCGCCTTTTGTTATCAAGACTTGTTAATCCCTTACAAGGAAGCTTCATTCTGGACCGCCAAGCAGCAGATAATATCATTCTCGTGCATGAGTTAATTCACACAATGAAAAAAAAATCAAAAAGTGCCAAAGGGCCCATGGCTATCAAAGTTGATCTAGAGAAGGCTTATGATCGCATTAAGTGGCCTTTTTTAAAGGGAGTATTAGAAGAAGTGGGTTTTTTCACCATATGGGTGGCATTGATCATGCATTGTGTTTCTACTACTCAACTTGATGTGCTTATTGCCCCCTATTTCACACCCTCTCGAGGGCTAAAGCAAGGGGACCCCATTTCTCCTACATGTTCTTGTTCTACATTGAGAAGTTGGGGAAGGGCATCTCTGAATCAGTTAGGAGTAAACAATGAAAGCAGACGAAGATTACTCAGAAGGGCCCAAGTTTCTCGCATTTATTTTTTGCGGATGACATGTTCCTTTTTGGTGAAACCTCTACTCATCAGATGCAAGTCACAAAGACCATTATGCCAGCCTTTAGTGTAGCTTCAGGACAAAGAATTAACTTTCAGAAATCATGCTTGTACATCTCTCCAAATGTTTCACTTAGCACGAGACAAGGCTTAAGTTTGGAAAGTAGCATCCCAATTACTACAGGCTTTGGACAGTATCTGGGGGTGATTATTTCGCATAACAGAGTCTCAGGATCCACCTACAACCGCCTCATTGACTGAGTTCGTAATAGATTAGCGGGATGGAAAGTTAGGCAACTCTCACTAGTTGGTCGAGTGTCACGACCCAAACCCGCCCCTGTAGGTTTAGCACCGTAACTGGCCACTAATCCGTGGATTACCAAAGGCCTCTGAACAGATTAGCAAATAGTAAGGGGCCGCGGAAGCAATAATACGAAATAGACAAGGTCCAATGAGCTGTGATAACGTACATGTGACAGAATATATGTAAGCATGCTAGTCAAGGACACCAATATTTACAAAATATTTACAAAAGTGAACTTCCCAAGATCTGACTTTACAACAGTTACAGAGACTAGCATGAAAACAAAAACAGCCATAGCATTAGACTTCGATCGGAACCTCCTCGGGAGGCACAACAATTGGCTGACAAAAACAGTACAGAAGGTCGTCAATTCTGGCCCTGGTCATGTGCCGGCTCACCTACATACATAATATAAACTGTGAGCGAAAGCCCAGTGAATAATAACAGAGTAAAGGGGTTATATGAATGATGTCCATCACAAGTTAGAATCTAGTATTTAAATCAGAACACAATCAGATTTCAAAACAGAATAGCTTCAGATATATACTCATGTTCATATTCAGTTTTGCATAAGTTCATACGTGGTACACCCATTAGCTATCAGATCAGATTGGTCCAGAGACCCACATACATAGTTGGTACCAACGACCATAAAGGTCTATATCTTGCGCGTAAGTAGCCATGGTATTGTTACCCCCAGGTAGGGCCACGTGCAGATTGGCCGCAGTATTGTTACCCCCGGGCGAGGTCCAAATGCAGATTGGCCGCGGTATTGTTACCCCCGGGCAAGGGCCACGTGAACTAAGGGTGCCACAAATACTTTTCAGAAAATTGGACATTCATTCATAATTCGTAAGATAGCATTTCAGAAAATAGATCATATCATGCCAGTCAGAAAATACTTAAGTTAAACATAACTTTACAGAGTTATTACTCACAGTTGGCCTTGAAACAGACAGACGGAGCAAATTGATCACACGACACGCGGCACGTGACCTACATAACACATAACGGACACACACTTGAAACATACGTTCTAATTGCACAAAACTTATGTCGTTAGTTCTTAGTGTGTTTCTGACCTTAAATCCTCACTATAGAGTCTTAAACATGGCCTAGGAATGCCTAGGATGGAATGAGGATGCAAAGATGCACTTTAAGACACTTTTCAAAATTTTGCTGAAACAGGGGTCCCGCTCGAGCGTGGCTTTCTCCGCTCGAGCGGAAATGCAGACAAAAGGGATCCGCTCGAGCGTGTATTCCTCCGCTCGAGCGGACTGTAAACTACAGTAAAAGTACTGGATGCATAAAATTCACGCTCGATGGGTGCTCGATACCCGCTCGAGCGTGAGACACAAGTTCTCGCTCGAGCGTGCATTACCCCGCTCAAGCGGACTGTAAACATGTGAAAAGTACTGGATACACGCATTTTACGCTCGAGCGTTACTTTACATGCTCGAGCGGAATGCATGAACTCAGTGTGTACGCTCGAGCGTGGAGTTCCCCGCTCGAGCGTGAGTCCAAAATCTGGAATTCCCAAATTTGAACCTCAAGCTCAAAACTCAACTTCAAAACATCAAATTCGATCCTTTTGGGCTAATTTTCTGGAAAACTCTTGTAAACTCATAGTATGACATATTTTGAAGATCAATTTTGTAAAATCAAGCCTAAAGGTAAGTCAATTGAACACAGTTTCAAATAAAATTTCAAGTACGAAATTTAAATGTATCATGCAAGAATCTCCTTGAAACCAAACCCTCCAAAACATGATCAAACTTGACAATTTGATGGACAATAAGATGCATGACCACAATGAGAGTGAAATTAACACATGCATGGAAGAAATCTAAGAATTCAAACCCAAAGCATGGAAATTTATGCATGCATGCATGAATTAATCCTCAATTCAACATTTTAACCCCATTCTAGACTTTAATCTTCAATTTTTACCATGGACCATGCTAGGTATAACTTAAATTCACAATTGAAAGGGAAATTTCCTACCTTAAGTCTTGAATTCCAAGCTTAGTAGCCTAATCTTCCAAGTTGCCTTCAATTCTTCTAAGCTCAAGCACAATTCTAAATGAACTCAATCTTGTTCTCTTACTCTCTCCCTCTCCAACGGTTTAGGCAAGGGAAATGGCTGAAGATGTGTATGATTCAATGCTAAACAATGTGTGAAAAAGTGGCCCACTCAAGGGCAATTTCGTAATTAAAGCCAACTAATGGTTTACATTATTTAATCTAATTTAATCGTACCAAATCAACTTTTAATTAAACCTACCATAAAATCACATAAAATCTAACTAGCACAAAACATTAATCAATTTCGGAATCGGGCGCCAATAAGGCTTTCAATTCGCAGTTTAAAGTCAAAGACATGAACAGATCATTATGTCACAAACAGATAGAAACACATAAATAATGCAATTCAAATGCAAATTAATTCTAGATTCCTTCTAAATTACTGTTAGGCATAATTAATCATGATTTAGCATTAATCGGAGGTCGGGGTTATTACATCGAGCCACTTTTATTCAAGTTGTGACCTCATCTATCCCTATGTATTCCATGCGAAACTCCCAAAGAAGATATGATCTGCTATTGATAGTTGTCACAAACGTTTCCTTTGGAGTGGGGACCAACAACATCAGCGCATGGCCTTAGTAGCGTGGAAAAATGTTTGCAAGCCTAAAATTGAAGGAGGGCTAGGCTTAAAACGGATGTGGGAGGTAAATAGGGCCCTGCTTTCTAAGGTTGGCTGGCGACTAACTCAAGAAACTTCGCCATGTACAAGCATATGCTCAAAGATAGACAATTATGAGATCCTGGTCCCTCCAATGCATCTTATACATGGCAGAGTATCAATAAAAGGGCATAGATTCTTAAAATAAGGTTCAAGTGGCGTGTGGGTAATGGACAAAGGATCATATTCTAGCTCGACAACTGGATTGGCGATTCTCTTTTTCACCAGATTGTATTCTGTCCTCTCCCACCAGAGGAAACCAACAAGCTTATTTGTGAGTACTGGAAGGAAAAACTGGGTTAGGACTGGATAGCATTATTACGGTGGTTGCCGAATGATTTCAAGAGTGTTTTGATTACTGTCATATTTCAGACATCCTCTTCCAATGACAATCAATTAATTTTGGGGCAATCTTATAAAGGTATGTTCTCCACTAAATCAGCCTTTGCATTACTCCAGAACTAGTAGTCATCCTCTACAGCACCTCAAGTTGGTTGGGATGCAATCTGGAAACAAATGGGACTTCACCGATGGAAACAATTCACGTGGTTAGTTAAGCATGACCGGGTCCTAACAACTGCTATGAAGTAGGGAAGGCACTTGAGTATGGAAGCTACCTGTCCTTTATGTGGGTGCTATAGTGAAACCACGCTACACGCACTTCTCTATTGTCAAAGAGCCAAACAAGTTTAGCATGACCTTATTTCTTCATTGCATTGGCTATCCTTTTTTTTCCTTACCTTTAATCTAGTGGGCGAATCTCAACCAGGGTTCTTCGTCATGGGTGAACTTAAGTGATGTGCATTGGCCTTTGTTGTTTATGGCTACATTATCATCACTTTGGTTTTGGCGTAATAAACAACTGTTTGATGCAGAGTTCATTGAACCGTATCATCTTACAAAGCATATGAAGAATAGAGCTCGAGAATTTCAGGTTGCTAAGGTCAGTACCCAAGGAAAAAGATCTCCTTCACTATCATAGTTGCTTGGTCGGGACCAGCAGAAGGTTGCGTTAAAGTTAATGTGGATGGCCCTGTTTCGCATCGTAGTGGACATGCTTCGTGTGGAGGGTTGATTCGATCGGATATAGGGGAATGGATTGCGGGTTTCTAATACCATGTGGGCCAAGCATCGATCCTAGTTGCAGAGCTTTGGGGTATTTGGCATGGCCTGAAGTTGGCTTGGTCTTTTGGACACTGATGTGTTATTGTTGAATTAGACTCTGCAGACGCTGTTCAAGTTATAAAAGCCTTAGCCCATTGCATCCCAGTTTCAACCTTTCTCAAGAAATTTAAGACTTACTAAATCAAGACTGGCGGCATGATCTCCAGTTAATCTAGCGTAAAGCTAACTCCTGTGTGGACAGACTTGCCAAGGATGCCCTACAGTTTGATAATGAGGATGTTATTTTGACAGCTGCACCTTTCTCTTTGGCCTTATACTTAGATATTAACAAGAATGGTGTAGGCTATCCCCTCCTTCTGAAAGTGTAGTTCTCACTTTGGCCCCATTAATACCAAATATATATATATATATAATTATCAACCAATCATCTTTTTGACACATCACTAGATCTAAAAAGTGGGTCTAACTTTTGGATTTGAATAACAATACTCTTCTCCTAAAATTAACTCATATCAAAATGGAAATGTTCAATAATAAATATCACATCAATAGTTTATAACATTTCTCATCATAAATAATTTTTGTTTGGTCAATCGATGGGACAATAACTGCAAATGTGAGAAATATTACATATAACCCCATATTACTAATCCACAATAGTTAGAATGTCAACAAAGCATGTCCACCTAACACAGCCAATTACCAAAGCCCTAGCCCAATAATCACTCTACTACCATGGTTATCAAAATCCTAATCTGGATTGTAGAATCTTAAGATCCTATGACTATAGTTGGGCTAAATGATTCAGATCGCACTAGGACTTCAAATTTAGTAGGATTTTAAAGTGGCTACGATCCTAATTATAAAATTGTGTAGAATCGTACTACAATCCCGATTCTATTACGATCATGATCCTACAAAAGAAAAATATTATTTATTTCTTATATATGTATGTCTATATAAGAAATTTGATTATAAATTCTTTCTACAAGCATCTTTTTTAATTTATGATAACATAAAAGATGCATTATATTAAATTAATAATTTTTCTTTAGTAAATTTTGCAATTATTTAACATACATTATTATTATAGATAATTTATCTTTTATTTTACATTGAAAATAGAATCTTACAATTTTCGATTCAAAACAGAAGTCCCTCCCAACGGTCCTATCTAGGATTCCGATTTTAACAACCTTGTTTACTACTACTTATATATAGGGGTGTGTGCGGTGTGATTCGGGTGGTTTGAGAGTAAAATTGTAAATCAAACTGTGAATGACTGATTGACAAATAATTAAACCGTGGTTTGGGTAGTTTTGAGCGGTTTCAATTTGCTAGTTGACTGAAGAATATTCTTAAATAATTACCAAACATTTAGATAATATATAATACTAAATAGTATAATATTTTTCATATATATCTCACAAACTGATTTTACATAATATTTTTTATACATATAACTACTAATTTGTAGCAAGAGGAGTGATGGAGACCCCCTCCAATCACCACCCCCACCACCCCCACACACATGTGGCAGGTGGTGATTGGAGGACAAGGGAAACAAAAAAAAAAAGAAAAGAAAATCCAACCAATGAGAGAGAGAGGGGGTCAAAGGGGGTGGGAAAAAAATGGGGTCTTAGACATTTTTGTTTGTAGCAAATTTCACATTTTAAATCTCTCTCACACTCATTTTTACTTTGATATTTCATTAGAAGTTTAAAAAAAAAATATGTATTAACTACAGCATAGCGGAACAATTTCAAAGATGGGTTATATATTGCAAAATTTAATTCACAGTTAATGGATAGATCGGTGCGGATTGGTACGATTTTAACAGTATTTTGTACAGTCCTACTTGCATGATACAATCTCTCATAATGAGGGAGAAATAAACATTACCGCAATGGATGTCAAACTCTTTTCCATAAGAGTTAAACCCAACACCTTACACCACAAATAATGTTACACAATCACTGAACCAAATGTCCTGATTCATCATAAATAATTAATAAACACATCATTCATAACATAATCACAATTATTTGTAATTTTTACTATACTATAAATGTTCTTAATAAATTTTACTATAAAGTGACAAAATACATTATGAAATGTTAAAAATTGCATTTCCTATCAAAACGGGTAGGTAAATGTGTTTAGTTGGGAGTTGAATGGATGAAATGATACAAAAATCATATCAATAAATTACTTTTGCTATGAATGAGTAAAGTTATTTTTAAACATAAGATTGCATTCGGTGATTCAAAATATGTTCGTGCGGAGTTAGCCACCCACTCCAGTATTGATCTGATGTTCATGAAGGTCCGTTTGTTTTTAGTGGTACAATGTAGGGGATTAATAATGAGGGATTGTTTGTTAATGAGTGGATTAAATAAAATTGTATTTGTTTTAATGATAGTTGTTAGTGTAGGGATTATTAAATTATTTTTATATAAAATAAATATAAAATAATAAAACAAATAAAAAAATATAAAAACATTAAATATTAATGTTAAAAAAAAATGCCCAACATGTAAAAAATAAAAAATTTCAGAAAAAATAAAACAATGATTTTTACTTAACAAAAAATACAAAAAGTTAAACATTAATGTTAAAAAAAAAGCCCAAAATGTAAAAAATAAAAAATTTCTAATCCGGCGGACTATTTTGCTAATACGACCTCCACCTCTACCTCTTCCATCTCAATCCCCCTTTCAAAGCCCAACCTAATCCCCTCCTGTATCTCAATACATTCCCTAAATCTACAAACAAACACAACACTAAATGGGTCTCACCTCCATCTGTTGGCTACATATTTTGTACAAGCCAATTACAATTCGACGCGTGGCAGAATAATGGTAATACAGGAAGACTATTCAAGTCTTTGATCCTGATCGTACACGTGGCAGTTAGTATTGGTTATTACAAGATCTGAGTAACAGTGGGTCAACAAAGAGATGCAAGGTGATGTGGCTTCAACGGTTACTCACATTTAAATTCAAATTTATGAGGGAAGCCTAACTGCAAGTGATGGCACAGTGGAGCTAATTATAAGGCAACGTGATCAGCGATCATGGAGGAGCAGTTCGACGGTTGGAAATGCAGTTTGATGGTCATCCTTGAGAAGTATAAATAGCAGAGAAGGCCCAGAAAAAGAGGCCCAGACTCAGATCCAAAAAACCAGTCTTATTCTATTTATTTTCCTTCCCAGTTTTACATTTTCAGTCTTACATTTCCTGTTCTTTACATTCTTGTACTTTAAATTCCTGCACTGCACTTCGTTCATAGGAGTAGTTTCAAGTGGTAGATTGTTGCTGTAAACCTCTACGAGACTGAGTTTGGATCATTGTAAATTTTTCATTTTAATGAAATGCTTTAATTGTTCTTCATTTAATTGTTATCTTGCTTAATTCTCCTAAATCAAGCCACCAGTAAAAGTCCTCTTCATTGAGGCTGAAAGAACTAAAATACAATCGTCTGATAATTGGTTGGCAATTAATTTTCTGTAAGGACTGATTGATCCTTGCTAACACGCTCACAATTACAAAAATAACCTTCGAAAGCCAAAAAGCCAACATATATTTTTGGCACGCCCAGTGGGACTAATTGAAATGGCTAGACGTAGGAGACAAGGAGAAAATGAACGCTTGGAAGAACGTGTGGAAGGAGAGGTAAAGATACCTAATCCAGAGGATAATGCGATAACACATCCTGTGGAAACTCCCATTTTATCAGAACCTATGGTCGAACAGACCAGCACTTCAGAACAAGTACTACATGTTCATAATATTGGACGAGACAAGGAATTGGATCATCCACTGTTCCATCTACTCAGCCAATAAATCCATGGGGTGGCCTAGTAGATGCCATGGGACAACAGTTAATGAACACGACGGAAAGGTGGGCAACATCCTTTTTGGATCGAATGAATAACTACCAACCAACAAATGCAAGACACATGAAGGAAGTTTCAAATGTCCCTCAGCAAAGATTGGCTAGAGATAAACAGCCTATCCAAGTTAATGGACATTCTAATGTCAAACTAGTAATCAAAACTATGAAAGACCATCACCTCACTCTTGGTACGAACCTATTTCGAGGCCTATAGCAGGTCAAAATGCCTCAGTGCTTAACAGTGAAGCCATGCAAATTGGTGGATCTGGCCCAGTACAAGAAAATGGCATAAGAATGGCTTCAAATCCAATGTTCGAAGCCATACCTGGCACGAGGGGGTTCACTAATCCCTTATTCGAATTTATACCCGGGGGGTTGGAAGGTTTTCCTACAAATGGAAGAGACACAACACCAGTTCCAACACCTTTCGCAGGACAGGCTCAAAGGGGTTACCCACACCCCCAACAGCAATCTACACCACAAGGACAACCAGTCCCAAATATACCACCTTATGGACTAAGAGGACCACAGGCACAAGTTTGCCCACCAAATTCTGTGTTTGTTCCTCCAGTACTAGTTCAGCAAGCACAAAATATGGTCCCTAGGGACCAAATTGCTGATATTGTTAGAAAGATGTGTGGACCGATGGCTCGGAGGGTCTAGACTCCTGTGTACAGGAAACCATACCCAGAATAGATAGACAGGGTACATGAATACCCAAGAGGTTTCAGGATACCAGATTTTGCCCTTTTTTATGGGAATGGAAACCAATCAACAATGGAGCACATTGCTAGGTTTGTTGCTCAATGCGGTGAATTTACTAATAATGACTATATGAAGTTAAGGTTATTCCCAAATTCCCTAATTGGAGAAGCATTTGTATGGTATATTAACCTTACACCTGGCTCTATCCAAACTTGGCAACAAATGGAAGAGGCATTTCATGCCCAATTCTTCCAATCGGAGCAAGACGTTTCCATGGCAGACTTGGTAAGATTGAGTCAAAGGCCTGATAAGAAGGCTACTCAGTTTATTGCCAGATTTAAAAGGGCTCGAAATAAATGTAGAGTCATCCTGCCAGAGCCAGAATTCGTGAGATTGGCTCAAAATGACTTAGAGTTTAGGCTTCGAAAGAAGTTTGATTCAACTGAGTTCAGAGACTTAGTGGAACTCATTTATAAGGTGTCTAGGTACGAAGCATTACTAGAGGAGGAACAAGATCGAAATAATGCATCGTACAAGACATATTATAGAGATCCTAATTATGAGATCGATGCAGTAGAGATTATGGGGAAAGAACCTGTGATCTGTGAAGCATTAATTCATAAGGATACAGCAATTGACCAACAGTTTAAAAAGAAAGACCTTCATAGGAAATACTCTTTCGATTTAACTAAGGCATATGACATTTTTTATCATTTGCTTGCGGCCAACTTCCTTAAGTTACCAAAAGGAGTCAAAATTCCATCTCCAGATGAACTTAAAGGAAAAATATATTGTAAATGGCATAATTCTTGGTCTCACTCGACTAAAAACTGTATTGTTTTTCGAGACAAGATCCAAGAACAAATTCGGAAAGGAAGTCTAAAATTCCCAGCTAAAGCAGAAAAGGCCATGGGGATCGACAGTAATTCATTTCCAGAAGTTAGAGAAAGTGCAGCTAATGTTGTTGTACCAGACTTCCAGAATTTATCTCTGCAGGAATTGGAAGAGGTCAATGTGCAAATGCATGTTGCCAGCCAGGCTACTATTAAGAAAGACACTAGAAGTCTGCCAGTTGTTGGACAAGGCTCTACAAGTCAGGGAAAAGACTCTGATGAAGAAACACTGGATGATAATTCCTTGGAGGCAGCAGTTATCCAAAGAATGTGTCCCAGGTGTAGATTGAGCTATAAGTGGCTGAAAGGACTCCCGATTGATGGGAAACAATACTACAGGGATGTGCAGAGACATCCTAAACCAACCAGTGCTCATAACAAAAGGCCATACACAACTAGTGTTAAGCAGCAGCCATTAATGGTTGAGCTAACAGCTGATAGAATGCATTCTAAAGGCAAGAGGCCTTTATATGAGTCCAGGCCACTAATTATTACAAATGGAGAGCAGTCATTCTGAAAGGAGGTCAGAGAGGGGCTCAGTTTATGGGATCAAAGCCAGAGATTGGCCCCCTAGACTAGCATCACGCAGGACAGAAAGTGGCTACCTTCATCAAAGGTCTGAGTTAGGCCCAAAACATGAAGTCAGGACCAAATAGTGGCCTTCACAGCCAGCTTCGAAGATGGCTTCGAAGGAGGAAAGAAACAGTTCAACAGCTAAGTCAGTAAGTTCGTGGGTACCTGGAGTTCCAGATTGGTTTGTGATGCAGAACAAACCTGGGGAAATGTCCACCCAGAGAGATGTTGTTGGAAACCAAGGTAGGATGGTCAAACCTCCTTTGGTGGCTCCAAACAATTGGGTATTGCTTAAACACCCAAAAACAAAGGAACCAGATATGGTCTCCATAATTTCTAGATCACAAAGAAGGAAGATTCAGCGTAGGTACACTTAGTACCAGAAAGACCTGAAAGAAAGTGGAGAAAGCTCCTCATTGGTCCAGACAGAAGGAAAGAAGAATCCAAAGTCAGACCATACTTCCAAACCAACTCTACAAGACAAAATGGGTTGTAGCAGAGAACAATTGGCCAAAGTTCACTCTGAACTAAAAGCCAGAGAGAAGTCCAGTCTAGCAGGATTGGAGAAGGCTTTGATGGAGAGTGATAGCGAGACAGAAGAAGAAGTTGGCCTAGGCCAAAAAAAAGAAATGGTTGAGGAAGAAATGTTCGAAGCCTTCATGGCTGAACAGACGTTTTTGGTTAAAAAGCCAGTCAAAAAAAACCATTCGAAGGAGTTTGTTAGTAATGAAGTACCAGAATGCAGCATGGAAGATGCTTCTGAAGTAACTGAACAAGGTGGCCAAGAGGAGAAACAAGCACAGCCAGCCATCCAATTTGGCTCGTTTCCTCCAGTATCAGTAAATATGGTACACATACTACCGCATGAATTCCAAGCTGAAGATGAGAACCAAGAGGGTCAAGAAATTCACCCAATTCCAGTCTCTAGTGAAAACTCACAAGTGAGTATGGTGCAAGATGAATCCGGAATGGCTACCCCAATGGAAACTGAATACGAGAGTGAAGAAGAAGTGAGTATCAACCTCTCATATCCTTTTGAGTATCCCTCGAACTCTATGACACAGCATGTCAAGCCTTTGTATATCAAGACCTTCTTCGATGGGATACAATTGAACCGAGTCTTGGTGGATAATGGGGCAACGGTGAACTTGCTACCGAAATCTTCCTTGAAGAAACTAGGAAAAAGGAAACCCATGTTAATCCCAACTAGCACAACCATTGCTAGCTTCACTGGAGACAAACAGATGGCTCAGGGAATTCTGTCCATCAACCTGAGTGTAGGAACCAGGGATTGCATGACGGCATTCTTCGTTATCGACAGCAATGCTAAGTACAATGCTTTACTTGGTAGAGATTGGATCCACACTAACAAGTGTGTGCCTTCCTCTTTGCATCAGAAAATAATGATGGCCTTGGGCAATGGAGAGACAGAGGAAATTGATGCAGATCCTCAACCCTTCATAGCTTGTGCAGACTTCGCAAAGGCTAAATTGTATATTGAGGGAGTGACACCACTCAGTATACTCAGGAAACCTGATGGCTTAGCCGAAGTGACGGCTGATGAGGAAGTAACACACCTGAAGCACTTAGTCCAGGAGAGTGCTGATGAAGAGGTTGTCGTTAAAGATGACAATGATGCTGGTTGTAGGCGAAGAGATGAAGCGCTAGAAGCCAAGTTTTGGCTCTAATTAAGTTCTCAACATTGGATGTAAAATCAATAGTCCAGAAAGTGCAGGAGCAAGAGAAAGAAGCCATGATAATTGGCTGTAAGCAAGAGCAGCAACAGGTCAGAGTTTTGGCCCTTGATAAATACTGTGCATTGGATATTGAAACAAAAGTCCAGGAGATACAGAAGAAGAAACCTTGTGGACAGACTTTGTCTATGAGAAGGAGGGTAAATATGTTGAATTAAAGAACCTGGGAGCTGAACAAAGCAAGAAGATTGCTTCGAAGCCAGAAGGAATTAAAGAAGAAGCTTCAGTAAGTTCTCAGACAAAAGACCCCTTAGAAGAAGTAAATTTAGGGGAAGGTTCTATACAACAGCCCACCTATATAAGTGCTTGGTTGAATGCTTTTGATAGGGACCAGTTGTTGGTTGTTCTGAAGAGATATAAAGATTGTTTTGCATGGTCTTATAATGAACTACCAGGATTAGATAGATCATTAGTAGAACATAGGCTCCCTATGAGGACTAATTTCAAGCCATACAAGCAAAAACTAAGAAGAATGAGTCCAGAAGTGATTCAGAAAGTTAAAGAGGAAATTCTTAGACTACTCAAGGTAAGCTTTATTAGGACAGCCAGGTATGTTGAATGGTTATCCAATATTGTACCTATAGTTAAGAATAATGGTAAAATGAGGGTATGCATTGATTTCAAAAATTTAAATCTAGCAACTCCAAAAGATGAGTATCCTATGCCTATAGTGGATTTGTTGGCAGACAGTTCAGCAGGGCATCAAGTTTTATCAATGATGGATGGGCACTCTGGTTATAACCAAATCTGCATTGCAGAGGAGGATGTCCACAAGACAGCATTCAGATGTCTTGGGAATATTGGTACCTTCGAATGGGTTAAAATGCCATTTGGCCTGAAGAATGCTGGGGCTACATATCAGAGGGCTATGAACACTATCTTTCATGACCTCATTGGAGGGTATTTAGAGTGTTATATTGATGACATTGTAGTGAAATCCCAATCCATGGAGGAGCATCTGTTTCACTTAGAAGCAGCTTTTGAAAGAATGAGAAAGTTTAAGTTGAAACTCAATCCTCTTAAATGTGCTTTTGGCGTATCATCTGGAAACTTCTTGGGCTATGTAGTACACAAGAAAGGAATACAGATTGACCAGAATAAAGCCAAAGCCATCATCGAAGCCAGACCTCCATCAAGTAAGAAAGAATCACAAAAGTTCCTTGGACATGTTAATTTTCTTCGAAGATTCATTTCTAACATTGCAGGGAAAACTAAAGTATTTTCTTCCTTGTTAAGGCTAAAAGATGAAGAGGAATTTGTGTGGACAGCAGAGCATCAAATTGCTTTCAAAGGAATCAAAGCCTACTTGGCCAACCCTCCAGTACTGATGCCACCAAATGGTGAGAAGCCCTTGAAGTTATACATAGTTGCAGCAGAGGATTCATTGGAAGCTTTCTTAGCCCAAGACAATAAAGAAAGCAAGGAGCAAGCTGTTTATTACCTTAGTAGGTTTTTAGATTCTTGTGAATGTAAATACTCAGCTATAGAAAAGTTGTGCCTTGTATTGTATTTTGCTGCAATGAAATTAAGATACTATCTTTTGCCCACAACTGTCTTGGTAATTGCAACCACAGATTTGGTTAAGTATATGTTATCTAGACCTGTGTTGAGGGGAAGAATTGGCAAATGGATACTAGCCTTATCAGAATTTCATCTAAAATATGTTCCCCAAAAGGCAGTAAAAGGACAAGTTTTAGCTAATTTTTTGGCAAACCATCCATCTTAAACAGAAAGCCAAGAAATAATGGAACTTGGTATGGCTAGTGTTGAGTCATGGCAAATGTGGTTCGATGGATCAAAAGCCAATGGCCTAATTGGAATTGGTATAGTGATTAAGTCACCACAAGGAGTAGAAACCACACATGGTTTCAGAGTGGATGAAATTACTTGTTCTAATAATCATGCTGAATATGAAGCCTTAATAGTGGGACTGGAAATTCTTATTGGATTACAAGTTCATGCAGTTGACATATTTAGAGATTCTCAATTGGTGGTTAACCAAGTGAAAGGGATTTTCAAATGTCAAAGTATAAGCATGTTGCCATACTATGTTGTTGCATTACATCTGCTTTCTCAATTTCAAATAGCAAATGTAACTCATGTCCCAAGATTCTTGAATAATAGAGCTAATGATGTGGTTCAGAAAGCTTCGAATTTCAAGAGAAGGGATAATGTTCAAAGGGACATAAGCCAAACAACATATCAGAAATTAATACCACCCTTGAATAAAAGGAATGTGGTTCTGGAAGTCAACCATAATGACTTACAAGAACAAGATTAGAGGCATCCAATAATGCAGTACTTGGCTGGCCCATCTTCGAAGGCCAGCAGAAAAATTAAATTGCAATCTATGCAATACATGATGTATGGTAATGCTCTCTACAAAAGAGGGGAGATGGTTTATTGCTGGAATGTTTAGGGCCAAAAGAAGCATTAACAGCTATGGCTGAGGTTCATGAAGGCATCTGTGGTGCTCATCAGCCTGGGGTGAAAATGAGATGGTTGCTTCGAAGGCATTCCTACTATTGGCCAACTATCCTTAAAGACTGCATAGAATATGCAAAAGGTTGCCAGGCATGTCAAAAGCATGGCACAATAAGGCATGTGCCCATAACTGACCTGCATGCAGTAGTGAAGCCTTAGCTATTTAGAGGATGGGCCATGGATATGATGGGGAAAATACACCCACCTCTTTCGAAGCATCATTGTTTCATTTTAGTGGCCACTGATTACTTCACTAAGTGGGTCGAAGCTAAGCCATACAAGGCTGTAGACCAAACTGAGGTCATTGGATTCATTAAAGATTTAATCCATAGATTTGGTATCCCACAGACTATAACTGTTGATAATGGGACTATATTTGATGGGAAGATGGTAAAGTCTTTTGTGGCAGAGTTTGGAATTAGCCTTGTTAATTCCACCCCCTATTATGCACAAGCCAATGGTCAAGCTGAATCATCCAATAAATCCTTGAAAAAAGGAATACAAAAGGTTGTGGAAGACAATCTTAGGGATTGGCATAACTTATTGTTGGATGTATTGTGGGCTTATAGAACTTCCCCAAGGTCAAGCACAGAAGTCACTCCTTATGCCTTAGTATATGGGCATGATGCAGTGTTACCTGTGAAAATTAATGTTAAGTCCTTGAGGGTAAGATGCCAAGACCAGTTAGATCTTGAGCAATACCATCAGAGTATGTGCTTGGAATTAGAAAGCATAGATGAAGCTAGAATTTTGGCATTAAATAGCATTCTTTTTCAAAAGAAGAAAGCAGCCAAAAACTATAATAAACAAGTCAAATACATTGGCTTTGATGAAGGTGACTTGGTATGGAAGACAATACTCCCAATAGGGATTAAAAGTCATAAGTTTGGCAAATGGTCACCTAATTGGAAAGGACCATATCAAATTCATAGAGTCCTGCCTTTTGGATCATACCATTTGAGAAATTTAAATATATAGATACATCCCAAAAAGATTAGTGGCAGATATTTGAAGCCTTATTTTCCAACCATTTGAGAAACACAAGGAATAAAATAAACACCAAGTACAAGAACACGAGAATACTCAAATGATAAATAAGAATTTGTTCTTCATAAAGAGTTGAATACATTCTGCCATAAATTGGCCCAGAAATCATTACAATGTCTCAGTTGTTCTTTTATAATGGATGTTCTATTCTTAAATGATGAGAACAACTGGATGGCTGTGGTCATTTCCTACTTTCGGTCAGCCAGTTCTTGGTTGGTGATCTGCAGTTTGGTGTCACTTCGGATTAAGGCCTGGTTCACTGCAGATAGCTCATCCTCAAGTTGAGCTTTCTTCTGCAGTAGTTGAGTTCGAAAATGGGAGACAGAAGAATGTTGTTCCTTTAGTTCTGATACCTCAGTATGCACTGTGGAAACAAAGCTCTGATCTTTAACCAATTTCTCCTCTGCAGCCTTGGCAGCATGGCAAATGCTGATATAGAAGTCAATAGTGGCTGATGCCTGAGATAAATGACTTGAAACAGTCATGCCAGATTGCTCAACAATCTTGCAGCACTGAAGGAAGCCATTTCTTATTATAGGTCTCTCTAAGGCCTCGAAGGGAATCCTCGAAAAAAGATGTCAATAGCTCCAAGCAGTTGTCCAAGTCTATCAGAGGTGAAGAAGGCTTACTACTGGAGAAAGAGCTCTCAAAAATTTCTAGTAAGGAATCAGCCAAAACTAATGGCTCAGTCTCATCACTAGCCATTGGAGAGGTAGAAGGAAGGTCGAAGAGACTAGCTAGTCTTGCTTCAAAAATGTCTACCTCATCTGTGGACATGAAGGGGGCAAAAAGGGCTTTGATGGAAGACACAAAGGACTGCATAGGGATAGGAGAAATGGGTGGAGCATCTTTAGCAGTCTCTATGGTTCTAGCCACCAATAAATCAAGGGAAGAAGGACTGGAACTAGGCAAAGGTAATAAACTACGAGTTGGAGAGCTGGCAGCACTCTCTATAGGGGAATCAGCTACCATCGAAGAGAAGGTAATAGCTGGAATTTCCTTAGGAGGAGAAGGAAGAGCAAGGCTCGAAAGAGAATTAAATTGAGATAGATCAAAAGACAAGTAAGGGAGGTATGGATTTAAACCAAAAGAAAGAAATGTAGGAATACTTGGCCTCAAGGAGGGTATAGAGAATGTAGGCCTAGGAAGTGTGAGTATTAGCTGAATGGATCTCACATTTTGCAATTGATCAACTTCAACTGAAACTGAGGGAGTCCTTATTGGAAGAATAGACTCAGTAGTTATTACTGCAAAAGAAGAAGTACAAAGTAATGTCAAGTCTCAATACCAAAAATTCGACAAGGAAAAACAGTAGAGGCTTGAAAGAAGTTACTTGTTTTAGAAGTGATACCAACAATAGGAGAGCTATGGAGGGAATAGTGCTCAGCAATATGTTGCCTTCTTGCAATTTCCCTTTGGATTGCATCAGCAGCAGCAGCTTCATCTCTTAAGAATTGCTGCTGCCGTCTCTTCTTAGCTCTCTCAAAAACAATTATGGGCTTAGAATGTTCCTGCTTTACTACCTTGGCAGCTGCATCATGAATAGGGTCTTCGACCAAATCAGAAGGAGAGACAGTCATCTTTCTTCTCTTTTTCTCTATACTGGTCTTTTTTTCTCTATACTGGTATTGTCTGCTCCTTCTCAATTTCTCTCTCTTCAATCTGGGATTCAGATTCTTCAGAAGGGATTTCCTTTTCTACTACTCTGGCAGTTGTCTCATGAGTGGGATCGTAAACCAAGTTAGAAGAAGGGACGGTCACTCTTTTTCTTCTTTTCAATGGTGACTCCTGCTCTTGATTTGCCTCTTCTTCTTCTTCTGCTTGAACCTCAGGTGCTTCCTTTTTAGGCTCAAGTAAAAGTCTCATTTTCTTTTGCTGCTATTTGCTTTTGAAAAGATTTAGAGCTTGGGTCTTCTGAGGAGAATCTCCCTGTGAGACACCCGCACCACCTTCACAAAAGAAGAACTAAAGATAAGGCTAAAAGCATTATCAGGAAGGCAAAAAGGAAAAGAAACAAGGGTATATACCTTTCTTAGAAGCAGCCCGAGTAACTCTAGGAGGAGTGGAAGCAGTAGGAGTAGACTGTGTGGTGGCAGACACAGGAACTGAAGTGGTAAGAACAGTGGAAGAAGTGGCAACTCCACCTCCTTTGGGCTTAGATTGGGGCACATCCAGCACCATTAATAAGTCTTGAGGAGCAATGGCCAAGTATACTTCCATGTTGGTCACCCACCAGTTTTGGTACCTCTTCAATAGGTTACCTTGAGGAATGAAAGAGATATATTCAAAATCGATCAAGTCCTGTATAAACTTAGAAGTTGCCTCTTCTAGTCTGGACCTTCGAACCTTTAAATCCCTGCTAGTAAGACTCAGATTGGTGTTACTGCAGAGAGGTATTGGGACCCCTTGTGAGAAGCCAAATTGTCTGGCAAATTAAGCAGGACAATAAGGCTCAGCAATGCATTGGTAGGCTCTGGGGTTCATAGTCCCAATAAATAGCTCTCTGGGGATCAGAATAAAAGCCCATATATCTTTATGAGGAGGTGAAACACAAAGCCTATCACTTAAAAAATTCTTCAACCAAGATGGGCCAATAGTAATGGGTTCGAAGGGACGAAAGCTGTAAGAAGGAAGGGAAGCTGGAAGTTGGTAGAAGAACGAGAAGTAAAAAGCAAAGGTAGAAGGATAAAGTGAAGCATTGGCTAGCCTCATGCCATGAGTAGGAGGGTTTGGCTCAAAAAATTTAAGGCACTTAGACTGTAGCTCAGCAAAATAAGCAAAAAGCCAAAGCTGAAGTATCCAAAATGGACCTCCTTGATTGGCATCTAAGGGTTTCTCACAGAAAAGAGAACAAGCTCTATATACATGACCTAGAACATATGGGGCTAAGGCCACCTTTTTCTGTAGGACAAGGGCTTTGGCAAGAGGGGCAAATTCAGGCATGATTCTTTAAGAAAAAGTGCAAAAAAGGAATTTGCAAAGCCAATATAGTATGAAAGAAAAAAATTCCCTATCAGTTACAGGGCCCTCCCTTCTATTCTCAGCCTTGACAAAGTCACTATAGGATGAGTTAAGGGAGGGGAGGGAAAAGGGGACTGGTAAGTCAGGATAATCTAGTCCAATGGGGGTACCAATGGGAGACAATCCTAATAGATGGCAGATATCAAGAACAGTAGGGGCCATCATCCCACATCTTAATTGGAAAAAATTAAAAGCAGAATTCCAGAAGCAAAGGGCAGCAGGAATTAGGAAAGGGTCCTCTGAGATGGTAAACTTGGATAGTCGAAGGGCATCGAGAAGGCAGAGCTCTTGAAGGTCCAAAGTCCTAGCAGGGACAACCCGATCATACCATTCTTGCCACTCTGGTCTCACCGTGGACCAGCATCGGTGGGGACGGTTCATCTTCCAGGTTCCCCAATCAAGACCACCTTCGTAAAGGAGACAGTGGTCTTCTAGACGTGCATGTAACGCTGGAAGCTCAGTAAGAATCTCCTTGAAGATGGGCCCAAGCACATAGTCCTGTTACACATGACGTCGAGGGATGAAGATGCGCCCATCGATGGCGCTTTTCTCACCGGCTTTGTATTTTTCACATTTTACCTCAATGATCCTTTTCAGGGTTACAGACGGGCTCGCGCGCTCTACAACTGGTACTTTCAATGAAGAAGAAGCCATTGATTGAAAGCTTTCTCAGAGGACGAAGTTGGGAAAGTGAGTAGAGAGAAGTGGAAGGTCAGTAGAGATAAAGGGTTTGTGTGTTAAACGAACGAGTGATTTCAAAACACGAAATAAAAGGGTTTTAAATAATAAAAAAAAACTCTGTGTCTGGAAAATGTATCACGTAATTCGTTAAGTACTAAAAGTACAGATACAAAGAGTTTCCTTCAATATTGATACTTTTGGAGGGAAAAACACATCCCAGATGTTGAGGCCAGCTTCGAAGTAAAATATTTGGCTTCAAAACCAGATTTTGGCGCCAAAAGTCAAATAACAAACGACTTCGAAACAGAGAAGCCGGCTTCGAAGCACATTCCATACTTAAAGATGTAAGAATACTCAAGTATTTGTTTACTTCAAAGGGATTAAAGACCTGTTTTAGGTTTCTTAATGAAAGTAATGTCCTTCGAAGCAAAACTTGAGACCCCTTAAGGATGGGAATTGGTGTTCGAAACATCAAAACCAATAGTTGGTTTGTATATATACAGAAAGAGATTGTCTTTTGAACTAAAACAGCATGAACTGTTGTTTGAAGCAAAAGTGGTCAATTTAAGACTGATTGATCATACTAACCATGACCATATGTTGGTTATGATTAAAATAAGCTTTAAGGGGTAAGATTATTAAATTCGAAACACTGATTCTAAATAAAAATCAGCAAGAACTGTAAACTATATTTCATAAATTGGAAAAGTTCAAATTGGTTCTTTTTAGTGTTTCATTTAAAACGATTGAGTCTAGATTCGAAGGATAAGATTGTTCAGTTCGAAGCCCTAAATTTGCTTTTAAAGACAAACGGAGACAAGATCAAACAATGCCAAACAAAGAAAAAGTCTTAGTTGTATTAAAGCAAAAGCAATTACATTGAACAGCCTTCTTTGGGTACAAATTCAAGCTCATAAAAGTAGGGAATAAAATAAATAATAAGATCATGAAATTTGGTCCAATTATAATCAATGAATTTCTGTTCTTTCTTTATTCTATCCTCTATTTCTTATAGGATTGGCTGCATAAGTTGATGTGCTCTCACTTCATAAACGAGCTCTTCAGCCTTTATTTCAAATGTTGTTTCTCTCAATCTTTGTTCCAACTCGTCTATATCCGAGTCATCTCAGTACGCAGAATCTTTATTCTTGAAGTTTTCGAATTCTTCAATGAAGTTATCTGCTTCATACTGGGCATGAACTCGAAGGGAAGAGAGTTGGTCCAAAGATTGAGTGGTGGCTATAGAGGTCCGATGCCAGTGGAGAAGTAATGGAAGTTGGTCCAAAAACATGTGAAGCTCTGCTTGGGCGAGGGGATTGAGGACATGACCCCGAGTCAGAATATCATAAGCCCATCGAAGGTTCTTGAGAGGGACTTCGTCCTCAAGAACACTAAAAGGCAAGTGAGAGAAGGCCACAAGCAAGAATTGGGCTTGCTTCCACTCAGCTGGAGTAGAGGGAGGTGGAGGCTTGTAAGGTGGAAAGACCTTATCCGTAGAGAGGGCAAGCCTCAGTCTCTCTGTCCAACAAGAAGTTGGCGGAGGAGAAGGTATGGAAGCCTCCACTTCAGGAGGAGGAGCAAGGGCAGAAGGAACAAGGGCATTAATATAATCGAGCCAGTCAGAAGAGCAAAGCTTTGCCTTCTGGGCTAAGAACGATGGATTGTACCCTTGTGCCTCTTCGGGGCGTCGGGCAGTGTGCACTATCTTTGTAAGCATGGAGGATGTGTACCATGCTACAAGCAGATTCTCCTCCAAACTGCGTCGACGGTCGATGGGCACGTAAGGATAGACCACCGAGCTTCGCACATAGGAAGGGAACTCTAAAGGGTCAGTAAACTCGACAAAGTGATGGTTGATTCGCTCCCTTAAATCACAGGCCTCGGATTTTGACCAGCTTGTCCAGTCAGAAGCCCCAGAGGAAGAAGAAGTTGCAACCTTATCCCATGCAGAGGGTTGTAAAGAGGAACTTCCCATGTCCATATTTACGACTTTCTGAATCAAATGATTAAGTGCAGTTTGTTCGTAGTCCAAGGGTGAGTCAGAAGTAGAACTTCCCATGTCCATATTTGTAAGTTTCTGAATCAAAGGATTAAGGGCAATGTGTTCGTAGTCCAAGGGTTGATAATTTGCAAAGGCATCCATGACCTGAATATAGAAAGGTTGGTAAAGGTGGCTAATTAATGCATGGAGGTTCTTTCGAAGAGGAACAGCATCATCAGATGACTCTTCGTGTGCTCGATCAATGGAGGAGAAAATTGATTCGGCCCTAAAAAATGTATCAGTCTGTTCGAATACTAAGGTGGTGGGGGTGTTCAAAAGATTGAAGGAGAGTTTAATGCAGATGATGAATGACAGTTGCATTTCTGGAAGAATGCAAAGCCCATGCACGTTCTAAGACATGGATAAAAGACCTTAATCCACTAATATCACCAAGTATTGGGTATATTAGTGCGGGGGGTAATGTTGGCTACATATTTTGTACAAGCCAATTACAATTCGACGCGTGGCAGAATAAGGGTAATACAGGAAGACTATTCAAGTCTTTGATCCTGATCGTACACGTGGCAGTTAGTATTGGTTATTACGAGATCTAAGTAGCAATGGGTCAACAAAGAGATGCAAGGTGATGTGGCTTCAACGGTTACTCACATTCAAATTCAAATTTATGAGGGAAGCCTAACTGCAAGTGATGGCACAGTGGAGCTAATTATAAGGCAACATGATCAGCGATCATGGAGGAGCAGTTCAACGGTTGGAAATGCAGTTCGATGGTCATCCTTAAGAAGTATAAATAGCAGAGAAGGCCTAGAAAAAGAGGCCCAGACTCAGATCCAAAAAACCAGTCTTATTCTACTTATTTTCCTTCCTAGTTTTACATTTTCAGTCTTACATTTCCTGTTCTTTACATTCCTGTACTTTAAATTCCTGCACTGCACTTCGTTCATAGGAGTAGTTTCAAGTAGTAGATTGTTGCTGTAAACCTCTACGACGCTGAATTTGGATCATTGTAAGTTTTTCATTTTAATGAAATACTTCAATTGTTCTTCATTTAATTGTTATCTTGTGTAATAACCCCGACCCCGATTAACGCTAATTGGGACTTAATTATGTCTAATAATAATTAAGGGAAAAATCTGGAATTTAGTTGCGTGTGCATTGCATGACTTATGTGTTTTTATCTGTTCGGTGTCGGAATATCTGTTCGTGTTTTTATGTTTAAACTGTAAATTGAAAGCCTTATCGGCGGCCGAACTGAAAATCGTTTAGTGTTTTGTGATCAGTAGAATTTATATGATTTTATGGCGTATTTATCTGAAATGTGATTAGGAATGATTAAACTAGATTGATTTGAGCCAAATTAATAGAGGGGCCTTATTTACAATTATGCCATTGAGTGGGCTTTGCCTATTCTCATTACTTGAGCCTATTGCACACTTAATCAAAAACATGTCCTCAGCCCCTTTATTCTTGCTACAACCGACCAAGAAGAGAGAGTGAGGGAATTGACTTAGTCTTGTGGATTTTGGCTTGGATTTTGGTAGAATTGAAGCAAAGTTGCAAATTGAGCCTCCAAACCTTGAATACAAGACTTAGGTATGTATGTCAATCACTCATTGTTGCATTTAAGGTTAGTTCTTGCTAGATTCATGGTAAATTATAGAGCTAAGACATAGCTTGGTTCAAAAGTGTTGTATTATAACTTAACTCATGCATTGCATGTTTGTGTTGATGCATGTTGAGTTGATTACATGGCATATTGTTAACATGCAAGCTCATATTCATGTATAAGACCATGTTTTCATTTTGTTTTGAAGATATGAGCTCATTTAAGCAAGCTTTGAAGCTTTAATTTGGTTAAATTCCATGCATGTTAGCATTTCTTCATGTTTATGAAATGGGTTTGAAAAATGGTTTCAATTGACTCACTCTTGGGCTTTGAATTCACAAATTGAGCTTTGAAACTTATTGTACATTGAATTTAGATGTGTTTTCCAGAATTTGGGCCCAAGAGGTCGAGTTTTGAGTGAAAGAATGCTTGGTTTGAGCTTAGGAGACAAATTTGGAAATTCCAGAATTTGGCTTCTTCGCTCGAGCGAAGGATTCTTCGCTCGAGCGACCAACCTTTGTTCGAAGCTATGCTCGAGCGAAGGATTGGTGGCTCGAGCGTAAAATTCGAGCATCCAGTACTTTTACTGTTTCATCAGACCGCTTGAGTGAAGGAAGTCTCGCTCGAGCGAAGCCTTTGATTTTGGAAGCTCGCTCGAGCGAGGCTCCTATTTTCAGCAACTTTTGAAAAACATTTTCTAAGGCATTTTTGCATCCACATTCCATCCTAGGCATTCCTAGGCCATGATTAAGACTCCATACTAAGGGTAAGGGGTTAGATACACACTTAGAATCATGGATGTGAGTTTTGTACAATTGAAGTGCATGTTTCAAAGTGTGTACCCGTAATGTGTTATGTAGGTCACGTGCCGCAATCTGTTGACCCTTTGACTTCGTCTACTTGTATCAACACCCACTGTGAATAATAACTTTGTAAAGTTATGTTCAATTATAAGTATTTTCTGAATGATAAGATGATCTGTTTTCTGAGATGATATTTTCGGTAAGAATGAATGATTGTCCAATGTTTTCTGAAATGTATTCGTGACATTCTTAGCCTCAAATAGTCCCTTTTATGGGCCAACTGTACGTCTCATGAGCCAACTGTTTATGGATCCTTACGTCCCTTTATGGGCCAACTGTACGTCTCATGAGCCAACTGTATCGTCTCCGTGCACGTAAGCCAACTGTATCGTCTCCGTGCACGTGAGTCAACTGTTTGGCTTTATGGCCGTCCCTTTATGGGTCAACTGTAGCCTTTAAGGCCGTCCCTTTTCGGGTTAACTGTATCTGTGAGGGTTAATGAATGTTTCACGCATACTTACGCAAGACTTCTGATTTCCGTGAATGATCTATACAAGTATGGCTTTGATACGAACTGAGTTTGAATTCTGAATCTGTATGGACTCATTCATTTCAACCCCTTTACTCTGTTTATTATTCACTGGGCTTTCGCGCACAGTTTATTATATATATGTAGGTGAGCCGGCACAAGACCCTGGCCAGAGTTGATGGCCTCTTGTTTCCTTTTTGTCAGCCAGCTGTTGCGCCTCCCGAGGAGGTTCCGGTTAAAGCCTAACACCGGGGCTGTTTTGCTTCATGCTAGTCTGTAGTGGTGTTTTGTAAAAATTGGATCTTGGGGGTACTTCATGTAAATATTATGTATATATCGGTGTTTTTGACTGGCATGATTATGTATATAAATAAGTTTGAAATTTTCTGTCCCATGTATGTCATCACAGCTCATTGGACCTTGTTTATTTTACATTATTGCTTCCATAGCCCCTTAATATTTGTTAATATCTTCAGAGGCCGTAGGTAATCCACGGATTACTGGCCGGTTACGTCGCTGAACCTATAGGGGCGGGCTTGGGTCGTGACATCTTGCTTAATTCTCCTAAATCAAGCCACCAGTAAAAGTCCTCTTCATTGAGGCTGAAAGAACTAAAACACAATCGTTTGATAATTGGTTGGCAATTAATTTTCTGTAAGGACTGATTGATCCTTGCTGGCGAGCTCGCAATTACAAAAATAACCTTCGAAAGCCAAAAAGCCAACACCATCCTAATCTCATCTCTCCCTCTATACCCCAAAACAAACGAGGCCCAAGTTAAAAGGAGTTGGTCTAGGGATTTTTAGTATTTTTTAGTTTTTTAATTAAAATATAAGGTGAAAAAATTAAATTATTTAAAAATAGTTTTTAAATTTTTTTTATAAAAATCGTGTAAAAAGTAAAAAGAATGATTTTTTTTTTAATTATATATATATATTAAAAAAGACGGAGTTTTGAATTAATATATTTGTGAATGAGTAAGAGTAGTGTCGATAGAAAATAAGTTAAGACATAATAGATTGAGATGGTTTGGGTATATACAATAGAGACTAATAGAGACAGTAGTGAAGAGATGTGATACAGTGACGATAGAAGGAAGTGTTAGGGAAAAGAGTAGATCTAGATTGACATAGGCTATTGTAGTAAATAGAGATATGAATTTTCTTAATTTGACTAACCAAATAACCTTTGATAGAATCAAATAAAAAAGAAGGATTCATGTAACCAACTTATTTGATAAGACTTAAGGTTTGGTTTAATTTGATTTAGTTATAATTTTTTAACATTTTTAGTAGCCTATTGTCAAACTATATCAGAGTTCAACTCTCATCATTACTTTTCAAATATACCCAATATATGTATATAGAGGATAAATTATAAATATATCTCTTGAGATTTGTTTAAAATACGAATTATCTCCTATAGTTCTGAAAATTGCATCTCATTCTTTGAAGTTTCTAATTTTATAACAAATGACTCATTTTATTAATAAATTATTAAGTTAATTAACAATTTTTAATGATGTCACAAATTTATTTTAATTAATAATTTAGGTAATGTTATTATTGTGTAGGAGAACCATTAGAAATTTTATTTTTTCAATTAATTCTGTTAAATAAAAAATTTATGACAAGGAAGTATTTATAATTTTTAAACCACAAGAAACAATTTGTATTTAAAAAAAAAAATCTCATGAAATATATTTGTAATTTATCCTATATAATATTAGTTCAAACACTACCCAAATTTTGGATCGGCAAATTCATAAATTTTTGAACAAATGAACACAAAATAATATATTTCAATTTGTGCAACCCAATGGCTCCTAATTAATGATGCATAATTTACCTTGATTTATTTTCGTGTATATTACAATTACCTTGTATAGTTTAATTTTTGAAAATTATTTTTGAATGTTTTATTTTTAGAAAAAAAAGTCATATATTAATTAAATTTTTTTACTTTTAAGATACACATAATCTAAACACACTTAAAAAGTAAAATATTTATAAAAAAAAAAATTTAAAAATTACTAAAAATAAAAAAATACGAAAATATGTTGATTTATCTATATAATTTTATTATTATTATTTATTATTATTATTATTATTATTATCTTGTCACACTATATACATTACTAGGGGTTAATTGATATTACTATGGAAGGGCAACACAAAGGTCATGTTTGTTTACCGGCTTCAATTGTCAGATTAGATTATTATGGTTGTGGGCCCTATTCATAACATGTTTGGTGTTGAAATGGAAGGCCGAATTGATAATCCGAGGGGGTTAGTAATCCTCTTCAGTAGAGAGATTAGCTTGGTTGATTAAAGGGTGAAATTAGAAAAATAGTTAACGAATTAGGCTAGTTTTTATTTTTATTTTTAACCAAGTGCACCTATTTGTTTTAGATTTTTTTAAATATTGAAATAATTTTTTATTTATTTTATATAAAAATAATTTAACAATCCCATTACTAACCGTCTCTCACACTTTTACTTAATCCCTTCACTAACAATCTCTTTACTAATCATCCTCTCATTAACAATCACATTCAACTTAATTTGTCAAACAAATATGGCCTTATTAATTTCATTTCTATGGAATTTGAACTTACAAGCTCACATCACAAAGTGGTTCTACATAATTATTAAACCAAAAACGATGGTTGAGAGATACTTTTATTTTTTAAGTGCATCTAAAAATTAAAATAATTTGATCAAAAAATAAAACATAAAATAAATTATTATTATTTTTTAGGATAAATTACAACTACACCTTGTAAAGTTTTCTTAAAATACGAATTGCCCATATAATTCTAGAAATTACATCTTTCTTTTTCAAATTTATAATCGTATAACAAATAACTTTTTTTATTAATAAATCATTAAATCAATCAATAATTTTTTGTCAGGAATGTGTTTCAGTTAATAATTTTAATAATTTCATTGTTACATAGGAGAGTAGTAAGAAATTTTAATTTTTCTGTTAATTCAATTAAATAAAAAAATTCAATCAATGAAATATTTATAATTTCAATAATTTATATTTTAAGTAAAAATATAATTTAATTTAATTTTGAAAAGCAAACAAAATAGTGCAATTCAAACACTGTACAAAGTGAGACCTTTGATGACAAGGTGGGTCCTATCCAGTGGAGAGGAGGGAATGATCGGAGGATGACTAGGGGGAATCCAGAGAGGCCCATGAAACTGTTAAGAGTAAAGAGAGACCAAAGATGGGGGGGAGGGGGGGGGAGTCAAGGGACAGGACAAAAATCGTCGGTGGTGCGAACCCTGGCCAACCAACATATCATCATGGCTCGGATGTGGAGACCATCAGCTCCCTGGCCCTCACCTCTTGGGCTCTGTCTAACCATGCCACGGCACCCACGGCCCCAATTGTCCCCCTCCCCCTCCTCAAATCCACACACCACTCCTAACTCTAAATAATTGTTGACTACTATCGAAATACAATGTGACATTATTTATGTGATATTTTAAATTAATAATATAAAAGAAAAAAGAAAGTCTTATGAGTGAGTCAGGGTGACTCCCTACGGCGAGAGACAAAAAATGACTTACTTAGGCCCTGTTTAAAAATTTGTTA
Organism: Camellia japonica; assembly: GCA_030407325.1. Lineage (NCBI taxonomy): Eukaryota > Viridiplantae > Streptophyta > Magnoliopsida > Ericales > Theaceae > Camellia > Camellia japonica. The sequence goes on along the minus strand of JAPPVO010000019.1, from coordinate 99,351,423 downwards.
TTTTAATTAATTTTTTAATTTTTTATAAAAAGATATGTAGAAAGTAAAGTGAGTGATGTGATAAATTAAGTAAAATAAGTTCAATACAACTGAAATCATTTGTTGAAACACATTCAACAACACCAGTTTTTATATCGTTAACCTCCATCCACCTGAACATTACAAATAAAAATACATAAAATTAAACAGTTTTAAAGTACATGTGACTTCTTAACGTAATTTTACATTCTTTTCCACTAACAGTAGCAGCCACTAAATATACAACACCCTTCTGAATACTTCTAACATTTCCCAACAGCGTATATTTGTAGTCCGTTCAAATATCAATTGGGATCATTACAAACGAGAGAAGCCCCCATATACTAGCCCCCCTTAATTCATTTCTTTTTTTAAATGAAGAAGTAAAAAATTGAGCAGAAAATAATATTTTGTTTGTAAGTCAGAATTTTGTAAAATACGAGCTATGTTAAAATTGTTATCTCTCCGTTTACAGTGAAGACAACTGGATTAGATTAGAGATATACAATAATAATAGGGCAAACTTTACTTTACCCTCTTGTAGTTTGGGCCGGGTGCAAATTAACTCCCTGATATTCGGAAATCACCACATAATCCCCTTGTGGTTGGTGGACTAAAACGCACATTAACTTTTGTTAATAGAAGTTGTAAATTGACAGTTATACCATTCTCTCTCTCTCTCTCTCTCTCTCTCTCTCTTCCTTTTCTTCTTCTTCCTCCTCCTCCATACCCATTCAACAAATTTCCACTTCTAGTCCACAAAACACTTGATTGTCCTTTGTTATGTATTAAATAAATTGGCCTTTATTTCTGGTTCGGTGTTGTTTTCTCATGTCTTTTTGTGTATAATGAGAAAGGCTTGTTTTGATTGTTGATGAGAATAGAAGGGATAACAATAATAATGATTTTATTCTTGTCCAAATGTTGGTGGTTCTCATATCAAATGGACAACTTTGTTTGTTCGCAAAAGATGGAACTGTGATTCACCAGACAAGTTTTGCCATTGATGGATCTGTAGGAGATGATCTTGTTGCTTATCATACCCAATTTACAAATATCTTTGGAAACCTTGAGAAAGCTTATCACAAATGTATAGCTGTAAGAGGGGCTACTATATATATACTTGGGTCAATGCATCTAGTTGTTTGCCGCCTTCTCCCATGGAAAGAACGAATACAAGTTTTGCGGAAAGCAAGCAATTGGATGGGTGCATTGAACATGGCGATGACACTTTATGATGGTCAAGCCCATGGTGTTATTGACCTTCCTAGAACCCTGGATATTATACAGGATGCCATTAACTTGGAATATATACATATATATATATATAGCTACAGATTATATATATATATACATTAATTTTTGATAGAAATTATGTTGTTTAAATTAATTTAGGTTTTTGTTTTGGGTTGTAATTTTAGAGAGAGAAAGAGGAACCATGGTATGCCTTTGCAAATTTAAAGATGTTCTAGGGGTATTTTGGTCTTAAAATATAACTTACTCTCTGTATGGGCGTTTGAACTACACAGCCCGTTAACTTGGATGGAAAAGTGAACGGTGCGTTTTAATCCACCAATCACAAGGCAGTTATGTGGTGATATTCAAATGTCATAAGGGTAATCCGCACATGGCTCAAACTATAGAGGGTAAAGTGAAGTTTGCCCATAATAATATACACAATTTACACACTAATGAAAAACTCTCCTCCTGCTCTGATAACAGGATCTAGAACAGTGGCCCATCCGCCTAATATCCCTCTACCTCGAAGGACATTCAAGAACAGGAAAACTGCCTGAGTTAGAAGTCTCGAACGACACAACTACTTCTCCAGGTGATTATCTGTAGATGTTCATTAGAATTTTCCATAAGTGATATACAAATAGGGTTGTAAATCAACTAACAAACGTGAGTAGTAGATTGTTTAAATTTGTCTTACAACCTTAATTTGAGTTACAAAATATATTTAAACTTAACTTCTTTGTTTTTGAAATTGATTTTAAATGATCTTTAATCGAACTGAACTCAAGTAGCTTGAATTTTTTATAATGCATAGAAGTTATAATTATTTAAGTTTCACTTAAAAAAAATTAACAAATTTTAAAATATATTCATGCTTTACTTATGGGTTGTTTGGAATGATCTAAATAAGTGTATTTTTTGACTTTTTATAAAAAGATATGCAAAAAAGTAAAAAAAAAAATGATGTAACCCAAAAAAGATAAAAAGATAAAAAAATATACTTATATAGTGTACTCGAAATACCCTCTTATTAAATAATAAATCAATTTGTAACACACTGTCCCACATCGGAAGATTGCATAGGAGATCTTGGGCATGTTGGTAGACCCAAACGTTACTTGGGCCAGTAGGTAGTGAGGCATTACAAATAGTATCAGAGCCGACCCATGCACACAACCATGTGGGCCACTTATTCTAGGTTGGCTACGAGTTTATCGTGTATTCTAATTGATTATGGACTCTCCCGATGACGCAAAGATTTATAAGTGAGAGAGTTTGTAACACCCCGTCCCACATCGGAAGTTTACATGGTGATTTTGGGCATATAAAACACCACTATCTTGTTATTAAATAATTTGGATTTAATCTTTTGGGTCATGTTAGTAGATCCACAGGTTATTTGGGCCAGCAAGTAGTGGGGTGTTACACAATTTCAATTAAACCTTTTTTTTTTAATGCCAAAAAAGGATGATCCGTAGGAATATCATAGCATCCATGGGTCCTAACCCTAGGGTAACTGTAGACGGCCAAATTTAAACCTACCTAAAGAAAGGGACCCACTATCAAGATAAGTGGAGAATGTACCAACCCCCAGCATAGGAGACAGAGTCATGAACAAAATACAATTCTATCAATTTCACCAAATAAATAAATTGCTGGTTGTGCCCTCCAAGAATTGAAACATACTTACCTGTGTGGAAGGCCAACACCTTTCTACTCCTCCACTACCACGACCCCCCTCCCTCTCCAGTGGTCAATTTCAGTTAAACTAATAATAAGTTAAACATGAATCGGAGCACGAATAATTTAATTCATCAACCTTGCATACAAACCTACAAAGTCTCACAAATAACTCTTGCTTGCAAATGTGTCATCCAGTAATTAGATCCAACTCATTAAGATTGGGTTAGTTGGTAATCAATATATATCATAATTTTATACATGTCTTTTTTATTTTCATCAATAGATTTCTTTTTTATTTTTTTTTTTAATTGAAGCCATTGTATATAATCTAATGAAAAAATTGGTGAAACATTTGTTCTAAAGGGGTATAAAAAATTAGATCCTGAGTAAAAATTTTATTTGGTGACAAGGATATGACAGAAAACTCGTCAAAAAATTGACCAAAAAAGTCGTCGAAAAGTTACCAACGACCGGTGGTAGTAGGTGGTGGTGGTGGTGAGTGGAGAAATGTGTGATATTCAACAAATAGATTGTTGAATCAGTGACGTGTCACATTTCAATAGATAGTTAGTTTGGTAAATTTCAATAAATAGATAGAGATAATATGTTGATTTCAAGAGATGGATAAATAGATTGATTTCAACAGATAGTTATCATTTTGAACAAATTGTGTCTTTTTGTCCCCAAAGAGATTAGTGTTTGAGCCTAATAGCTAAAAAAATTAAATAATGAATCTATGGCATGAGTACCCTAATCCAAATTTAGAGGGAGGGGGATGGGATTGTTAGGTGATCTAAATCCTCAAACTCAATAAATAAATAAGTGTGTCAAGTTCTGAATCACTAAGATAATTTAAACTGGGAGATGGCTTTTCTCCAATCTATATCAGATTGGAAGGTATTGTTGGGCTTTCGTGGACTCACTAAGACTCACTACGAAGGCTACAGTGATGATGTAAACCGTTTAATATGTAAGACTTGTCGAGTACTATATCTCTGTAAAAAATTATGTTGATCGAATATCAATAGTTATTTCATGTGATCTAATCAAGTGGCTATTGATATCTAATCAACATAATTTTTATAAGGATAAAATACTTGATGAGTTCTACAAATTGAACTATTCGGATCATTAATATGGTCTCCATGACTAGCCCACAAAGGCCCAACAACACTTTCTAGTTGGTTTTTCCAACTAGAGAGAATCTTCTTCCTTTAAACTAATCACTAAGACAATTTAAACTAAATAGAAAACCAGTTGATAAATAAGAGCATCGAGTCCTAAACTACTAAGACAATTTAGACTAATGTAAAACTGAGCAAATTAATAAGAGTATTAAGCCTGACTCACTATGATAATTTAGACTAATGTGAAAATGTTGAGTCTCAAACGACTAGAACAACTTCAACTAATGTGGGATTTAATTACTAGACAATTAGGAGCGTCAAGTCTCGAACCACTAGAACAAGTTGACTACTTGAACTCATTATATATGTTTGTTGAAACTTACATATCCCCATTATGACAACGTAGACATGTGAAACTCAGCAGATAAATAAGAGTGTCGAGTCCTGATCTGTTGGGACAACTAGATTGCTTGGACCTATTTATATGTTTGTTGAAACTTACATATTGGGGTCCAATGCTTAAATACACTATGTTGAATCAGTGTCCTCTCGCACTCCCTCTCATGCATGCACACCCACAAACTCAAAGTAATATCTTATCTTCTTTGCATTCTTTTTGACTATTGTTTTGGATCTTCTATTGAGGGGTCCCCTTTTGGGTGGTCTTCATCAACCCCTATTGCTTGCAACAACTTTCATATTATGGAATTTGATGTAACACATTTTTGTTTGGTCTTTGGAATCAAAGTATTGTTTGTTCAATTTTATGTTCAATGAATGTGAAAAAGTAATTGTGAACCAAACTGCTCACAAGTGTGTTGCTAATGTCGTTTTACTTTTGGTTCACTTTTTGTTCCCCATGTGTCAAGTTATAATGGAAGAAAAATGATAAAGAAAAATAATATTCATGATTATTGATTTATTCACTAAATTATGGTTTCTAGTCAATCTCATTCTTTATGTGAATTGAAGAGTAATTTAATGAGTAAATTAAGAGATCATATCTATTTTAGCGGATTATATTAAATGTGATTAATATTTTTAAAATCATTAATTTTAATATTCCTTTAAATATTATGTATAACTTTTCTTCAATTTTGCTGTATTTTGAAGTTAAGCTTCACCAATTTATGATTGATAATCAGCCTTCTTCATCTTTTTACTGAGGGATTATTTAGCAGAAAATAAAATAATAAAAAATAATTTTGTATCTATGTCCAAATTCACCTCCTTTTTTTTTTTTTTTGGAAAAATGACTCGTAGCTCAAATTTCGTCCGGCTAGAATGGCCCGAACTGCCCAAAACGACGTCGTTTTGGGTAGTATTTTTTTTTTTCTTCTTCTTTCTTTCTTTCCTTTTCATTCTTTCAAACACGGACAGAGAGGGAAGAGAAGAGAAGAGGAGAGAGAGAGAGAGAGAAAGAGAGAGAGAAGAGAAGAGAAGAGAAGAGAAGAGGCGATCGACGGTGATGGTCGGTGATGGTGGCGGCAATGACGGCCCAATCTTCTCTTTCAAACTTTTTTTTTTTTTTCTAAGTAGATCTGGATCTGAAAAAAAACAAAAATAAAAAATAAATAAAAAATAAAAATTTATTGATGATGATAATGTTGATCCGGATCTGCAGATCCATGGAATTTTTTTTTTTTTTTTTTTTGATGAAGATGATGATGATGTTGAAGAAGATGAAGATGATGATGATGTTGTTGCAATTTGTTGATGTTGATGTTGATGAAGATAATGAACAAGATCTACAGACCCAGCGCAGCAGACCTTTCTTCTTCTTCTTCTCCCTTCTTCTTCTTCGTCTTTAGAAAAACAACGGAAAAAAAAAAAAAAAAAAAAAACACCAAAACGACATCGTTTTGGTGTCGAGCCATTCGAGCCACGCCTTTTTTGAGCTACCAATCGCAGTTGTTTTTTTTTTTCCTTAACAATTTATAAAATTTACTAAATTTTAAAAAAGTTTGACTTATCTTCAATCCGGATATAGAATGAAGGGAATATGTCACCTCAACACTTTATTTATTGGAGATGGTGTGACTGTTATGTCTTTCACACAATAATCATTGTTGTCCGGTTATTGAGGTTCATTTCAGGATTCGTTTTAATAATTTGAACATTTCTCTTTTTAACTTACATCGAGTAAAATATATCTATAAAAAATCAAGTTGATCGGACATCAATAACATATTAATCAAATCACATTTATATTTAGTTTTATATTATAAATCACATTTATTATTCATTTTTATAGATACAAATGTTGTTCGAAGAAAGAGTTATTGATATCTGATCAATTTAATTTTTCACAGATATATTCTATTCAAATACTCAAAGTACTTTAAAAAGTAAATAATTTAAATCATTAAAATAAATCCCGAAATAGGCCTTAATTGTCATACGACAGTTGTTGTGTGGGAGACACAACAGCCCTCCAATCTCCTTAAATATTGGGTTAGATTTTTTATTTGAATCTAATATGGGTTTTTGTATATAATTAAACAAAATCTAAATCATTAATATACATAAAGTAATGATATGAAAAAGCTTTATTGTTCGCATTGGATGCTTTATTGTTTGGATTGGATGTCTAGTTTAGAGATCCGAACGGTAGACAAGCTCGGTCCATTCTAGAAATTTGAAGATTAAAAAAAAAAAAGAGTAGACGTACGAGCTGGTTCTATGGACTAGACTTAAGTCTCGTTTGGTAAGTAGTTATTTTAGTTTAAAAAGTCAAAAAGTGATTAAAAAAAATTAAAAAACTAACAATTTATATCAAAAAGTCAAAGATTTCTTTTTTTTTTATTTTTTGCACATCTTTTCGTAAAAAACTAAAAAGTCATCACAAACATACTAATTTTTTTATATCATATTTTAACGAAAAAACTAAAAAATTACTAAAAAAATCTGTTTCCAAACGAGACCTTAATACCCAATAGGTTGTGCTCTAAATTAGTAGGTCCACATTTTTAATTTACACTCACAACCCAACCCCGTTAATTCACAATTCTCAACTCATACAGATTCTTACAATAAACTCACCGCTTTTTTAACTATTATCAATAATAAAAAGTACGATTTCCTAGACTAATATATTCCAAAAAACCAATAATTCCAAAAACTTTGCCATTTTTTCTCTCTTAATTTTAAGGGCTTGGCCCAATTTGTTGTACGAAGCACATCCTTGAAACAAAGCCCAAATTTTGCGAACAGGCCACAACTGTTTTTTCTTGGGTTTGATAAGAAGCCACAGCCCAAAAAAATATAATAATAACAATAATAATGTAAGCCCAAAATCTCAATTATCAACCCATGGAAAATGATTTTTGATTATTCAAAAGTAGTTCGCTTTTAGGGGAGTTACAGGCCGGTCCTTTAAACCTGATTTAATTCTCATGAAATCCTGATCCAAAATAATTTAGCACATCTTCCCAAAGCCCACATGTAGAAATCGCTCAACGGTTCTACACACACACACACTCTCTCTCTCTCTCTCTCTCTCTTAACCAGCCACCGAAGACCACTTCCGACCTCTGATAATAATTTTTTTGACCATTTTCCATTTCCACCATGTCAATACCACTATATTGCTAATAAGAGAAAAAGAGAAGAATAAGGATGAAGAAATGAATGAGGTGGATAAGGAGTCCTTACTAGAAAATAATTCTTCACATTTGCAGATCAACACAGAGATTCAAAGACAAATCCAGTAAAAAAATTTATGATTGACACATTCAATAATAAATTTATTACTATATGTTTGTTAAAAATTAAAAAAAAAATGCCTTATGATCACAAATTAATATAAGATTCAAAGACATACTCAGTGACAAATTTATCACTGATGGACCTATTCAGTGATAATTTTATCACTGACTGTTTGTTAAAAAATTACAAAAAGAAAATCTCATCATCATCGTCACAAATTAACACAATATTCAAAAACATATTCAGTAATAAATTTAGCAGTGATAAACATATTTACTGATAAATTTCTCACTAGTTGTTTGTTAAAAGATTACAAAATATATATATGTATATATATCGTCATCATTGTCACAAATCAACATAAGATTCAAAGAAATATATCAGTGATACATTTATCACTGATACAACAGATTTGGTTTAAGAGAAATAAAGAGAGAGAGAGAGAGAAAGAAAGAGGAGAGAGAGAGAGAGGAAGAGGGAGTTGATAAATATAACATGAACAAAAATCAGTGATAAATTTATCATTGTATTAATATCAAAATTCCAGCAGCAGCAGTCCACGACATATTAAATAAATTAGTGATAAATTTATCATTGAATTAAGTGATAAATTCATCAGATTAGTTCAACATGTTTTACAAATGTAGATCTTCACTAACACACTATAGAAAGAGCCTCAATCTCATCGCCGACCATGTAAAGTACCAAATTGGCGCCGAAGATGGTAGATCGATATTGAAAACAATTAGATTTGAAGCCATTGGTGAAGTTCAATGTTGAAGATGGTGGATCGATGATTAAATAAGAATAACGGTGATGGCAGATGCAGGATGGATGATGGAAGAAGAGTGACGGTAATGGCATAGAGAAAGAAAGATGACAATGTTAAGCGAGCGAGTCAAACAGTTGAGAGATGGTGAAGCATAGATCGGCAATGGTAAAGATGGTTGGTAAACAATGGTGGTGGTAGTGGTCAGCGAAGGTGGTGGAGGTGGCGGTGGTTAGTAACGGATGACAATGGTGGTTGCGGGTGGATGGTCATGGCCATAACTACAAATGGTGGTATTTTCTAGAGAGAGAGATGAAAAAGAAGAAGAGTTTTGGAAAAATGATCAAGAAAGAAGTTAATACAAATTGAAAAAAATTAATGAGTAATAAATATTATAAACAATTAAAGATTTAGAAAGTGTTTGGGATGATTTATAACGCCCCCAAAATTAATACAATGAATTCAATCCATAAGCGGAAAAAAATAATAGAGATAATAAACTTTCATTCATCAGAGTCCATACATAAAGATAACACATGCAATATTCATTCACAAATTGTTCATCCTGAATCTACAACGCGTGTTACAATGATATGAGAATTGAAAACTAAACAAGTAATCATATGCCCTATAGGCTTATATTTTTCCAAGTCATTGCTTGGCTACAATAAAAGTGATCCTAGCTCAATACAGTTAAAGCCCTTGACTATACAAAAGAATACAATAAAAGAAAGAAGCTTTTGCTTCCAAATGTCCCTTCAAACAATTGCCTTGGCGGAGGCATAACACATGGTTTTTTCCAAATAGGGTGAGCCAAAGCCCAATAGGAATAATTTAATACAATATATGAGATTTAACAAAGATATCAATATAATGTGCACATACAATGCCTGTGACAAAACATTCACATTTTATATAATCATAAAGTACCAAGTTCATATCTTAATTCATTTTCCTTCGATTCATTTCAATTCATGAGCCAATTTCATATTCTATTAACAACCTAACTAAGACTACAACTCAGTGGTTTTTCAATTAACACAATTACTACGGGTCTGTTTGGTAACGGTTACGTTTTCAGTTTATATTTACAAAAATTTTATAAACTGATTTTTGTTTATTTTTAGAAAAACATAAACTACAAATACGTTTGGTAATTGACAAAATGTTTAAAAAAAAATTAAAAATATAAAAAAGAGTGAGAAATGGCAAGTGGTGGCAAGTGGCGGCAAGTGCCGGCGGAAGACGGTGGTGGAAAGTGGTGACGGTGGGTGGTGGGTAGTGGGTGGTGGCGGGTGGGTGGTGGTGGTGGGTGGGTGGGTGACAGTGGGGGGTGGTGGTGGTAGCGAGTGGGTGGTGGTGGTGGTGGTGGTGGTGGTGACGGGTGGTGGGTGGTGGTGGCAGGTGGGTAGGTGGTGGTGGCGGGTAGGTGGCGGGTGGTGGTAGTGGTGGGTGGGTGGGTGGGTAACGGTGGCGAGTGATGGGTGGTGGCGCGGCGGCGAGTGATGGGTGGTAGCGAGTAGGTGGTGGCGGCGGCGGTGGTGGTGGTGGCGGGTGGTGGGTGGTGGTAGCAGGTGGGTGGCAGATGGCGGGTGGTGGTGGGTGGTGGCAAGTGGGTGGTGGTGACGGGTATGTGGCGGGTAGTGATGGTGAGTGGGTGGGTGACGGTGGCGGGTGGTGGATGGTGGTGGCAGGTAGGTGGCGGATGGTGGTGGTGGGTGGGTGGGTAACGGTGGCAGGTGGTGGGTGGTGGTGGTGGTGGATGGTCGATGGTGGTGGCAGGTAGATGGCGGGTGGGTGGTGGGTGATGGTGGTGGTGGTGGTGTGGTGGTGGGTGGTGGTGGCGGGTGGGTGGCAGGGGGCTAGTGGTGGTGGCGGGTGGTGGATGGTGGTAGCAGATGGGTGGTGAGTGGTGGTGGCGGGCGGTAGATGGTAGTGGCGGGTGGCGGGTGGTGGTGAGTGGATGGCAGGTGGGTGGTAGTGGTGGTAGTGGTGGCGAGGGATGGGTGGTGGTGGCGAGTGGGTAGCAGGTAGGTGGTGACTAGTAGTGGTGGGTGGTGGTGGCTAGTAGGTGGTGAGTGGTGGTGGCAGGTGGTGGTGGGGGGTGAGTGGTGGGTGGTGGTGGCGAAAGACGATGATGGAAAATGGTAGTGTGTGGTGGCTAGTGTTGGGTGGTAAAAAAAAAAAAAAAACTAAAAACTCAAAATAGAAACACATTTTTTTAGTTTACATTTTTTAGTCAAATTTATAAATTGAGACCACTAATTTATAAATCAAAAATTTACCAAACAAGTTTTTATTTGAGTTTTTTAAATTTTTGTAAATATAAACTGAAAACTGAAAAAGTAAGTGTTACCAAATGGCACCTACACAAACATTTCAATCTGCAATTTTACGAAAATTTTGGCCGCGGGATCAGCACCCATGTATACACGCGGTTTCGGGACTTTCACCAGGACACTTCAGCCAACTTAATTTCAATGGAGTCCATCTCCTATCTCCTCCCAAATATGGAGTATATCTCATTTCTCCTCCCAAACATCATACATATACAATGTATTTAAAACATAGTCATATTTAATGACAACCAATAATAGATTAGTTTTAATTCACCTAATCCTCATGCAATTTCTATAACAATCATAGTTATCCTCCACTGATAGCCCAATATAGTTATTTCTAAACAGATAATCAATCTCAAGACAGATAATTTATTCAAAATTTTCAAAGATGTGAGATAATATATATCCAACTCCATCATCTATTTCAATATTCGTCCAATTTCATATTCAAAACACCCATTTCATTTATTTATACAAAATAAATATTTGAATCATTTTAGCTTTTCCCAAATATCAACCAAAATGCCAAAATCAACTATATTGTAACTATACAACCTTATATTTAACCTCATAACCATTTCCACAACATACACTTAGAAACCCCTCTTTTGATTTTATAACCCAAACCCTAGGCTTGTCCATAAATACATCTAAAGCTCATTATTGTTACACAATTACCAAATAATTAAGTTAAAAACCATATAAAAGTGTAGAAAATTCCTACTTCAAAGAGAGAAGATGAGCAAGGCAAGGATGAGACTCCAAAGATGCTTAAATCCAACTTTGTTCGGATCAAAATGAAGATCTTGATATGCTCTACTTTTTTCTCAAAGACACAAAGGTAAAGATCCCAATGGATCTAGGTGAAATAGAAGAGAGAAGATGAGTTTTAGAGAGAGAAACTCAAGATCTACGGTTTTGGAGAGTTTTAGAGAGAGAAAGGAATGAAAAAGTCAACCAAAAAGTTGCCTTCACGGACTGATATACACGTAGTTCGCTCAAGCGTGAAAAGTGACGCTCGAGTGTTAGACACATTGTTCCGCTCGAGCGCAAGAAGTGATGCTCGAGTGTACAATACACACTTTTCAGAAGTTTTGCAAACGAAGGACATCGCTTGAGTGTAGAATACACTCTTCCAATATTTGCAGATCTGCAAAAATACTGAGAGTTTGCAAAACTCACTCGAGCGCAAGAATGGCCGCTCGAGCGGAGGAGCAAAAATTGTAAAGTCCGCTCGAACACAAGAATGGCCACTCGAGTGGAGGAGCAAAAAATCTGGGCAACAAGGGTTTGGAAAAATCCAGTAACCAACTTGTTTCAAACACACAACTACAATCTAGTAACCAAATTTAAAAAAGAACAAGAGGGAAAAGACATGAACGACCATACAAGGCTAGGAAATCCGATTCCAAAACACAAAATGGGGCGGATTTGAACCAGAAACGCTATATTATTTAAATAGGGATTTTTACCAGCTGGTAGTAACGGCAAAATCGAGATCAAAAAACTATAACAGGACTTCCTGGTGTATGAGATAAAAACTTAGGACCTAATAGGTATTAGATTCAATTATTGGGACTGGCTGGTAAAAATCCCTTCGATTTTTGGTTTTGTTTTCAAAATTTATTTTTGATTTTTTTTCCCTTTAAAAAGTAGAAATTAATTGTTGAAAAATAAAAACACTCATCATTTTTATATGATTTTTTTCTTTTTTTAGTCATAAATAATTTCCTCGTTTGGTAAATGGTGATTTTAGTCAAAAAGTTAAAAAGTCATTAAAAAAATCAAAAAGTTAACAACCTATACAAAAGTCAAATATTCATTTTTCTCTTTACTTTTTGCACATCTTTTCATAAAAAATCAAAAATTCATCCCAAATATATCAATTTTTTTTACATCATATTTTAACTAAAAAGTCAAAAAATTACTTAAAAATTGGCTCCCAAACGAGGCCTAAAAATTTTAAAATAAATTTTTTTTGTCTAAATAATTTTTAATTCAAAAAATAAACCAAATATAGTGTCATGCAAATCATCATTGATTTAAAATGATTAAGAGTGTTAGCCCATATTTTTAAAAGGGTGTTGAACATAAGTCTTAATAGGTGAACTTATTATTTAATAGGTCTTATGATAAGTAATGATATTTTTTTATCAAACATTATTAAAAACGTCACTAATTATTAATTTTTAATGACAATTTAAAAATTTTGTCACAAATAATGTCACTAGCTATAAGTTTTAGTGACAGTTAAAAAAAAGTTACTAATTTTTAACTTTCAACGACAGTTTAAAAAATAAAAAATATTACTAATTGTAAGTTTTAACGATAATTTATAAAAATCGTGACAAAAAAGTCAATTTTTAGCTACATATGCAAAAAAAAATGCAACAAAAAATTATTTTTAGCGACGATTTTATTATGACTAATTTTTAATAGGATTTGATGGGAATTAAATCCAACTATTATGACCTATTAATAGTTTATCATATTTTTAAGCAGTTCTGCTACATAGCTCGAAATCAGCCCGAATCCAAAACGACGTCATTTTGGAATAGATTTGTTTTTTTTTTTTTTTCCGTCCTTTCCAGGTAGCAGAAGAAGAAGAAGAAGAAGAAGAAAGAAGAAAGAAGAGGAGGAGAGGAGCAGAGAGAGAGAGAGTGGAATTTTTTTATTTTTTTTTCCTTTCATCCTTTCCATAACTGGAAATCAAACAAAAAATCATCATCAACACAACAGAAAATCAAACCAAAAATCATCATCAACACAGCACAGAGAGAAAGAGAGAGTGGAATTTTTTTTTTTTTCATCCTTTCCATAACTAGAAATCAAACCAAAAATCATCATCATCAACCAAACACATCATCATCATCACACATAAAGATTAACCAAAAAACAAACCCACAATAGAGATCAACCAAAAAAAAAAAAAAAAATGTAAAAACCCACCCAACACATCAAAATCAAAAATCAAAAAAAAAAAAAAAAAACCAAATCTACACGAATCTATCATCACCATCACCGTCCGTCGCCCATCGTCGCACTGTCGGCAACGTCTCGCACCGTCGCCATCTCCATCTCTTTCTTCATTCCAGCTCTCTCTCTCTTTCTCTCTCTCTCTCTCTCTGTGTGTTCGCCCTCCCTCTCTTTCTTTTCTCTTCCTCTCTTTATCTCTCACTCTCTCTCTCTCTTCCTTTTCAGATATAAAGGTGAAAAAAATTTTTTTGGCCAAAACGACGTTGTTTTGGCATTCGGGGGATTCGAGCCGTTGTAATTTCGAACGCTCACGGATTTTCTTCTTAAGGAGCCATGTTGCATGACATTGAAATCTTATCAAAAGTTTAGTAAGATGAATATTTTTAAGAAAATTATAAATGTCACTGAATGAATTTTGATATTTTATTTATTTTCCTTTTCACTGGAATCACCAAGTTTGCACATGTGAAGAAGAAGAAGAAGAAGACAAAAGACAAAAAATTAATGAAAATGATATAAAATTGATCTCCCTCTTCCAATATCTCTCAAAAAAATTGTTGCAATTTTAAGAATCTTAAATCTACATTATTTTATTTGTGAGTCAAATGACAAAAAAATAATTCTTGTTTGCATTATTTTGTTATTTAAAATTGTTTTAAGAAAGTAGAATTATGTGTTTTCTTGGAACATGTGAAAACGTAAAATCTTAACATTTTGGTACCATTTTTGTTCCTCTGTGTAGGGAACTCTTCCTAAAATTGTTTTAAAAAACACACCATTTTTTTTTAAATCAAAAAAATATTTTTACACAACAATAAAAATATAGAAAGATCATTTCTTTTTTTCCAATTTTTTTGAGTTATTTACACAAAAAACATGTAGTCCATTTTAAAAATTATTTTAATCATTCAATTTTTCGAAACACAAATGTGATGAAATTATGTAGTTATATATATTGGATTGACCAAATTTTTTGTGAATATGATCTATACAAAGTGAACTAAAAAATTAACGATTTCGGATAATCAAAACGGGACCTATGATAAGCTTCACAGACCAAACAACTTCAACAACCAGCTCATTTGAGAAAAACACCAAAAAATGTATTTTTTAAAAAATAATAAGTTATTTGTACACAATAATAGAAAGATCATGCTTTTCTCTAAAAAAAAATTTGGGTTATTTACAAGAAAATTCCTTTAATTATTAGTGAATAGTAATTTAACTCTCTCATATATGAAATCATACATTTTGACTCATCAATTATAAAAATGTAACCTTCAAAAGTCCAGACTATCTCCAAACAAAGTATATTTGTACAATTTTAATAATTAAAAAAGATGAACACATATGGGTTGATAAATAAAGGGGTCAAATAATATTTGGTAATAGTTAAGGGATCTCAATGTAATTGGCTCATTTTATTTAGGAGTATTTTATTTTTGAAAATGCGAAAAATGGAAACAAAACTAGAAAGGGGAAAATATTTGAGACTTTAAAAAAGTAATCACAATTTTGTCCATAATAATACAACAGGATATGTGTTAAATTTTAATTTGTTACATGCTTAATGATGATGGATCCAACTCCCATGGCACATCATTATAGGTAAATTTGTAGGTATAAATGTGTGGGTGTGGGGTGGTTGCTATGCCGGAGGTACAGTAGTCACTATTGTGCAGCGAAATGAGCCCATTTTGAGGCCTATTTTGATAATTTGAACCGTTCACATTTTAAAATATATTAAGTATAACATGCCTGCAAAAAATCAAATTAATCGGATATCGTTAACTCTTTCATCCACTCACATTTGTATTTATTTTAATACTTTAAATCACAATTATTATTTATTTTTGTAGATACAAATGTGAGTGGATGAATGGATAAACGATATCCGATTAACTTGATTTTTTACAGGTATGTTCTAATTGATATATTCTAAAATGTGAATGATTTAAATTATCAAAATGGGCCCCAATGGGGCCATTTTGCTACACAACAATAGTTGTTGTGCCCTCACACAGCAGCCACCCCAAATTGTAAATGTGTGGGTGTCTTATTAGAGAGATGTATGACTTTTTGGTGTTCAAGAAGTCTTTTTCCTTTTTAATTATGAAAAATGCTAGATATTTCAAAAGTTTTATTAAAATTTCTATTAAATATCTCACATGAGTGTGAGTCTTACATTCACACTCATGTGAGACATTTGATAAAAATTTTGCTAAAACTTTTAAGGTCTTTAGCATTACTATTAAAAAAATGGGTCTTGCTACATCCCCTAAAAACACCCCCTCTAATCCCCTAATTTCCATATCAAGTAAAAAAAAAAAAAAAAAAAGAAACAGTTACCCAGAATGGAAATTAGGGGATTAGGGGGGTGTTTTTAGGGCTCCAAATCATTTCCTAAAAAAATTTATTTATTTTAAAGGGCTGTGCTACATCCCCTAATTTTGGGCCCCCTAATCCCCCTAAATTTAAAACCAAGGCAAAAAAAAAAAAAAAAAAAATGTCCAAAACGATGTCGTTTTGGGCATTAGGGAATTAGGGGGGCTTTTTTAGAGGGACAAATCATTTTCCTATTTTAAATATCTTTTAAAAGAAAATGTTTAAGACCTTCATAAATATTCTATTATTCAATTCACAATGATATAATTTAACAGGGTCAGTTTTTAATTGGTTAAACATTCAAGGATAGGGGACCACCACCCTTATTTGTGAGTGCAAATAGCATTGTTATTTTTTTAGCGACGTTTTTTTATGAAGTGTCACTAACTGTTAGTTTTTGCGACAGTTTAAAACATCCGTCATAAAAAAGCTACTTGTCATTTTTTTAGCAACAAGATTAGAAAATTGTCCTTATCGAGTTTTAGTGACGGATGCATAAAATTGTAACAAAAATATCTTCAAGTTTTTTTCTATCATAATGGTGCGCAAGTTGTGTGAGTAATAAACCCAACTAAAAACCATACAAACAAACATTCCTTCTTAGAAAATCTCAGATCCACTCTCCCTGTAATGGTTGTATCTCACTCTTTCTCTGTGCAAGAAATGCTTTGGATCTGTTCCAAAAACCCTAAATTTCTCTCTCTGCTCTGATTCTCTCACTATATATATACACTCATATAGATAATGGAAGATGTACATGGCATATGCACGTCCTCAGATCATCCCTCTCGAACCTGGTTTATGTCCTTCCGAGCAGATCATATTCCTCAAACTCACCAATGGCTTATTGCTCCTCGTCGCTCCTTCTCATTTATGGAGCTCTTCCCAGGTCTCTCTCTCTCTCTCTCTCTATATATATATATATATATATATGTATATATATTGAAGTTTAGTTTTTGATTAGTGTTGGGGCATTGCAGTGAATCTGAATTTGATGTTCTTTGGAGAGTGATTTGTGAATTTTATACATTTTTTTTTATAATTTGGCTTCAGCACAAGGTGAGACTGGGGAAGTATAAGAGAGATATTCGGATTCGATTCAAAGAGAAGGAGAGAATTTGCAGGCTGTCTGGAGCCTGGATGCCAAGTTGATCGCCGTTCTTGTAAGTGTGGAATCGATGCTCCGCACATTGTATTCATATGTGTTATTTTCTTGTGAATTGTGATCATTACTGTGGTGGTGGTTAGATACATGTTGAAAAATTAGAATGTGACGTGCACTAGTAGCTTGATATGTTGCAGTTGTGAATTGTATTGTATTATTGTATTTATATTAAGGGTAATTTAGTCTTCTAGGTTATTAGGGTTTAGTCTATGCGATTATATATGTGTACTTGACTTTGGCTTTGATTGCAATTGAATAAACTGAGTTCCTCTCTCAATTCACATGGTATCAGAGCAAGGATACAAACATTAGCATACCTCGCAGGTCATCATCGACCATCTCTGCTCTGTCTTTCAATCGCAAGGTCGATTCGTCTCGCAGCTCTGTCCCTCTCTTCGCACGGTTGTCTCTCTCTTCGCAAGGTCGATTCGTCTCGCAGCTCTATCCCTCTCTTCGCATGGTTGTCTGCAGCTCTGTCTCTCTCTTCGCACAGTCGTCATCTCGCAGCTCTATCTCTCACTTGTTGGTTTTGGTTTTGGTTCTGGTTCAATCGAAACCCTAGGAAGCTTCCACCTGGTTCATTCGGAGACCTAGGTTGGGTATCTCACTGATCTTCTCTTTGTTCTGACCTAGCTCTATCTCTGTTTGGTTCAGCTGAGGAGGAATAGGTGAACGTCCCTGCTGTTTTATAGTTGCTAGATTACGCCACTTCAAGCTCAAGGGATCTGGAACTGGCCTTGCAATAGTTGGCCGTGGCTTAATTTGACAACTCGCTGGGACTAAATGAGAAGATTGCATTACTACTCTTGACAGGCTATCACCACTAAACTGGACGGTGGCCAATCCAACTTTTTCGTCCCAAGCCTCCGCTATGACTACCACTCAGTTAGGTTTGTCTGGTTCATCCTCTTCAGGTAATATCCACACTTTGTGGATTTTTGATTCTGGTTGTTCACATCATATGACCCCTGTTGCATCTTTCCTTAGTAATTGTGTCCCCCTTCTTCTTCTATTACTATTGCTACCGCTAATGGTTCTTCTATGCATGTTCACTCTATTGGTTCTATTTCATCTTCTCATTTGTCTCTTTCTCCTGTGTTTTATGTGCCTCACCTCTCACTCAGTCTTATTTCTATTAGTCAATTATCTGATTCCGGTTTTGATGTCGTTTTCTCTTCTTCTCATTGTGTTGTGCAGGATCGGGTGTCCAAGAGACAGATTGGGATCGGGCGTAGAGTTGGAGAACTCTATATCTTGGATAGTTTGCATGTTCCTCTACAAGTGTCTTCTGCTGCGTTGTCTTCTTTTTGTTTAAACAATAAGTCTTCTTTATTTTATATTTGGCATTCTAGGTTAGGTCATTTGTCGAGTGATCGTTTGAGGATGTTAGTTCGGTCTGGACATTTAGGCCATTTTCCCATTGATGATATTTCTGAGTGTCGTGGTTGTAAAATGGCTAAAATGTCTGCTCTTCCTTTTAATAAAAGTAATTCGATTTCTTCTTCTCCTTTTCAATTGGTTCATACTGATGTTTAGGGTCCTTCTCCTATAGTTACCAAGGGTGGTTCGCAATATTATGTGTCTTTTGTGGATGATTACAGTCGGTTTACCTGGGTGTATTTGATGACTCGAAAATCTGATTTTTACAAAATATATTCTCATTTTCACTCCATGATTCGCACTCAGTTTTCTACTACCATTAAAGTTCTCCGTTCTGATTTGGGGGGTGAGTATTATTTGTCCGAGTTTGAGGAGTTTTTAGCTACTCATGGCACTATTCATCAATCTTCATGTTCTGATACTCCTGCCCAAAATGGTAGAGCTGAGCGCAAACATCGCCATCTCCTTGACACAGCTCGCTCTTTGTTACTCTCGTCTTTTGTCCTTTCTGTCTTTTGGGGAGAAGCTGTGCTCACTGCTGCATATCTTCTCAATCGGATGCCTACTTCTCTTCTCTCCGGCTCATCCCCATATGAATGTCTTTTTGGTGTTATTCCCAATTATTCTCTTTTGCGTATTTTCGGTTCTGCATGTTTTGTGCTCCTTCCTAAACGGGCGCGTTCTAAGCTTAGTTCTCGTTGTGTCCTATGTGTCTTTTTAGGGTATGGCATTAATCAGAAAGGTTATCGATGCTATGATCCTGCCACCAAAAAGTTATATGTGTCTAGGCATGTCACTTTTTTAGAAAAACTACCCTAGTACACTATACCTTCCACCCCTGTTCCTCTTACCAAGGATGAATTGGTTCATGTTGATCCATTTCCTCAAGATGTTTCTCCCCATGAGTTTGTTTCTGATCTTGAGGTCTCTACCTTGCCTCTTCCTAGCACTTCTGATATCTCGCCAGCTCCCTCCCCAGCTCCCGCTTCCCCTGCTCCTCTTATTGTTTATCAGCGCCGCACTGCACTTCCGAGCTCGCCTGTCTCTAGCTCTACTGTCCCTCCAACTGTTTCTTTGGATCCTGCTCCTCTTGCACATCGCTTTCCCAAGCGAGATCGTCGTCCTCCGAACTGGTATGGTTTTGGTAATACATGTTTTTCCCTTTCCTATCAGTCTTTTCTTTCTTGTCTTCATACTTATTTTGAGCCCAGGTCCTATAAGGAAGCTTGTCATGATCCCAATTGGATTGCTGCCATGAATGACGAGTTAACTGCTTTGGCTAACACTCAGACTTGGGATTTGGTTCCAGTTCCTGCTGGCAAGAATGTTGTAGGCTGTAAATGGGTGTATAAGGTCAAAACTCGTTCTGATGGTTCTTTGGAACGGTACAAAGCTCGTTTGGTTGCCCAGGGCTTTTCTCAGGAGTATGGGATTGATTACGATGAGACTTTTGCCCCCGTTGCCAAGATGACTACTGTTCGCACTCTTATTTCTGTTGCCGCTGCCCATCAATGGCCTTTGTTTCAACTTGATGTCAAAAACGCCTTTCTGAATGGCATCTTGCTGAAGAAGTGTATATGCGTCCTCCACCGGGTCTTTCTCACCCTCCTAGTGTTGTTTGTCGTCTTCGTCGTGCTCTATATGGTCTCAAGCAGTCTCCTCGTGCTTGGTATGAGCGATTTCACTCTGTTGCACTTCAGCTTGGTTTTTGCCCTAGTCATCATGATTGTGCTTTATTTGTTCGGCGCACCTCTGTTGGCCTTGTTCTCCTTCTCTTGTATGTGGATGATATGATCATCACTGGCTCTGATTCTAGTTCTATTGAGGAGGTTAAGCATCAGTTGTTTCAGGAGTTCGAGATGAAAGATTTGGGGTCTCTTCGATATTTTCTTGGTATTGAAGTTGCTACTTCTCCTACTGGGTATCTTCTCTCTCAAACTAAATATGTCCATGATATCCTTTCTCGTGTCAATCTCTCCGATGACAAAATTGTCGACACTCCTCTTGAGCTGCATGCTAAGTTTTCTGCTTCTGATGGCGTTCCTCTTGAGGATCCCACTTTGTATCGCGAGTTGGTTGGGTGCCTTGTTTATCTCACTGTTACTCGTCCGGATATCTCATATGATGTGCACATTCTCAGTCAGTTTGTTTCTGCTCCTCGTTCTACACACTGGGCTGCCTTACTTCGTACTTTACGCTATCTTCGTGGCACTTTGTTGCAATGTCTGCTCCTATCTGCCTCTTCGGACTTGACTCTTCGTGCCTATGCTGATGCTGATTGGGCTGGTGACGTCTCTGATCGCAAATCTACTTCTGGTCTTTGTGTTTTTCTCGGAGATTCTCTCATCTCTTGGAAGAGTAAGAAACAGTCTGTTGTTGCTCGTTCCACTGCTGAGGCTGAATATCGTGCCCTGGCTCATGCTACTTCCGAGATCGTTTGGCTTCGTTGGCTTCTTTCTGATATGGGTGTCTCTTTTTCTGATCCGACTCCATTGTATTGTGATAATCAGAGTGCTGTCCAGATTGCCCATAATTCCGTCTTTCATGAGCGGACTAAGCATGTTGAAATCGATTGTCACTTTGTCAGGCAGCATCTTCAGGCTGGCACTCTTACTCTCCCTTTTGTTCCCTCCTCTCTTCAGTTGGCCGATTTTTTTACGAAGACTCACATTGTTGCTCGCTTTCGTTTTCTCCTTGGCAAACTTTCAATGCTTTCTGCGCTCGCATCCTCAGTTTGAGGGGGGGTGTGAATTGTATTGTATTATTGTATTTATATTAAGGGTAATTTAGTCTTCTAGGTTATTAGGGTTTAGTCTATGCGATTATATATGTGTACTTGACTTTGGCTTTGATTGCAATTGAATAAACTGAGTTCCTCTCTCAATTCACAGCAGTAATGTCAAATTGGATCAGAATTGAGCTTAATTGATCACTGTTGTTAGTGTAAAGATTATCTTGCCGCTCTGTGCTTTTGAATTTTTTTTTTGGAAGATGGGTTGAAATTTATGCCCAGTTTTGCATCCTAAATTGAATAGCAAAGTAAATTTTTTTATCTGGTCAGTACACTTAGTTTTGACCTTTCTTTAGGTGACTATTTCATAAATGTTCCATGTTGACCCAAATGACAGTTGTATTGACAAACGGTGCGAACGGTGTTTGTCATAATGCTTGTGTTGTGATTGTTGAAATTGTTTGCATTTTTAAATCAACTTTCTGTGATATTTTTCTTTAAAGCATGTAATCTTGTCTTGCATTGCTTGCCTTCCTTTTCAGACCACTAGTTTCTATCTTCACATATTTAAGGTCCAGTTCACAAAGAAAAGAATACAAATTGGAGGGAAGCAACCATCTGGTTTGTTTCTTGTGACCATTTCTCTACTCCTCAATGGGCAGGTGCCTTTTTAAAAAAATGTATTAGCAACATAAGTAAATCCACATATTGTTTTAATTGCTGATTGTTGTGTATGTTATTCATTTTTTTGTGATGAGTCTGTATGAGAGGGTGCAAGAATGTTGTTGGAAAATTCGAAGATCTTTGGAGAAAACTCGAATCCTCTAGAAATGATGAGAGATTTAGATTCTTTAACAGTCACAATTAGGAACACAATAGCAAAGAGATGATGAAGATAAGAGATTGTGTGAAGAAGAAGGCAAAGTAATTAGAGAGAGAATAATGGCAAGGCTCTCCCATGGATCTCCTACTTTCACTTTCAAGGTAGATAATGGAAAAGGGAAATTAGTTCTTTCCCAAGAGTTGTCTCTCCAATATCCATCCCTTATAAAGCTATGGGTGGGTGCTATTTATAGGCACCTTATGATGTAAGATGGAGCCCATGTGCAAGGCACATGGGGAATATTCTCTCTAACCACCTTGTTCGAGTAGGTGACCTCTCCGAGGATAAGGAAAACCCCAAAGAGGAGATCAGCCTCTTGGCAAAACCCTTCTTCTTAGCCACACTTAACCAATGATCCCCAATTATCCCAAAGGGTCAGGGGTAGTCTTAGAGGACGCCCTGCCGCAGAAGGGTCAGGAGTAGCTCAAGAGAACGTCCTGTCGCAAACATTACCGAGTCTCAGGGACCCCCTAGATCATGCAACCTCGACCCGGGTATAGGCTAGTTTAATCGAAGAGGGAATTTATCTCCACTCACTGTCCTCGGGATCGGGTCCTTTATTCGGACTCTATTACGCCTATGGCTCTGGTGCGTAGATCTCGGAAAGCTCCGAGTCCGCAAGTGTTCTGGAACTCATTAATGAAGCGCCTTCTACATTGCATCCGAATCCGTTCGAAGCCAAGCGCTTTGGATTTCTAGGTTCGTGGATCCGAACCCTTTCGAGTCCAAGCTCAAATAGGTCTCTAGGTTCGTGGTTCCGAACCCTTTCAAGACTAAGGCCTCGTTTGGGAACAGGCTAATTTAGTAACTTTTTGACTATTTGGCTAAAATATGAGCTAAAAAAAACTAGTATATTTGGGATAACTTTTTAGCTTTTTACGAAAAGATGTGCAAAAAGTAGAGAGAAAATAGAATCTTTAACTTTTTGGTATGGATTGTTGATTTTTTGGCTAATTTAGTAACTTTTTGACTTTTTGGCTAAAAAGGAGGGTTCCCAAACGAGGCCTAAGCAAATACCTCGGAGAATGGATCTCCTCCGAGGGTTTCATCTCTTCTGAAAGTAACAGTTAACCTCCTCGGACACCTGTATGATCTGAGCCTCCTCGGACGGGCTTGTTGGACTCTCTTTTGAGATATATGTTTGATGGGTCTTCCTCGGCCCAAGTTGTTGGCTTTCTTGTGGGCCCGTTCCATAGAATTCACTTGGCCTATTTGGCAATAATTTCTCCAAGCTCACCAATTTTTGGGCTTTCCGATTAGGCTTTGATTGGGCCCAATTAATTAGTGGGCTCAATTTAACCCCTCTTACGGAGTCAAACTCTATGCTACTAATAACCGTTTTCTGGAGCACAACTAATCATCACTACTAAGACGAGGGGCAGAGTTGCAAGCTCTGCTTCTAATAAGGGTTTGTTTGCCTGGGGAGTTGCAATTGGGTGGCAAGGCACTATCTTATGTTTAGAGAGCTTCTTGTGATTTCTGAAACATGTTCTAGTGCTTCCTTGCCCTATAAACTAATATAGTTTAAGGATTTAAACCATTGTTTTCAATTGTGAATCAAATCATGAATCATATTATTCAGTTTATTTAGCATGCTAGATAATTTTATATATGTATATACATATAAAAGTACACATATAGTATTTAAAATGAAGTAAATATCAATGTAGTTAAATTATATATATGTATATACACATAAAATTATGTATATCAATATAATTAATTGATCTTGTTTTGTTTTTATTTTTATATTTTAATTTTGCAAAAATGATCGCATTTTATGCATTATGCCAACAAAACTAAGTCGCAATGACTAGTAATGAATTGCATATGAATCATACAATTCACTCAATGTAAGTGTAATCATGCAAAAAAGAGTCCGTTTTGAGTTGTGAATAGTAACCATTAACTGTATGTAAGGCTGCTTTGTGTGTTTCTGGAGCTAAAATTGAGTGGTTTGAAGGGAAGGATCTGGCTTGTCTTTGGAGGCATTTGATGCTTGCGAATTTAGGAAAATAGTGCTTGGACTTTTGAACAATGCCTTCGTTAAAGTTATAGTTGTTAGGGAGGTTCATAGTGCAGGGAAAGGTTAGGATTATGAAAGAAGAATTTCAGGTTGAAGTTGATGAAACTAGTGGCTATCGGCTAACAGTGATTCCAGTCAGAAAATTTCGCTTGCAGCGAGAAGGAAAGCAAGAAAGACAAGTAGATTCACTCTTAGAATCTATTTAGGCATCACACCTTGGGTTACAATTGCATTGAACAATCCACAAAGGCTTCAGAAGCTTTGAAAAAAATATTTTCCTTCATTGAATTGAAAGCACTATATTGCTTTCAATTCAAAGCATAGGTTGACCCACGGTAAGACCCATGGACTGCCCATGTCTTGAAAATCTAGAAAACTATTGAATCATAAGAACATGTATAAAATTGGACCAACATCATTTAAACTTATAGAAACCATAAAATACGACCAAGCTGGATATAAAATGTGACAAGACATCTCAGTGGGCTCTGCCCTAAGATCTACCAACTTCCAGCTCTTGTCACTTATTTTAATTTTTTCCTAAGCTTCTTATGGCCTCTATCATTTATATAACCCATCTGCTTTACCCTCATTTGATGGTCTTCAGAGATTGTATTTCTCATTAAAAAGAGAAAAAAATAGGAACATTACTGTTGCAGCTATCGGAAATTCCAATTTTAATGTATGTTTTATTTAGAAACAAATTGAAATACCTAAAGCATGTTGAAGTTATGGCTGACATTATTTGTACTACTTTTTCTTCTAATGTTGCATTAGTGCATTTAGCATCAAGTTTCATGAAGATTAACTTTGTGTCAGGCAATTTTGGCTGTTTAGCTTATTTGAGCTTACAGTAATTCTATTTTTTTTCCTTTTCTTTTGGGATGACCGGGAGCAATATTGTTTGTGACAACAAACACATGTTGATTGGACTATCCGATGGATCTTTGTATAAAATTCCTGGAAGGGGGAGGTAATTCTAATGTGGTGGGCACTAGCAGTTTTGAACAGTTTTTTAAATGGCATATAAAGCAGCATATTTGCTATAAAGTATAGATGATTAGATGTTGAACGCTTTTTAGGATGGATCTTGCTTCGTATTTCATACTTAACCAGGAAAAAATGGACAGCTTTTTCTTATAGTTTCGAAATTTGCTTATATTATCGTTCAATGTAGTTCTGTGGGGCCTTTGGACTTCGCTTTCACCCACATGATGGGAATGAAGCCACAAAATCATCACGTTCTCTAGACAATGGTCTTGATTCTGAAGGGGTTCAAGCAGCTTTTATGCAGTCATTATTTTTCCCAAATGTCTGCTGTTATCCAGCTAGAGTTCTCCCTGCCACTGAGGTTGTTGTTTGTGATATTCTCAGATGGACAACTGGTATTATGTTCAATTCAATCTATAAGAAAGGGTTAAAGCAAGCTGAATCTATTAAAACTGAAAAAAGGTTGGGTTCTGGTGATGCTTCATGTGCTTCGGTAGCTTCAGAGCAACAAATCCTTGCTGTTGGTACCAGAAGAGGTGTTGTTGAGTTGTATGATATTGCAGAATCTGCATCACTTATTTGATCTGTATCCCAGCGTGACTGGGGGTAAGCCTTTTCAGCCATTATTAAAGCTAATAAATATGTTGCAATTTTGAATATTTATTTTCAATAAGTATCTCTGCATAATTATGGATTTACTTCTTAGCACATATTACAAATATTGCCCCTCAGCTTTCTGAAAATACACTAACCTCCTCAATGGCTTTTGAATAGGCAATGAGTATTGGTCACTGTCATCCACTCCATTAATTTACCCTTATTAGCTCTCTATCATGCTGGACTCTCATTTAGGGAAATTTCACTTTCCCTCTAAGGTGTAGACCATGTGCACATAACCCCACTGTCATTTAGAAATAACTACTCAACCTTCTGTAGTTTGTGGACTAAAATACACCACTAACTTCCATTAACGACACTGGTAATTCTATCAAAATACCCTCATCTTCTTCCTGTCTTTTGAACTAAATTCTCCTTGGAAGTGAAAGTAACCACTGCCATTTGAAAATATAGGCACATGTAATGCACTTTCCGTTAATTTGGAAGAAAACTGTATTGGTACGTTTAGTCTACAAACCACATGGGGTCAAGTGGTTATTTTCAAGTGGCTAGGGGTTTATGTCCACGTGGCTTATATCACAAGAGAGTAAAGTGAATTTTGTTTCATAAAATTATATATGAGAAGGGAGGAGCATCTTTGGAATGTTGTGTTAAGTGGTTGACATGTACACAGCAAATTGAAGAGAAATGATGAGACATAGACATAGCATGCCTCCAGAATACTAAGTTCTAAGTGGTCAAAGATAAATTTCTTCATAAAATGAATATAGTTGAAAAGAGTACACAGTGGTTGGTTGATAAGTGACAAAAGAACAAATCTTTAAAACAAACGTATTTGTTTGGAAATAGTCATCAAACTCATGATCAATTGTGACAAGGAGCCATGAAGTTGAAACTAGTTTGACCAGGATAAATTAAAGACTACTTGTGGTGTTATTGAGGAGTGATATTAGGGTTAAGGGATTTGTAAGGGCGAGGGGAAGACTAGAAAGGATGTGGTTTCAGGTGACAGGGTAAGAAATCTTGATCGGTGATTTGTTGGCCTTTGGCGTCTTCTTTTGTTGTGGTTGAATTAATCAGGAGCTTAAGAGGCACATTTTTCATGCCATCTTTTGACACAAAATTCTCTCTCTGTAGTTTGAGGCTGTCATAGTGTCTCCTTCCAAGGGCCTTGCTATCATTGCTATCTCCTTCTCTACATACATTTCTTTTTTTCTCCTTACATTAAAGTCATTACACTAAAGAAGAGTGTTTTTAACCATTGTTGTGCTCTTGTGAGCCGTATTTTGATGTTGAATAGTTACTAAATGGCTTCTATTGTATGTGGCTTACTTTTCTACTGAAGTATGCTGTTTTATTAGACATTTTCACCAACTTTTTGTTAAGTATAACATATTTTGTAGTTCATGCTTGAAGTCAGTCTTGTATACTGTCATGGGTTTAGATTTTTGGTAATTTTATCATGAATCACTTAAATGTCTTGCTAACATTTTTTGTGCAGATATTCAATGGATGATACTGGTGGTGTTAGTTGTGTTGCATGGACACCTGATAATTCTGCTTTTGCAGTTGGGTGTGGAAGTTAAGAGGACTTACAGTTTGGTCTGTCTCTGGGTGTCGTTTGATGTGTACTATTTGTAAAATTGGTTTAAGTTTTGTATCTAAGAAGCATGGACACAGACACGTGACACGACACGGACACGGACACGCCGACACGACACGAACACGCCGACACGCTAATTTTCAAAAAATGCAAGACACGACACGCATGAAATATATAATTTTATATATTTATTATACGTTATTTATATAAATATATCATTCAAAGATGATAAAAAATGCAATATGACACTAATCCCTATAAATTTATATGGTTTTTGTTTTATTATTGTATCTTAAGTTATTTTGTTCAAACTTATAATTAGTTTCACATGTGTCTAATCGATAGACACGTGTGTTTAAAAGATACACACGTGTGTTCTCCAAGTGTCCAAAGAGTGTCTGGATCTTTAAAAAATAGGACATGTTTTGTAGAATGTCGGATACGTGTCGGGGTAGTGTCCAAAGAGTATCGGTGTCCGACACGGACACGACACGGATATGTTACCTTCTTAGAAGTGTCCGTGCTTCTTAGTTCTGTATCTTCTCCCGTGGTTAAGCCAAACAAGGAGTGCAAGTATGAACCTATAATGGGTGGCATCTCATTTTTGCACTGGGATGAATATGGATATAGGCTTTATCCTGATCAGGAACGGTCTTCAGATAGAATCATTGCATTTTCTTTTGGTAAATGTTGCCTTAACAGAGGAGTTTCGGGCACAACGTATATCCGTCAAGTTATCTGTGTTGAAGATCGACTGCTTATAGTGCAGTCTGAAGACACCGCTGAGCTTAAGATATTGCATCTTAACCTTCCAGTTATGTCTATTATTTAATCATCATGCTTGGTTATTCTCATTTTTATTCTTGTACAATATGGGTGTTGCTAACATATTGCTTTGTACCAGAACTGGCCAGTTCTGTGTGTGGCAACTAGCAAGGATGTGATGTACTTGGCTGTTGCTGGCCTTCATGGGTTATTCTTATATGACATACGATTGAAGAAGTGGCGAGTGTTTGGTGATATTACCCAGGAGCAAAAGATTCAGTGTAAAGGCTTGTTATGGCTGGGGAAAATTGTTGTTGTTTGCAACTTCATCAATTCTTCTGACATGTGAGTATTATATGCATGTTGTTGTGTTTGGTTATTGCCAAAATGCAACATTGGTCTTGTGGTTCAGGTGTTAACCTCATGTGCTTGTTGCCTAATTGCTTTATTTCTGTAGATGAGTGTCTCTAAATTATTTCTGTAATGTGTATATATATATATATGTTTCTGTGTATATTTCCCTATATTTTTTTGTGAGATGAGAATACATATTGACTAGAATTTTTCAATCTGCCACTTCCAATGAAGATTTTTGTGAAAAAAGAAATCAGTAGAATGGAAAATGTAAAAGGATTATTTTAGTTTGTATGTCAATTCGGAGTTTCTATAGTTGGCCAGTCAACAAGTTTGATTTTGGTTTAATATTGGTGTATTCTGATCTGACCAATATCTGGTTATAAATGGCTGAGGTTAAATTAGGAAATTAGAGCTCAAATTTGAATATGAGAAAAATAAACATTAGTATGTAATCTCATGTGACTGTCTTCCACATGTTACATATAGCATAAACAGCTTTTACAGTGATGTTGAAGTTTCATTACTTTTGTCATTTAGGAATGCTATTAAATGTTATTGGACTCAACTCTTGAAGCAAGCCTTTATCCCAATTACTTGGGTCTGTTAGATAGATCCATTTCTATTAGAAAGTCATATCCACAGTTAAGTTTAAGTGAATCATGTCCTTCCAGCTGGGTAGCCCAGATAGTGCGGCATGGAGATCTATGAGGAATGGAGTATTCACGGTTTGTTGCTTCTACCAGTAGCTTTTAGTAGTTGGTGATTTCTCCCCTGTTTGGAAAGCTATTTGGAGGAATAAGGCCCCTCCAAAGGTTATCTTATTCTGTGTTACATGGACTTATTGGTTTAGGGCAGAGTACCCGTGTCGACATGACACAACACGACACGGGTGTGGGTGTGAGATCTGTGTCGGATTCGGCATGGTTTTCTCGGACACGGTTGACATGAGAGAAGAGTGAAGAAGGATTATTGAGAAACTTACAAGTTACAGTGGAGAAGGAAGCGAATCTGGTAAAGGAAGCGATCGCCATCGCCATCGCCATCTCGATCTTTTATTCTCACTAGCGATCTCGATTTGTCTTCTTCTCTTTGTCAGTCTCTCAATCTTCTTCTCGCTGTCAATCGATTTTCTTCTCTCTGTTGACGATCTTCTTCTCTCTCTCTCTCTCTCTCTCTCTCTCTCTCTCTCATTTTCTCTCTCTTCTTCACTTCTCTTTTTCTGACTCTACTTATCTCATTTATAACACACACACATATATATAATATCAATTAAAAAAAAAGTTTATACACACAAATTTAAAATATTTTTATTAAATATTTTATTTCTTATTTGTATGATATGTGAGGCCTACAAAATATGATAATGTCAATAAAAAATAAAATATTAAGAATTTCTAGTATTACTCATATAAATCATGTATATACATTCTATTTTTTAATTTTATATTGTGATTTTTTTATATTTATATACAAAATAAATAAAAAATTATTATGTTTATATAGAATTTATTTATATCTGTGTCTTCTACAATAGAATTTAATGGTAACAAAGAAAAATTATTATATTTATATACAAAACTAAATACAAAAATGTTTTTTTACTTGGGGTTGATTTGGAAACGTAAAAAATTAGTAAAAAAATCAAAAAGCTATCAATAAAGTCAAAAAATTTAAAAGGCTATTAATATTTCATATGCCGTGTTCCCGTATCCATATCTATTTTTTGGATACTTTTTAGCCGAGTCCCCGTATCCTTATTTTTACGAATAGGCAAATCTAACACCTAGACACATACCCGTATCCGACACCCGTACCAAGTCCGTGTAACATAGATCTTATTTGCTTGGGCAACTTCACCGGATTCTATTTTCACTATCGACAACCTTAGGAGGAGACAATGAAATCATGGATTGGTTTTGTACGTGCAAGAACTCTAGGGAAAGTGTTAACCATCTCCTCCTCCATTGTCCGGTGGATTCTGAGCTGGGAACCTGTTGTGCTTTGTTTTTGGAGTCGATTGGGTTATGCCTTGTTTAGTGATAGATCTTCTCTGTTCTTTGAGCTTCTGTCCTGTGATGTCCCAGAGGAAGTTGTAGCAGACAATTACGCTAAGTGTTTTGCGGATCAAATTGTCTGCCACACCTTGCTCTTTGCACTAACTATTTTCCCTTATTGGATTTTAAATGGAATTTGATAATCCAAAACTATCAAGTGGTAGATTTAGATATTTATCGTAAGAGATATACCAAAGTTTGTCTTAATTCTTAAAATTAAAGTTTTGGTAAGTAGATGTTCCATTGGTTGGTGTGCCTAGGTGAAATGACCAACCACAAAACCTATTTACGTATTTTTATAACCTACAGATTCTTTTCCAGATTATATTGTTGTTGACTAATTAAATAGAAAATGTTACACAAAGATGCACTTTGAATAGTCCTGTTAATTCTGTAGTACTAGAATGTCTAACTACATATGTCAGACAAATATCTTATAACCCCATAATCCTGAGTGTCATGTGTCCAACATGGGTGCTTCATACAGTAAGAAGAGTCCATGTAACAGAGGTTGTGGCCTTTATTCCTAATTATGTGTGTATGAATGTGTTATCTTGAACAAAAGGTGAGGATTTATTATTTTACCCCCATTTTCTACCTTTTTTTGTCCTTTCAAAATTGTAAATTGTCATTTTCTATTAAGAATGTGTTGTTCTTGTGTTTCTAGGTTTCTACAACGACTTTTGTCCGGCCAAAAAAATGAAATGCAACAAGAATAAATTAAGAAACATATAGGATTGCTTGAATGAAAAGAGAACTTATATATATAGAAATTAATAGTGGCAATGATGATCAATTGATTATATTAGCGGGGATTATAACCATCCATGTTAAGTCACCAATTTTTCCGAAAGAAATGGATCCAATAATGTATATCAAGTTATCTAACACTATTATCCACTAAAACTTGTGGGGGCATTGATCAAGACTATTTGAGCCAAGGGAGAAACATTTATATAATAGTTGGAAGATATTGTCAAGTTGTATGAATAAAGTGGAAGTATGTATTTATGCTAAAGGAATTAAATAAAATTTTCCATTTTTTGGACTAGTAAATTTTTGTAAGCATTATATTATGAATTTTGACTTTTCTTTTGTGTCTTATGCAGGAGTGGCTATTGCTTTTGCGGCTAGAGACGTTCTTGGGGACATTTCTATTGGGTGGCCTGTGCAGATTTTACAGCCCTTTTTCAATTGGAGATACAATAAAAGTATGTTCAATGTCTTTTAACGTATTGACAATTATTTAATGTATTCTATTTTGTCTCTTACCATTTTCATTTTTTTCTAATTCGTGATAAATAAATTTCAAGTAGATTTTTGTATGTGAAGTAAGAAAACATGCTATTGTCTCAATTGTTTATTTATTTATTTTTGTGGTAACAAGAACCTATTAGAATAAAACAAAGGCTACCACTTTTTAATCTAACTCGATCTTAGGCTATTTGTGACCAAGGGAGACTTAAGGTTTGTTTGGAGTTTGGCTGAAGGTTTAGGACTGAAGGGTCTATTTTGATAAATGAAAGGATAAAGCATTCTATTATGTCTTTCTTGGCCAGTGGTCACTAAGTTGAGAGTTCTTTGCTTGAGTGCCTGTTTTGATTGAACGCAACCATTCTAGATAGATTGACCCTTTTAACATAGAGCAACATGTTTTTTTTTTTTTTTTGGTTACAAAGGGGGCCAAAGCCCTGAAAGAACTACAAAATAGATAGAGGAGGAGAGCCAATCCTCAGTGAATCCTTGGCTAATAAAGGTTGGATGAAATCCCGGGCATCCAAAGAAAGAGCTTTGAGGCAGCCCGACATCTGGCATCCTTGACAAACGAATCCACACAAGCATTAGCTCCGCGTCGAATAGCTTGGAGATGGCATTACCAGTCCCTTGATATGATATCCTTGATTCCTTGGCAAATATTGAAATTAGGATCCGCTCTATTCGTCTCTCGGATAGCTTTGATGTCTTCCAGGGAATCTTTTTCAGCTGTAACAGCTCTAAAACCTTCATCCCAAGCTAGTTGGAGCCCAATACACAAAGCCCATAGTTCAGCAGCAACAACCCTAGCACTACCAATGAAATGTTGGAAGCCTATGACCCATTCACCAAGATCTGTCTGAATAACACCACCAGCACCAGCACTGTTTCCATGGCCTTGAACTGATCCATCCGTGTTAAGTTTAACCCAACGAGGAGGATGACAAGGGAGTAGCAGCTGTACCAGCTGATTCTAATCCCAGAATTTGCCTCAATACATTAGCTTGGAGGACTTCACATACCCTCACTTTAATACTATCAACGGGTCGAAAGGGAGGGATAAAACTAACATCATGAATTTGTTTGTTATGCCAAAACCAAATTAAAGATAAGGCACCCATAAACAACAAAGTCCACTGACAATCCATCAGGCTACACTATGGAGGGGTTCAGGTTAGTATCGAGCTAAGCTTCAAGGGGGGGAGAGAAAAAGAGTAGCCAATGAGAGGGAGGGATGAAGGCATGCCATACTTTCTGTGGTAAGTCGCAATCTCTCATGGCATGAGAGTAGTCTCACTATGCATACCACATAAAGAGCTAGTGGCACGAGAACCAATACCATGGCGAAACTTCAAAGCATTTGTCAGAATACGGTCACGGCGAACAAGCCAAGTGAAATGCTTCCATCTATTCGGCCCACATGATTTCCAAAGGGTCTTCCAGCCATTATGCAACCCATTGTCTTCAGATTTTGGCAAAAGTCTTTGGTAAGTTGGCTTGGTAGAGAATTTCCCTTTTGGTGAGTGTTTCCAAATTTATTGATCTTCATTCCCAATTTCAGCTCTAATAACCACCCCATTTAGTAAGTCCAGGAGTTGGGTTGGAAGCCAACCCGAAAGAAGAGTCCAATTCCAACCCACTCCTTCTATCCAGTACTCAACGACTGTCCTGTGAATTTCAGTGTCTGGGATCACAGTAGTGATTGCTTGAAGGAAAGCCACATCACCTATCTATGAAGCACGGACACGGGACACGGGACACGGGACACTATAATTTTTAAAAAATGGAGATACGGACACCGCGGGGGACGTTGCAATTTATATATATATATATATATGTTGCGTGTTTGCTATGTAGATTAACTAAAATTATATAAAAACAATTAAAATTAATATTTTGTTATCAAGCAATCAAAATTAATAAAAACTAACATTAATTCAATGTATATATAAAAACCACAACATTTAAAAATTATAATCATATTTTCTATAAATTATAAAAGTTATATAAAGAAAAAATTAAATATATAATAAAAATACGTTTACACAATATATCGTGCACAACACACTTGTTCATATAACAAAAAGTCTTTTGAATTAA
Organism: Camellia japonica; assembly: GCA_030407325.1. Lineage (NCBI taxonomy): Eukaryota > Viridiplantae > Streptophyta > Magnoliopsida > Ericales > Theaceae > Camellia > Camellia japonica. The sequence continues at coordinate 99,317,250 of JAPPVO010000019.1, read as the reverse complement.
ATAGAAAGCAATAAATGAGAAAGGTTGGAGCCATTTGATTTTTTAGCAATATGGCTTGGTAAACTAGAATGAATGGACACTATAAAGGTTCCTTTGTGAGTTTGTACAGGCTTCCAAAATACATTTGTAAGTATTTTTATATAATTGAGAATTGGGAGTTTTTAACCATTATCCTGACCAATTTTAGATTTTTTCGAGTCTTTTATACACATGGAGGTCTGTAGATTTTTTGCTTCTTTTTTGCTTCTTTTTTGTATACGATACGATGGTATTCCCTTACTGCTGTCTTTAATGAAATTTTATTATCAATAAAAAAGTACTCTATGCATCAAGATTCAAATAGCAGTGTAGTTTTGTGATATAGATGAGACTTTATGCATCTTTGCTGGAAAAGTTATGATTTATTCTCTCTCGCGTGGGAATCACCAACAATCATCTTCGGCCACTTCCTCTTGTGACAATCACCCTGGCCACCCCTCTTTACTTGCTTTTAAAACAAGTTTTAAAAATATTTGTGTGCCAACCATTTATATTTTTCAGAGCAAAGAAGAAGAGCTTTCCTGGTCGGAGCAAGATATTCTCCTGTATGCAGTGAAGATAATCAAGCAACATGGTGGTACACTGGGTAGCACCATGGAAGATATGATCAGTAAGCGAAACACTAGATCTACGAAGCTTGAATAGTTTTTGAGGGTGTGAGCTTAGCTAGGTGTTGTTTGACAATGCTTCTGTTTCTTGTTTTTCATTTTTGTTTTCATTTTTATTTTTATTTTTATTTTTTGTGGAAACTGGAAGCAAAAACTTGTGTGGTATATTGTTTTTGTTTTTAAAAAAGTAAATATTATTGATTGCAAATTTTTCTGAATTTTTAGAAAAAAGAAAAAGAATGTGACGGATATATATTAGCTTAGTCACTGATTTTGTTTTCACAATTTAGTTTGCCACTTCTTTTAATGTTTATGTTGTGTATTTTACAAATTCTCTTTCCCTGTTCTTTTTGTTCATGAAATTGAAGATCTAAACACAGCATAAGTGCCTGAGGCGATTGTTTATAGAATTTCCATTACACTTTTTGTATTAGTAGTTTTGAAGCTGTAAATTCTCTTCACTACCATGGATTATGATTAGCTCGTCTATGTTTAGATTATGGATTTCGATAGAGATCTGAAAAGAGAGAGAAAAAGGGAAAATGTGCATGAAATGTAAATAAAATATAAATACATTTAACCCACTTTTTCCCTTTACCCCCGTAAATTCCTACCCAATGTCATGATCCAAATACAACCTTCAAGTTTTGTAACCCCATTTTTTTTGGGTACTCAACAAACTTGATGGAGTAGTCCTGACATTGTAAGAAAAACATACAAATATATACATAATAATTGTAAATTTGTATTTATGTGTGTATATATATACTAATTGTTGTAAATATTTATGTGTATATATATGTAGCAGAAATAATTTATGTATTGTTGTACGTGATGCATTCCAGTATAGTTGTACTCAAACAAATTATGAACGAGTCAAGCTCGAGCTATTTGTCTACAACATGGTTTGTTTAGCTGTAATTTAAATGAAGCTTTGCCTTGAAATTTTCTACAGAAGCCTGTTATTTATGTTCCATATTCAAAGAAAGGAAGAGTTGGCTTCCTCTTTACACTTACATTTCAAACTCACAATTGAAGAAAAAGAAAAAAAAAAAAAGGCAAACAACAATGCAACAGAACAGTGTTTTTGGGTCCAAACTGTTAAATTTCACTCTCAAGTACTACAACCCTTCTTTGCACTTGAGTAAACTTACCAACTGAAGCTGATGGACTCAAAAAGCAGGTTATCTGCCAAGCCTGATGAACATATGCTTGCAACCTCATGTCTCATCTTCTTGGGGCCGCAAACAAGCACTCCGACACTTGATTCTTTGCGCTCGAACAATATTCCTGCAACAAAATTGTTGTTAAGACCAATCCCATAGAAAATACTAGGAGTTAAGATAGCACGGTTTTAGATAGTAGTATCGGGAGAAGAATCGGTATCATTCACGGTGTGATTGTATTAGGAGTATGATACAAATTGGGAATCGGATGACGTGATTATGAATTTTTAAAAATCATGATGGGCAAAAAAGTTTTTTGTAGTTTTCAAACTGGCTATATCCCGTTATAGGCCGATACACTTCGTTACACTCTGTTAATGATTTTTAAAATTTCATGATTGTGACACCCGATTTTCGATACGTATCACCCGATATCCCGATATTGGTACATCACAATTGATACCGTTGCATGTTCCAATACTATAATTTAGAATCATGACTATGAACACCAATCAGGTGTGAATTGGTTATGAGGTGATATGCGTACCGCAAATCAGCTCATACATGTAATTTTCATTCTCACTTGCATGTTGGTATTGAGATGCCAACCCGATACACACAAGCCAATGTAGTATGCTTTGGCTGGTGTTTAAAACCATAAATAGCAACCAAATTGTTGTGACAAAGAATGACTTACTCTTTAGGTCAGGCCTTTCGCCGTAATGCACTTTCATAGATTGAAAAACTAACTCTTGTGGGAGGCTTTCCAATTCTCTATCTGCATTATAGAACCACGAGTTCGGCGATGCCACTGGTGTCGCCCCTTCCATGCTCTGAATTTGGTTTGTCTCCCCAATACCTTGTTTCTTGTTCCAGTAAAAAGCTGCACTAGCAGTGATAGCTATGCAGATGCATATGAGTAACATGTTCAAGAGAGCTCTTGATGAGTGTGAATACACATTATCGGTGTTATGATCAATCGGGTATATGTAATACCGGGTCAAAATACCCATCAAGAGGAGGAACATGATGAATGAAGAGGACACAATAACACCGAGCCAAATCCAACTGTTTTGGCCAAGAATTGGAGAGATAGGTGAATCTGAGGCTCTAGGCTTGAACCATACTGTTCGGATGAGCTTTTGGTTCATCCTAGTCGCTTCTTTCTCTCGTGTCACGTAGGCATCAATTTGGAGATCGAAGTTGGAGTATTCGGATGGCGTGCCGGAGATGGGGAGAAGGAGATCTAACATGGTGAGGTCTGAGGAGTTTTTGAATGAAGTGATGAGAAGAAGCTTTGGAGTTTTGAGTTTCAGTGTTTCGCACACGAAGATGAGCTCTCTGATGACTGAGATGAATGGGGTGATGCCACTACCCCCACTTACCATCACTAGTGTGTCATGCCTGCATTTTTATCAATACACCAAGAAAAATGATTTACAAATATAAATTTTATCTATAAAAATTTATACATAGTGATGTGACATTATTATAATTTTGAGTCATAATTATGAATATTTTGGCTTGAAATTCAAGGACTACATAAGGATGCATCATTTTATATAAAGTTTTTTTGTACAAAAACTATGTATAACATTATTTACCTATACATCAATACAAAACATATAGAGGTGGTGTTTGCTACAGTTTTAATGAGTTGCTTATATATATATATATATATTTAGGCTTTTGTGTTAGATGTTTGCTGTAATTTTTGTTTATTGCTTATGTGGTAAAAGCAGTTTAATAAGTTGAAAAAACTTATTATTTTGAAACTGAGGGAATTGTGCTTGTAGATCTTCAATTTTTAGCTTAGAATAAACTACATCAAATAAGTCTAGAGGTTTCATTTGATGCATCTTATCGGGGTTGCTTCTGACTTTTTTATTTTGAGAATTTGTATCAAAATATTTGATGTAACCTTTTGTTTTAAGCTTATTAGGAAAGGATAACTTAAATAATTAAAAAAAACTAATTATTGAGCAGTTGGTAGAAAAATGATTTTAGCTTCTATTTTTTGATAATCAACTTTCCGTTAACAAGAAACTGCACCAAATGGGACTGAGAGACCAAATGTGTATATGTACATGACTTGTATCATTCTATAGCATATACATACCTTAGGAAATCAATTGAGAAAGGTCCATAAGGTCCTTCAATGGAGACATCAAGGTGATCGAGAGAAGAAGAAGGTGATGAAACCATTTGGTAAAGCTTCTTAGACCAACTTCCTTCACCTTTGATTATTACACTAAGCTTCTCACTCTCCAAATTACTGCTTGAACTAATTGTAAAAGGATGCCACTGCAACTTGGAAATGCTAGGCACATTTATGAACACAATGCTTGTTGGAGTATAACTCAAGCCTGTTTTTTTTTTATAAAAAAAATAAGAAAATAAATTAGAGAGATGACGATCTTCTTTCCTACTCTTCTTTGTCTTCTTGCCCAGATTACCTCTCGAAGTGATTTGAGAGACAGGGAATAAATAGGGACCGTTTTTATAAGGTGTTGATAATTAATTTTATCAAGTCATATACTTATGCATTTAAATACAGTTTTTGATTAGCCCAAAGCATGGATAAAATACACTATCACTTTAATCATCTATGTTTTATCTTAAAGTTTTCAATTTGAGTCAAACTGATTCAATTTTATACGACAATCTAAATTATCAATGAAATACTAATAATAAAAAAAATACATATATGTATTGTTTTTTAAAGTAGCATTTTGTATTACTCTTTTTTCAATTTGAGTCAAACTAGTCAAATTTCAAACGACGTCCTAAATTATTAACAAAATAATAATAAAATACACATACGGTCGTTTAGTATGCTTTGGTCCCAATTTTTTAAATTTTGTTTATTTAATCCCTAAACACAATAGTATTATGCTTCTTCATCATTATTGAAATTGATAAATTGAAAAAAAAATAGAATTTAGGGACTAAAATAACACGGAACACATACTTTAATCCGAGTGTACCATATTATCATTTCATTAACGATTTAGACACTATATTTAAAAGTAGACCAATTTAATTAAAATCAAAATTTTAAAGAAAGAAATTTATAAACTATACATGTGTATTTTATTTGAAAGGCATAATATTGTAGCTAATTGTCTTTACCTCGGCTCTTGGAAAAGTTAAGCTCTAGAGTTTCGCATGGCAGAACTCGAGCAGAAACTAAACGTACCCCTCTTCGCGATTGCAAGAATCGCAAGAAGCGATCGACGAAGAAGAGGTAGAGACCAGGGAGCATCATGCAAGAGTAAGAGATGCCAATATGGAGTATGAAGAAGAAGATGAAGAGGATGTAGAGGTGGTGAGTGTAGAAGAAGAGCTCAAACATCTTTTTCCTAATTTTTGGCAAGGTTGTCACCCACATGACTAGTCCACATAACAGAGCTATCTCCCCTGCTACATTTGATACACCAGTTTTGTCCCACTTCAGCATCTGAAAAACAAAAACAAAAACAATAGACAAGTGAAGTGGATGGCTTCTTTGATTCAAATTGTATTAGTTCTAAAAGTTTGATTTAATTTTTGAAATTTTTTTGATTTTCTTTTTTTTTTCTTCATATTTTTAATTTTAATTTTATTTTTGGTAAACTTTGTATAGTGATTTTATGGCCCAATTTCTAAAGTTAGATGCCATGTTTGTTTGGCTCCATTGATTGAATTAGCAATTCTATGGGCCACCCATAAATCGTGTTTAGTTGGCAAAATGGGACTAGTAGTCCCATAATACTATGGGTTTGTTTTGTAAAATTTATTATTAGTTGAAAATTGATAATCAAAAAATAGAAGTCAAAAGTATCATTCCTTCCTCTATAGTTTTTAGATAATCAAGTTTTTTTTAAACTTATTTAAGCTATTTCTGTTCAATAAGTTATAAGTGAAAATTGCACTAAATAATCTAACGTAGATTTCCAAATTAAAACAAGTTATAAGCAGTTCATTTAAGTTGTACCAAACAATCTTATGAATCCCCCCACATGGTGGGATTAGCATTGGGAGATTTGGTGAAAACCCATCATAATAAAATTTTAATGCCGACATGCACAAAAAAATTTCAAAAATGTTAGAGATTTCAAAAATTTTTTCAAAATTTTTACTAAATATTTTACATGAGTGTGAGATCCACATTGTGTGGGTCCCACACCCATGTGAGATATTTGATAGAAATTTTGATAGAATTTTTGGAATCTCTAATATTACTAAAAAAAATTTCTTAAAAAATCCAACACATAACACTATTGCCAAAATATTAAATTTTAAAATAATATAACTTTTGATGTAAATGTTGGTTTTTAATAAATTAGTATTGTTAGAATCTTCTCATCAAGATCTGTCAAATAAGATCTATGTTGACTGTGAAATTCTTAATAAATAAATAAATTTAGTTATCTTTTTTACCAAATAAGAGTCCAATAAAGAGATTTTGGCTAAATTTCCCATATGTGAAAGGATTAGGATTACTAATCCAATCCCACGGATTGAGTGTGAAAAGACCATTTTGCCCCAAGTTTACAAAAATAATAGAGGCACCTTTTATTTAATGAGCATTTTTACGTAATATCATAGATTTAGGCATTCTTTAGGAAGTAATTTTTTATTTTTTATTTTTGTTAACATGAGCATATATTAATAAAGCATTAAATGAAGTATAATTAATTCTATTCTATTTTGTATAGAAAACAGTAAAAGCTTTTAAAGTTGTTGGGATCAAAGAATTTTTTTTTGCATAGAGACTAAAATAACCCTTTTTGTGTTTCCTTCGATTTCATCCTTTAACTTCCCTTCTATTATTTTATTTTATTATATTTATATATATTTTTTTCAATTTACAACGTATACGGTGATTATATAATTCTAAATAAATTATTTTTATTTATTTCATATATTATTTTTTAAAATAAGTTGATATGTATTTTTATTTTTATTTTTTGCAGTAATATTATAGTATCAATGGATTGATTTTTCTTCTTATTATTGTTATTATTGTTGTCGTTATTGATATTATAACATTATTGTTTCGACTTAAACAAGATTTCTAAAAAAAAAAATATTATTGTATGTGATTTATAAATTTATTTTTCATTTATAATGAAATATTAATATTTTTTTGTTTTTTATTTAAGAGGGTACTATTATTTTATTTTATTTTTATTATTTTTAATTTATAATGCAGTAGGAGCTTCTAATTTTGATACTTTACATGTTTTTACATGTTTTATTTTTATTTTATACTTTACATGTTTTGTGTGTGTGTGTGTGTGTGTTTTTTTTTTTTTTATTTTAATTTTGATTAATTACACAATGGTTTTATTTATTTGAACGGACACTACATAGGTGAATTTCATTATTCTAAAAATGAGGGTAGTTTTGTCCATGTAGAAAAGTGCCTAGTTTTTTAAAATTACCATATTTATTTCTACTTATATTTTATATTTTCCATACAAATGGAGAGAGTTACAATTATTAATTACATTCCTAGAGCACAGGTTAATAAGGCTTCTTCTTCTTCTTCTTCTTTTTTTTTTTTTTTGACTTTTTTATGAGAGAAAAAAATTAGTAATGTTTTTGAAAATGATTTTTTTATTTTATTTAATTGTATTGAAAATTGTGGATTATTGAGATGTTTAACTTTTTCTTTTAATGGCTTTTTAGTGTTGTTTTGAAAATAAGCTATTTTAGTAATTTTTTAGATTTTTTAGTTAAAATATGAGTTGAAAAAAATTAAAATGTTTGGAATGATTTTTTGATTTTTTACGAAAAAAAAAGCAAAAAGTAGAAAAGAAAATGAATCTTTGATTTTTTGGTATAGTTCTTTGGTTTTTGGTGTTTTAGTAATTTTTGATTTTTTGACTAATGTAGGAGATTCGCAAACTTACGCCTCATTTGGTAACATCACTTTTTAGCTTAAAAGTCAAAAGGTCACTAAAACCAAAAAGCTAACAGGTATATCAAAAAATCAAATATTTTATTTTTTCTTTACTTTTTACATATCTTTTCGTAAAAAATTAAAAATTTATCACAAACATACTAGTTTTTTTTTTTATCTCATATTTTAGCCAAAAAATCAAAAAGTTACTAAAATAGCATGTTCCCAAACGAGATCTTAGCCTTAGTTTGTATTTGTTTGGAATATGGGTTGACTTTTTGACTATTTTAGCCTCGGCTAAAAAGTCTCGTTTGGAATAGATTTTTTGACTTTTTTGACTTTTGTGAAAAAAAATGAAATAATTTTGGTTTAGATGTGGTATTTTATCTTGTTAACTTCTTAGCCTATTTTGTCTTTTTATAACTATTTTAGTCCAAAACCAACATACCAAAACATAGCCTTTTAACTTTTTTTTAGTGATTTTTTTTTTAATATACTTTTTGTCTATTTTGTCATAAAATAAGTTGCTAAATGAGACTTTAATCTCAATCAGTTAATACTATCATAATTCTGTTAAAAAAAAAAAGGAAAAAAAGGTAATATACTATCATAATCTTATTGCTCAATTCTATCTTAGGGGTTGTTTGGGAAGTACCAAATTAATATATATTTTTTGATTTTTTATAAAATAAAATATAAAATATTAATTAGATTTAAAATAATGCAATAAAAAGATAATATAACTCAAATAAAATAATTATAACCTAAATAAAATAATATACGTCTTATTTTAACACATTTGAAATAAAGCCTTACTATAGTTTTGTCAGTTGGGGTTGTAGAAAGATAGATACAACCAGTTGACTGTATGGACCCTGGTGGGCCTCATGGAATGTTAGGCCCAATTCAGTTCCAAAATTGATGGATGGATGGATGGATGGATGGAATTACGGGGTGATTTGGGATGATCTAAATAAGTGTACTTTTTAATTTTTTATGAAATATAAGTTGGATATGAGTTGGGTTTGAAATGATATGGTAGAGAGATGATGTGACTTAGAGCATCTCCAACGGTGCATTTTATTTTTCATCAAATCTGAGTAAAAAATGACCCATTTCACCAAATTTGATATCACTCGCTCCAACGGTGAACTTTCATCAAATTTGTGCAACCGGGACAACCGGGTGGTCGACCGGTTAAGGCAAACAAATTTTTTTTTTTTTAAATTTTTTTTTTTTTTTTTTGAACTTTTTGAACCTTTTAGTGGTCGACCGGCTGGTCGACCGGTAAGACAAAATTTTTTTTTTTTTTTTTTTGATACTGTTTGAACCTTTTCTTGGAATTGTTTGAACCTTTTCTTGGACGACCGGTTGGTCAACCGGCCGGGCAACCGGTTGGTCGACCGGGTCCCCCTCCCGCAACAGTGTTTTGGTGATTTCAGTATTTCGTCCTCAATCTGATGAAATATTTGATGAAATCTCAATATGATATCACTTTTGGTGAACCGTTGGAGCTGTGAACAGTAGCCTTTTCATCAGAATTTAAATTTGATATCACTTTTGGTGAACCATTGGAGATGGTCTTAAATAAGATGGTGTAACTTAAATAGAATAGTGACTTTTTGACTTTTTAACCTTTTTAACTTATGGCAAACAAAAAGTTTCAGTCTGTTTTTTATGAGGGATTATATAGACCCCACAATTGTAGGGTTTACTGTAGGGCTCACATCCCCTTTGAGAATCCAATATCTTTTTTATGAGTTTCTATATATATTTGCTTGTATCTAATTAATATATTTGTTGGTATATTAGTGTTTTCGTTGTTTGAGTTACCTTGTTTACAATTTAAAATAGTTATTTTACTGATCAAATCAAGCTTAAACTGTTACTAACCTGTTCAAATAATAATTTTAAATACAACCGTCTTTAATTTGATCACGTGAACTAAAATTAAAAAAACTAAAATAGATAAAATTGAAAGTTGTAAGGTTGGAATAGAGAAAATAGTGATAATTTAAGAAATAAAAGTGAAATAAACCCATTTATAAATATTAGTAAATTCTAATAATAAGCATTAAAAATACTTTAAAAATTAAATTACCTCAGATAATTGATGAGTGACAGACCAATAGATGAAGAAGCAAACACCATGAGCTGTGAAGAGAGTCATGGCAATGTGACCAAGCCATATATGATACTTGACACTTGCCTCGGAGGTGAGGCCGAAGAGTGGTAGCACCGCCGAGCCGCGGCTGACTGGAAAAAACAGAAATGCAAGACATATGTTTCCCACAACCCCTAGCATTACAGCTGTGGTTTCCAACTTCGATTCCCACCTGCAAGCCAAAACCACCACCACTTCAATTTGTAAGGCCTAATTTAAGTAACAGCAATGCTATAAATACATACATAATTTCTTCTATTTTTTTATTATTACAAGAGAGTGAATAGATTTAGTGTTGGTAACACTGTATTCATTCTAACAGATGTGGATCACATCCAAGGTGCATGCAATATTAGCAACATTACATTTTGTGCACTTATTTTAAAAGATTTTTTTTATTTTTTTATTTTTTTGTTATTGTGCATAGAGGGTTGCTAACAAGTCGAGTTGAGTCAAGTTGAGTGTTTGAGTATTTAAGCCCAGCTTGTAAAAAAATTAATCGAGCTAGAACTCAAGCTCGGGTCGAGTAGAACTTAAGGAATTGAGCTCAAACTTGAGCTCGCATTTAATGTTTGAGAAGACTGAGCTTGGCTCGAGTCAACTCAATACATAAATAACTTGATTTGTTTGCATCTCTATTTGTATGTATAATTAGTGCAATAAATTACGAATTTCGTACACTTTCTCGCTGTTGTCCGCTGCTGTTTGTGGGGTGATCTGGGCAAAGCTGACCCGCAAGTAAGTTGAGAAAGACCAAACCAAGAGAGCTATGAACATCACAAAGAAAGCTAGCTCTATTGTTGAAACAATCCCTAGCCCTTTAATGATCACTGGCCTCTTCCATATGCATAGTTTATGTTTTTTTCCATTGCTGTTGATTGCCCAAAAATAATAATAATAAATAAATAAATAAAATTTGAGGAGGTTTTCAATATTATCATAGTTCATATAGTAATAATGCTATGTACCCAAAAAATATTCAAAAAAAGTGTTTAGAATTTAAAATGTGCCAAATATACCATATCAAGTTTAAACATACATCATATATTAAAAAAAAAAAAAAATTTTAAATATTTTTTTTGGGTACACGCCATTTCTGAAATTTACAAAGGAGAGAATTTAAGATGAGAAGTAAAAAAATGAAAAAAAAAAAAAAAATGATTAGGGCATTAAAAATAGTTCGATATATGAACCTTTCTATGTTGTTAGAACCATATTTTTGGCCCAAGTGGAGATACACACAGCCCAAGACCGCGATGAAGAGAATGGGGAATGTGTATAGCAAAATTGTTGTACCTGTCACATAGAGATTTTAGCACGTTAATATTTTACAAGGAAGATGCAAAAGATATCTAGCTTCCGCTTGTTTTGACGTAAATTACTTTATATAAAAAAATATATTTTTTTTTTGTAAATTGATTTTATATAGAAAAAAATATTTTTAGGTTGACACTTGAAACAAAAATATTTTATTACTTAAAAGAGAAATTTTGATTCAATAAAGTGTTATTTATGATTTTTTAGTGAGTTAAAATATTTATTTGAAAGATTAAATGTGTTAAAAAGGTAGTGAATGAGAGTCAACTTTGTAAAAATTGACTTACCTAATTTTTTAAGGGTCATGCTAGGTTTCATGAAAACTTTCATGAAAACTATCATGAAAACTCATCTGCACCGTTGGATCATGAGATCATATCTGATCTAACGGTGCAGACAGTTTTCATGGTGGTTTTCCTTAAAATTTTTTCTTAAACCTAGCATTTCCCATTTTTTAAAGATAAGTCATTTTTAAGAAAATGATACAAAAATATTTTACATGTTTTTTGTTCAACCAAATAATGAAAAATAAATAAAATATTTTTGATAAAAACATTTTACGTCAAAACAAACGGAGCCTTGATATAAAACATACAGTTAGATTATTGAAAATTTCAAAATGCAATAATTTCAAGACATAATTCAATGGATATAGATGTTTTCAGTCCGGAGGATAAGAAGATTTGGGGACAGGGTCATCTCATGCAAGGCATATGAATGGAACTAGAATTTTGAATAGCCTTCAATTCACATCACTTTAAATATAAATACATACTATTTACTTTCGGGTTATAAATATTAGTAATGTTACGCATCATAAAATAAATATCATGAAAAGTTTTATGAAACTAATCTAAGAGTGATTGTATAACATACAATAAAATACTACAAACACTATAAACTAATCCAAAGGTGAAGAATCTTCATGAAATTTTTTCATGATCCTTCTTTCATGACACCTATATATGCATATTTAAAGTCAATTGGTTCAAAAACTGAATTTATTAAGACTTGAACACAACGGTGTATATCAACCTAACAATTTCATGCACGTGCAATCTTATTTCGCATATGGAGAGAATAGAGATAACAAAATGAGTACACAATGACAAAAATAACAGGAAAGACGAGATTTTGGATACTGGACTTCATGACACAAATATGGATAATTATTTAGTAATTTTGGAGTATGGACATGTGCTATTCTATAATATTATGATTAGTAGAGAAGGTGGGTAGATGGAGTATTATGTTGGGTGATTGAAAAATATAAGAAGTATATTAAATGATAATTAGTCAGGGAATATAAACACGTAGTACTACATGAATATTTAATAATTTCCCCCACAAGTATCATGTTAAGTATCTCTAATAAATATATACATATAGATAGATAGATAGATAAATAGGTGGATATATGAAATCAAACCTTGTGCTCCAAAGAAGGTTGAATTGGTGTCAGCTTCGATCTTAGGCAACCATGTCTGCCTATAGAGATTAGTTGGAGTCATGAACCATAAGAAGAGATAACCCACAAACACAACTATCACTACCACCATCATCACTCCTCTCATGTCATTCATTCCTCCATTAGAAGGAGCTGATGATGATCTCTTCACCACCACTGAATCCATCTCTCTCTCTCTCTCTCTCTCTCTCTCTCTCTCTCTCTCTCTCAAGAGCTTACTTGATGAATGTGAGTGCAATGATCCTATATATATATATATATATGGAAGATACTATTCATACACAATTTATATATCAAATTTTGTTATTGGAATAATGTGACAATGGTACTTCATAATTAAATATCATTTTAATGAATAGTTTGTTTTAAAATAAAAAAAATCTCAATACAAGTCACATAATTTTTAAGTCAAATGAATTTTCTATAATAAATATTTCTGCAATAGTCTTGATAATTTTTTTATTTTTAAAATAATAAGCTCATAGCTCAACATATCATTTTGTATATATTTTTTATTTATATATCAAGAATTATATGTAGGGAGCTATATATATAATGAAGCATGATTCATGTCTAGCCATACAGTGTTAGTACAAATAATCTTATATTAGAACTATGAATGAAAATCACAAACTTATTCAGAAATTAAAATACGTGTAAATTTAATTTTAGGGCAAACTATTAATAGGTCCTAATAGTTTGACTTAATTTTTATAAAGTCCTATGAAAAATAAATCCTAATAAAATTGTCGCTAAAAATAATTTTTTGTGACAAATTTTTGCATATGTCGCTAAAATTGACAATTAATGTTTTTTTTGTCACGGTTTTTGTAAATTATCTCTAAAACTTACAATTAGTAACTTTTTTTGTGACGAGTTTTTAGGAGTTGTTTGGACGATTTAAATAAGTATACTTTTTAACTTATAATTAGTGACATTTTTTGTGACACAATTTTTAAACTGTCGCTGAAAATTAACAATTAGTAACATTTTTTAATAATGTTTGATGAAAAACACTATTAATTATCATAAGACCAATTTGACAATAAATCCATCTATTAGAATTTATATGTAAGTCCCCCTTAATTTTATTATTATTATTATTTTTTTATCAGCAAAGAAAAATTTCATTAACAGCATGAAATTAAAGGTACAGGAAGATGACATGCATCGAGAGAGATTCGGAAAGTACAAAATACCCCTACTACTGCTACTCGCATCCATACAACCAACCTTTTGGCCTCACGGTTTTTATTTTTAAAACAAAAAAATTAAGAAGAACTTAACTAGAAAATAAAATACAAGACTCTTCACAAAATCAACCGACACAACCCGAACCTAAAAACCAACACCAAAACACCCAAGCTTAACAAACTAACTCCCAATGCTGCTGCACTCCCAATTCACCCGAGTTGCCAAGACCCACGCACGCCACCAAAGCCAAGACCCACACCTGCGCACACCCAAAGCCCACACCACCCAACCTAAAAATCTATCAGCAACCCACCAAAACCAAGACCCACGCCACCATCATCAGCCTCTTCTTCCACTCTGCTGATTACCCCTTAATTTTATTATTGTAGAGCCTTCCATGAATAAATCTTAATCCTAGATTGTAAATTTTATTTGATAGATCTATAATTATAGTTTTTTTAAAATCAGATTAGCATGTTAATATTTCGCTATCTAAAAATAAAAAAACAAAAAAAGAATGTTAATATTTCGAGTAGGGAATTTGCAAGTTGATACTATATTTAGAAGTCAACTATATGTTGTTGGCAACTTTGGACACGTGGCAGGGTTTACTTCCGATGATTGCATGGGCCATGCAAAATTTGCACGTCATGCGGAGGGTTTGAGCGCGCTTTCATTGTGTGGAACTGTTTATAAAAAACGTGATTTTAAACAATAATATCGAGATATATTAATTTTTATAATATGTATTAACATTAAATAGTATGAGTTGATATTTCAAAATCTTAATATTGATTGAAATTCGAAACTAATGGAAAGTAAATCTACTTATACAACAATAACATTAGTAGAAGAAATAATAAGAAGAAGAAAAATGAACCAAATTAGAGTCATTTGGAACTTAAATAAATATTGAATATGACATCATTCTCTCAAGTTTTATTAAGAACAAAAAAAATTGCGATGAAAACCAGGCAACCAAGACCAACTTTGTCTCTCTCTCTCCTAATCAGCCAAATGGTTTTTCACCAACGTTATTCTTAACATTCCATTTGTCAAGAACACGGCAATATCTACTTATAATGATATTATATTTTAATCGATTGTATTTAAATCTTAAATTTAAAGAAGAAGGAAAAAATGAGTGAAAGAAAAATAAATAAATAAATTTTTTGTTACTTCTTTTTTTCCTTTACAAATATATCACAAAGAGCAATATTACATATTTAGAATTTTCAAGCATAATTTTATCTAGCAATATTAATGTGTAGTTTAGATTTAGTCTGTAGAGGGTCAGAAATTAAACCCCAAATTAACTATGGACCTAAGTGTTGAGGTCGCCCCTTTAAGGCGACCAGGAATGACTGAAGAAGCATGGCTAAAGCCCAAGGGAAGTGGGCCAATAGTGGGCCGAAGCAGGTCTGACCCGCCAAGGGTCCAAATAGACTCCACGAAGGAAAATGCCTAAGTCAAGTTGCAGAGGCAACACATGCAGTGAGAAAGTTGCTGAGGCACTTTGTCTCAGTGCCACAATTCCTAATATCTTCGGTTCCGCCGCCATCTGAAGTTGTTGAGGGAAAGAAAAAGTCGACACAACTAAGTTACAGAGGCAACACTTGCTGCGCCCAAGTTGTGGAGGCATTCTGTCAGCACCGCCATCTCTAATATTGTCGGTCCTACCGTCTGAACTCGTCGCGGGAAATGGTTATTGCAACAACTATGACCACAGTAACTAAGTTGCAGAGGGAATATCCTGCCAAGGTGATAGCAGCATTTGAGAGGGGCTTCCCTCTGCAAGTAGAGGCTAATGCTTGGCGCTGATGGTAGGCCCCAAGGCATTACTAGCCTAGGGCTGATAGCAGGTCCGAAAGTTCATTTAACTTGGCGCTGATAGTAGGCCCCAAGATTTACTGGTTGGAGCTGATAGCAGGCTCAGAGATACCAGTTTACCGCGGCGATCCCTCGAAGATGGGAGCAGGGTAGCCCGAGCATAAGGGACTCCCTTTCCATTACCCAGGTCATGGACCTGCCTTAGTCACACAGACAGGACTAAGGAAGCCCCTTTAGGCTTGGTACTAAGGCACAACATGACTGATAATAGGCTTGGCTATGGCCTTCGCCTTGGGAAGTTGGAGAGTTTGTGATTAGGTGGCGAAGAGTGGAGGTTTCGCTGAGGTGAACACAAACATAGCAGATAGCAGGTTAATGGAGTCCTGAGAATGCATGTACTGGCCAAATAGAACTGAGAAGGCAAGTGCAGCAGCAAGGTTCACCACTGAAAGTGCACTTGCTGAGGTTCAGGCTGAGAAAGCAAGTGCAGAGGCAAACACTCCCGCAGCACCTGCACTTGCTGAGGCTCAAAAGGGAGTTGTAGCGCCAAACACTCCCGTCGCAACTACATTTGCTGAGATTCAGAAAGATAGTTGCGAAGGCAAACAGATAGTACACAGTACATGCAGAGGGACATGTGGCACCTTCAGCCTGGTGGCTCAAGGCAAAATATTCCATGTGATCCTCTAGGACACATGTCTTCTCTCTATTTGGCCACTTAGTGTCCTCTTGGCACCAAGGAAAAGCCTATAAATAGGATCCATTTTCCAAGGTTCAAAGGAGAATATTTTGGGGATTTGGGGGAGATACTGCCCATTTGTGCACTGTCATTGTCTTCTTCTTGAGCTACCTACTTTACCTTCACCCAGATGCTCACTCTCGAACTTCCCAGACAGTTGCTGCTACTCATTCTCCAGCCATTCCACCATTCTTGGACCATTAACATAATTTTGTCTCTCTAATCACCTTTCTAACCTTGAACCCCCCTACATAGTCTATACATGAATTTTATAATATACTAATTAAATCCCAATCATAAATTTTCATTCTATAAGACCATGTCCAATGGGGAGCTGGGGAGTTTGTGATTAGGTGGCTAAGAGTGGAGGTTTCGCTGAGGTGAACACAAACATAGCTGATAGCAAGTTAATGGAGTCCTAAGAATGCATGTACTGGCCAAATAAAACTGAGAAGGCAAGTGCAGCGGCAAGGTTCACCGCTGCAAGTGCACTTGCTGAGTTTTAGGCTGAGAAGGCAAGTGCGGAGGCAAACACTCCCGCTGCAACTGCACTTGCTGAGGCTCAAAATGGAGTTGCAGCGCCAAACACTCCCGCCGCAACTATATTTGCTGAGGCTCAAAAAGGTAGTTGCGGAGGCAAATAGATAGTACACAGTACATGCAGAGGGACACGTGACACCTTTAGCCTGGTGGCTCAAAGCAGAATATTCTATGTGATCCTCTAGGACACATGTCTTCTCTCTATTTGGCCACTTAGTGTCCTTTTCGTACCACGGAAAAGCTTATAAATAAGACCCATTTTCCAAGGTTCAAAGGAGAATATTTTGGGGATTTGGGGGAGATGCTGCCCATTTGTGCACTGCCATTGTCTTCTTCTTGAGCTACCTACTTTACCCTCACCCAGCTGCTCACTTTCCAACTTCCCAGACAGTTGCTGCTGTTCATTCTTCAACCATTCCACCATTCTTGGACCATTAACATAGTTTTGTCTCTCTAATCACATTCCTAACCTTGAACCCCCTTACATAGTCTATACATGAATTTTATAATATACTAATTAAATCCCAATCATAAATTTTTATTCTATAAGACCATGTCCAATGGTGTATCAAACTTATCATCAAATTTGAATTTGATGAAAAATGATTCTTTTTTCAGCTCCAACGGTTTCATCAAACTGGCATCAAATCCAGGATTTCACTTTTCTTTCATTAAACTGAGGACTAATGTACTTTTCATCAAATCATTATTTATAACCGTTTGATTTTCACTATCGGATGTCCTTTCGAAAGTCTCCCAGATGACCACCTCAAGGTAAAAATTTGTGAAAAAATTACACTAATCGGTTGACCCCCCGGTCGACCCTTTGGATGATCACCTCAAGGCAAAAAAGTGTGAAAAATTTACACTAGCCAGTCAACCGGCTAGACCTTCTCTCGGTCGTCCACCCGGTGAACTGGTGTTCTAATGAAGTTTAAAAAATCTCTGTTGGAACACTTGATACCAAATGAAACTTTTACGCAAATTTGATGAAAAATTTGATACATCGTTGGAGATGCTCTAAGTAATTTTTTTTTTTTTTTTTTTTTTTTTTTTTTTTTTTTTTTTTTTTGTGGGAGGGGGGACACTTAGCATTAACCTATCAGATTTCCAAACTCGAGCAATGTTACATATATTTCTTGATATATGTTTGTACACAAATTCTGTACTGTTAGACTTATTTATTTTGATGATTTATTTAATTATGTTTTAATTTATTTGAAAGAGAAAAATAGAATCCAAAATTTATTTTGATGATTTATTTAATTATGTTTTAAATTTTTTGAAAGAGAAAAATAGAATCAAAATTTATTTTGTCCCATTATCTCTCACCTAAACTTTTATCTTAAATATTGTTTGAATATATTTAATATTTGCTTAAATCATGAGTTCATTTCAACCCAAAAATAATGCCCAAACCATAGGTTCAAACAGCCCAAAACAAAGGTTCAAACAGCCCAGCACAGTAGCAGGCCAAAAGGTTCAAGTGGAAGACATTCAAATTAGTAATGATGGAGTGGAAGATATTTAAATTAGTAATGATAGAATGGAAGATATTTCAATGAATACAACGGCTATAAACGGCTATAAGTTTCATTATATATATCAAAACCTCTAATGTAAACAAGTTACAAAAAAATCAGAAAATATTCTTTGATATATAATCACTCACATCTATTCTCTGAAAAATTCTCTGAGAAGTATTCTTCAATTTTTGTTTACATTCTCTTTCAGAAATTATACACTGAGAGGTATAGTTTTAAGCCCATCTTTCCTATGTGAGGTTTACAGAAAAATCAGAGTTTCATTTTTATATCCATCTTTGAGAAATAATTCTTGTAATTTTCTGTGAAAGCAAAAATACATTCTTTTCAACCTTGTAATAGTGTAGTACACTCAGTGTTCTTGACTTAGAAAGTTTGTGTAAAATCCGTGGAGGATTGCTCAATTTGTAAAGAGGTTGCTAGCACCCCCATGAAATTAGAGCATAGTGGAAAATCTCAATTAGAGCATAGGCCGAGTTGAAACCGAACCACTATAAATTTGTTTGCCTCTCTCTCCCTTATCTCTTTATTTTATTTAAATTGCTATACTTATATTTCACATTTTCACTGTGCTACAATCATTAGCTGACATAGTTGTTAGAACACTTGTTTTAATTATTTTTATTTCATTAACTATATTTATCTATTGTGCTAGTCATAATTTTTTTAGGGTATTATTAATTTTTAATTATAAAAACCTAATTCACCCATCTCTTAGGTTGTCTTTTGGGTAACAATTGGTACAAAGCCTAGACTTTTGTTTGAGATTTAACCATCTGAAAGTTTTGATCTATGGCAACCTAAGCTAGCACTGCTGAAGGACAAGCCACCATTAGGCCACCACTATTTGATGGAAACAACTATAGTCATTGGAAAGATAAGATGACCTTATACCTTCAAGCCACTGATTATGCCATATGGATTATTATTACCCAAGGTCCAAAAATTCCTACTAAATTAGTAGACAATATTAGCGTACCTAAAACAGAAAATGAATGTAATAAGAGGGATCACAAATTATTGTAAGCTAATGCTAAAGCCAAAGCCAAACTCACTCTTGTTTGTGGATTAGACTCTAAAGAGTATAATAGAATTTTAAGTTGTGATTCGGCAAAAGAAATTTGGGTCAAACTAGAGGTAACGTATGAAGGTACAAACTAAGTGAAGGAATCTCGTATTGATATGCTTATTCATAGTTATGAATTGTTTAAAATGAACTCTGATGAATCTATTTCAAGTATGTTTACTAGATTTACTGAAATTGTAAACTCTTTGAAATCTCTTGGCAAAATTTATACTAACAGTGAGTTGGTGAGAAAAATTCTTAGGTGTTTACTAAAGAATTGGGAAGCAAAGGTCACCGCCATTATAAAAGCCAAAGATCTTTCCACACTTGGATTGGATGAGCTTATGGGTTTCCTTATGACTTATGAGATCACCATGAAAGGACATGAGGATGTTGAAAACAAAAAGAAAAGTGGAATTGTATTTAAAGCCTCATCAAACGAAGAAGAATATGAAAACTCCAGTGAGGATGAAAACTATGCCATGTTTAGTAGAAATCTCAAAAAACACTTCAAGAAAAACAATTATGAAAGAAGAAGACCTTTCAAAAAGGAGTACAACAAAGATAACAAGAAAGAACCTATTATTTGCTATGAGTGCAAAAATCCTAGACATATGAAGATGGGTTGCCAAAATTGAAAAACCATGGAAAAGACTACAAAAGAAACAAGAAGGCCATGGTAGCAGCTGGGGAAGAAAGTGAAGATGAAAACTCAAGTGATGAAATTGAAAATGAAGTAGCCAACTTGTGTCTCATAGCTCTTGAAGATGAAAACTCTACTCAAGATGAGGTAACTACTCTTTACGAAGAACTTGAAAGTGCATTCCATAAACTACAAGATGAATTTAGAAAAGTTTGTGCCAAAAATAATGTGTTAAAAAAATCTGTTGCATCTTTATCTAGTAATGTAGAAGAATTAAAGAAAGAAAAAATTGTTTTGAAAAATGATTTTGACACTATCTCTAATGAGAAAACTGCTTTAAAAAACACTGTTGATGATTTAACAAAAACACTTGAAAATTTTGTAAAAGGTAGAAATAAACTCAACATGCTTATTGGAAATTAAAGATGTGTTTTTGATAAAGCGGGCATTGGATATGACCCTATTAAGAAACAAAAGAATCTCAATACAATTTTTGAAAAGGCACCTTTCATGACACACCCTCATATTATTTGTCATTATTATAGAATGAAAGGCCATTATATATCTTATTGTCCATTCAAAAAGAATATGAACATGGGAATTAAAAAGATTTGGATTATTAAGTGATCTAACAAAACTAACCAAGAAGGACCTAAGAAATTACGAGTACCAAAAACCAACATTTGATTGTCATCTTATAGGTTTGCTTTAAGTTCAAAGCTAAAGAAGGGAAGTGGTACCTTGATAGTGGATGTTTTAGACACATGATCGGAGATAAATCCTTCTTTACTAAACTATCATCGAAAGATGGAGGATTTGTTAGTTTTGAAGACAACAAGAAATGAAAAATCATCGGTATTGGTAGCATCGGTACTTCTCGTAACCCTTTTATTGAAAATGTTTTACTTGTTGATGGATTTAAGCATAACCTTGTAGACACCCCATTTTTGACCGTCCTCAAGACTTGGACGTCACCGTTGGAACACTCGGTGATCATCCATGTTTGTGTTCGTTTGGAGTTCCCGGAGTTCTCGGCTCGCGCGCCTTGCCTCAGGACCTCCGAACTCGATCGTTTTGTGTCTGGTTTTGCACCAAACACTTGTGTTTGCCTTGGGAGGGCAGGGAATGCTTTGTGAGGCATCCCCACACACCACCGGCTGTGGCTAGAGGCCACCGGCTGGCTGGTGTGGCCACCGGCACTATATTGTGCCGGTCGGCACCTTTTTGTGCCGGTCGGCACTATTTTTGGCGAAATGACCATTTTGCCCTGCCGACTACTGTGCACTTGCTTTCTGGGATATTTTCAGACAGCTTTGTAGCTTTTGCTCCCCTCCATACACGTGTATGGAGGGGATACACTCCTTCCAAGCTTGTTTGACAAGCTTTACAATGCCTATAAGAGGAGAGCTCCTCCTCTTGGCTAAGGGTTAGCTCTTGAGAATCAAAAACCAGAGCTTAGATACATATATTTCTGTCATATATCTATATCATCACCTCCCTCCCCTTGTGTGTGTGATCTAAGGCCAAAAGGTGTGATTTTGTCTTAGTTTTGCTCCTTTACACACACCATTACACCTTAGCTTGAGATTGAGAGACTTGGGAGGTTGATTGCTGTGGTTTTGAGCTGGTTTTGATCACTAGAGAGTGGCTGGAACCTTTGTGCTTCAAGGGATCTTCAAGGGTAAACACTTTACTTTTTATTCCCCTTTCTTGCAACAACTTTCTACCCTCTTTACTTTGTGTTTTTGGATCTGTGTTTAACATGTAAAAGTCTTGTTTTTACTTGTTCTTGAACCTTCATTAAGGCCTTTTCTTGGTTTGAGCAAAGGTCCATCTTATTAGGCCTTGTATGGCCATTTTTGGAGCCTTTGCTTAAGACCTTGTTTGCTTGGTATTCTTGGCCTCCTCACCACTGAAAACCAGTGGGTTTTCAGTGGTGAGGGAGTTATTTTCGAGCCTCATTTAAGGGAGAGACACCCCTCTCCCCTTGGTCCTTTGCATGCCTTTGTTTTAGGCTCATAGCATAACATGTATGCATGCTTGTTTTAGCCTCATTTCAGAGCTTTATTATGTGTTTTAGGTCATGTTTGATCTCTGTTTTTAGTTGATTTCGTGGCCTCTTGCATGCCTCTCATGTTTGTTTTGAAGTGCTCTCTTATGCTTAGAAGTATGTCATGCCTTTGAGCCTTGTTTCTTTGCATGTTCTAGCTTGATCTCATGAAGATATTAGCATCTATTTGTCATAAAAAAGGGCTGTGAGCCACTGTTCTTGACACTTTTGGTATGCTTAGTGTGTGTATTTTGCATGTTAGGCTTGTAAGCCTTGCTTGTATGGAGCTCTAGCATGTGTAGCTTGTTTTGATCTATTGATTTGGCATCATATTAGACCCTATTTCAGTCCATTAGTCATGTCTATATGTTGGTATATGTGGCTTAGTTCATGCTTTAAAAGTATGCTCTTGTATGCTTAGGAATTGGCCTTGTGCATGCTCGCATACTTAGTGTATCTTGGACTATCATATGATGGGTTTTGGGTGTACTTTGCATGCTTAAATTTTTCTTTTGGTTGTTCAATATGTGCCATGAGTGGTCATGTTAGTGGTGATGGGAAGCCTCTTGTTCATGCCTTTGTTTTGGGCCATTATGTTTGCATGTTTGCATACCATCTTGTCCATGATTTCAATCCATTTCGCCACTGTTTTCAAGGAGTTTTGAGGGCTGCCTCATTGTGCTTAGTCCACCTTTGCATGTTTACATTATAGTTGTTGCATGCTTGATTAATGAGGCTTTGAATGCATGATAGTCCTATGCTTAATTGGTCCCTCTTTGCATGACCTTTATGTCTTGTGTATTCTAGCATTTTGCATGCTTATTGCATTAGTCATATAGCATTTGGCATGTTTTGCATCTTTATGCCATATCACATTATTGATGCATGCTTGCATGAGTTGCATTCCATGGCTTGGTTTGGGGTTGTCAAACCAAGCATGAAGATTGAGAGGAGTTCACACTTTAAGTGGTGAAAACTTATCTCAATCCTCATGTCACTAAGGCCCTTGACCTCCACATGATAGGGACTTAGTCTTCATTTGTTTGTGTTGCATGCATTTTACACCAAAATAGCAATCTTGGTCCCTTAGGCTATCATGCATCAAATGCATAATTGGTAGCCCTAGAATCAAGAGCCATGCCTCCTTGAGTCCCTAAATATGATAGGAGGTATTGGACATGCTGACATATGCCCAAAAAACCATGCCTTGCATTGCTGTCTGCTGCTGCTGTCAAAATCTGTCCTCTGCAGGAATTTTCTGCCGGCCGGCAGTATATAGTGCCGACCGGCACTATTTTTGTGCCGATAAACATCGAAAGCAGCCGGCGGTCTAATGGATCAGCCGATGATCACTCTGTCCAGCCGGTGGGGTATTTCAGACTATTTGGAAGATGTTCCAGAATGTTGAGAATTTTTGGAGAGGCAGAGCAGTAAAAACAGAGGCAGCAGTGTTAGGGTGCGGCTTTTCCGGGCAAGGTGGATCGAGCACGCATCATTCGCGCATCCCAAGGCAGGGCTGAGGCCCCTTTGCATTTATTTATTTGCTTTGATTTCAATATTTAGAATTTTGTAATAATTAATTTATTCGTTTATTTCTTTCGGGTCTGTATTATTTATTTATTCGGTCCCTCCGAGTGAGGGCAAAAATGTAATAAGTGTGGGTGCGTGGGCATGTATGTTTTCCAATCCTCATTTCTTTCTAACCCTTTTATTTATCCGCTTACAGTGGTAAATTAGGGCATTTTAAATTAGCATACCTTATGCAATGCATGCGTGCATTCATGCATTTGTTTACATGCATCGGGCTCGGCACATCATGCAAACTGCATTGTATTTCAATTCCAAAATTGAATACGTGATAGTTGTTGCATTTCATGTGCCATGCTTAGGATAGCCGAGCCTGTCTAGATTACATCCCTGTATGCGATGCATTAGCCACTTAACATGAACCAGGTCATGCATGTTTGCTAACCGGGTTATTGTTTTGGCACGGAGTACGATGTGAGTATTTATGCTTTAGCATATCGCATGCGTGTGAATGTTTGCCATGACAATAGGATTGCCATGCGGCTAAATGCTTATGTGTGATAAACTGCTTGAATGCCTGTGGGTGGAGGTTAGATTGCCTGAGTTGGAACAACTCGTTGAGATCCGAATTTTAGCCTACTTGCGAGTAGCATAAAAACCAACACGTTTTTCGAGACAAAACGGATATGCAATGATTATTTCCGAATTAGGCAACCTAGTCTATACTTTTGTGCTGTGCGCATCACATAGTAAATTCTAGGTTAATAATCGGTACAAGAACACGTAATGTTTTCAAAATCGGATATCACGGTTAGTAGAGGCCGGTCTTCGGACCGGGCGAAAGGGGGTGCTCATAGCTGACCTTCCCCGATCGTACCCAAGCTCCCGAGCCAAGTCACTTTGGTGATGACGGACATGTGGCCTTCGGCACCGAGTCAGGGTTTCCTAAATTTTCCATTTTAAAATATTTAGGTGGCGACTCTGTAATCTGGCAAAGCAGTCCATATTTGGCACTACTTTTTCAAAAATCTGTTTTTCTTCAAAACGATTTGCCAGAGATGGACTCTTTGGTTCAGATTTAGAACCGACAACAAAGTCAAGAGTCCGAACTGTAGCCGAGGTCCCACGCGGGCGCAGTTACAGTTTCTGGCGACTCTGCTGGGGAGTTTTAGAGAGCTTGACTCGAACTTGTGATATCCTGTTTTGACTACACTTATGTGTTTCTTTGCATTGCATGTGCATTGGTGCGCCTAGGACACCGTGTTGGCCATCTGCTATTCCTGAGCGGTTTGCCGGAGGCTTGTCTTGTCAAGGCATGTCCGTAAGGCTGACCGGTTGCGGGCTCTGCCAGTATGGGAACACAAACCCCGGTTTTTACCGGGGCACCCTCTTTTGACCATTCGACCTAGTGCATATTCGGAATCCATAGTGACCATTCCAAACTAGGACAGGTTGCTTACCCGATTTTAGGTTGTTTGAAACCGCTGTGTGCGTAGTGAAACCCTAGCTCCTGACAAAATAGGACAGGGAAACCCTACCCCAACATAGGGGTGTATTGGCTCTCATTTACTTGCTATGTGCTTTTAGAGTGTATCTCTACAGGGAATGCATATACCAGTTTGCAAGTCTGGGTATCCGGCCTGCGGGCACCAGTATTAGTATTTTGAGAATCAGTTATATCTGCGGGTATCAGATTCAGATTTGGGGCAATGATTTCAGGGAACAATGATCAGTAATAGAATACAGTCGTTCAGCTTTGCTCGTATCCGTTCCAGTGAAGTTGAGCTGAGATGCTGTCTGTTTTATCTTTTGCTAGGTAGTCCTGGAATCATAGCTTCAGAAGGCTCCACTATCCCCCAGGAACATTGGATTTGTGCTGATAGACTTTGTCAGGTCAGAAACTCGGTTCAAGGGTAATCAGGGCCAGAGAAGGCTAGTCAGGCACAGACCACCAGTCCAACAGCTACCAGATCAGTGATCTTTGAGCAGTCAGGTTGAGATTTTCAAGCCTACTGCAGACACAGATATACCGGTTGCTCAATTAGATCAGGACAATATGTCGAGTTTGGAAGAGATGGTGCGCCAACTCCAGGATAAGTATGAAAGCATGCAGCAAGATGCTGTCCGTCAATCGGAATTCACCAAGCAACAGGCTGTGGTCATAGCCCAACAGGCAGAGACAATTGCCAGGTTAGAGCAGCAAGCCGGGGCATCTGCTTCACAACAAGTTCCTCCCCCAGTAGGAGCTCCAGCACCTGGGGAGACGCCGAATGTCCAGGAAGGTACAGACATTCCGGTAGGGCTGGCTCCGCCCCCAATTTTACCCCAGTTATCAAAAACACCCACCAACCTACCGGACTCTCCCTTTGAGTTCGAGACGGATCCCACAGCACTGAAGTTGAGCAAGCTTGAAAAGCTGTTCAAGAAATCCCAGGGAGACAAGACCATCCCTGACATTGAAGATGGATACACGGACACAGCTGTGACATTGCCAGACAGGTTCAAGATGCCTCACATCGACCGTTTTGACGGGTCAGGAGATCCCATGGTCCACCTGAGTTTGTTTTCAGATGTTCTGCGCCCGATGGGCTTGACAAGATTACAGAAGCTCTCCCTCTTTAGTAGGACCCTGTCGGGTATCGCGGCCATCTGGTACGCCAAATTAGAGGACTCAGTGAAACGAAGCTGGGAAGAGATGTCCGAGGCCTTCGTCGCACAATATTCATACAATACCCAGATCGAGATCACAACCCGTGATCTTGAGAAACCAGGCAAGAGCCGAAAGAGGGCTTCTCTGACTTTGTAACCCGTTGGAGAGCCAAAGCTTCTTCGATGACCACCAGGCCGGTCGACAAGGACCAGATACGGATGATTGTGCGCAATCTCCAACCCAGGCTGATGCAGAAGATGATTGTCCTCCCCCTACCCACCTTTGCAGACCTCCATGAGATTGGGGTACAAATCGAGGATGCTATAAAGCAGGGCCTCATTGACCAGGAGAAGGAGCAGCCCAGGAGGGCGTTTACCCGCAGTTCGAATACGACCACCAGTGGTGATGCAACTGCAAGACCTTCTGAAGTGGGCATGGTCACCAACACCACATCACAAAAAGCTACCCCATTCACCGGTGCGTCCGGAAGTAGCTCACAGAAAACCAAATATCCACTCGAGTCAAGAGGGTTTTCACCCACTTCATATGCCTTTGTCAAAGGCTCTAGAGGTTTAATCCGAAAAGGACATCTGAAACCATTGGAACAACGGCCTTTACCTGATCCTCTCCCTTCAAAGCATGACCGGACTAAGTACTGTGCCTACCATCAACAAACCGGTCATGAGACCGATAGCTGCTTTCGTCTGCGCCATGATGTACAAGATTTGTTTGACAACAACGTCATCACCGCACCAGCTCAGTAAAGTCTATCGTCACTGGATCAGCAAACTTGGGGGATAGTACAAGTATGTGATCGGGGACAAACCACCTGCGGGCAGTGCTCAGTTTACTTCAGATGTGGCGTATGGCACGCACTGTTTTGAGAATTTGCGAATGCTGGTTTTTGTATGCTCTGGCTTGGGTACTGAGTCAGTTCTGTCGCTTTTGCTTTGAGCCTGTCTTTTGTCTTGAGTCAGTCTTTTGGATTAAGGGTCTGTCTCGTTGTATCGAGTCAGTCCTGTTTTGTCAGAGTCGGGTGATTTCGGGGGAGTTACCTCGGACATCACTTGCTTGTTTTGCGTCTGTCTTTTCATTTTGTTTTGAGTCTGTTTCTGCCAGGGAGTCAGTTATGCCAACAGATTTTGAATGGAACAGCAGTGATTTTCACACTCTTGTGTTTGCTTCTGCCGTGTGCCAGTTGTGCCAGAAATTCGAAATGAGATGGCAGTATTTGATAAGAACTCTGCCTTTTCTGTGCCTTGAAATTATTGCATTGACCTAAGTTTTTCAAAACCTTTTGAACACTGCGGTGAAAACGAAGAGGAAGGAATTCCTCGGGTTTTGCAAAACTTTGACCAATTGAGAGAAAGAGAGGCATGCTAAGCCCTTAATGAATGAAATCATGCTTGTTAGTGTGAGTACTGAGAAGGACCCTAGCTTTGATCCAGATTGGTTCTACACTGTCTTCAGCGCGAGCGATTTGTCGCTTTCTTAAAAACTTTCAAAAAATGTTTTGCGCGGTCCTGCGAAGACTTGTGTGGAATCGCTCTTGAGATTGTGCAGCCTAGGATCGCTCTCAGCCTCGAGACTCCACTCCTCCTTGCTTTCAAACCTTGAACTTGCGTTCAGAATGTTCAACGGTCAATCATGATGTGAGGCCTGTGGCCAGATTTGAAGTAGCCCTCGAACAAGAGGCACCGAAGTCAAATCAAGAAGATCAGATGTCGTCAAGAGAGGCTTGGGAAGCTAGATCAGAAGCCCCCCCTCAAACTAGGGGCAAAGATGTCAGATGTGCCCGAAGAGCCGAAGATGAGTTCTCTTGCGAATCAACAGCCACTCTCCTGGATACGGATGGCATCAAAACCCTAAAACCATTTGGCATGGACTTGCTACACTTTTACCCTTTGAGAGGCTCGCTGGGCCGAAAACCCGGAAGGGCGACCCAGGCAAAAGTTAGAGCAAGCAAAAAAATACATACAAAAGGAAAGAAAAAAAAATAATACAGAAAAAAGAAGAACAAAGGAAGAAGAAAAAGAAAAGAAAAGAAAAAGAAGCTCGCAAGGTCGAAAACCCGCATCGGGCGCCTTGGCAAAAGTTAGAGCCTAAAAAAAAAAAAAAAGAAAAAGAGGAAAAAATGAAAAGAAAGAAAAGAAAGAAGAAACAAAGCTCGCAAGGTTGAAAACCTGCAACAGGCGCCTTGGCAAAAGTTAGAGCATAAAAAGGAGAGGTTGAATACCCGAGTGTACCTTAACCCCGAACTACGTAAGGCTTGATTCCCATGTTTGGGATACGTAGGCAACTTCACTCTGAAGTCCAGCCCTAAAACACTTCAAATTCAATTGTGTCCATGAAATAGTTTTGATCATCTTTGCCTTCTCTGTATCCGAGAGTTCGGTTGTGATCGTCACTCTGAAGGATTGATTTCAATACGCTGCGATGCTGTCCAAACAAGGGGCAACTTTCCGTTGCCATTCAAAACGTCGCGGTGTCACTTCAAACAAGGGGCAACTTTCCGTTGCCATGCAGTGTCCTTCAGACAAGGGGCAATTTTCCATTGCTTATGGATCCGAGGTTGCGCATCTCAAGAGTAGGTTCCGTGCTTGTTAAGCATTGGCCGTTTGCAAAAAATAGTTTTTGAGAATTTTTACTGAGGTTGACTAATTCTCTCGAAAATTATTCCATCTTTTCCAAAACTGGACCATTTTCTTGGACCCAAAAAAGGAAAATTTTCAGTGCTCATAGCCTGACTTGCATGATTTTAAATCAAAAAGTCGAATAAGCATGTTAATCTAACTTTCATGTTGGTCAAAATTGTTTTAAAACCAAAAAAATGGTCAAAATGATGAACTAGGGGCACAGTTGAGTCAGGCTTCCTGTCTTTCCCCCATTTTCAACATACTTGCCAAGAAAGGCACTCTACCTGCCAGAAGAGGGCACAACTGAAGTTAGCAAAAGGGCTGAAAGCTCTCTCGTCCTCTAAGCAGCGAGGTATCAAGCCATGTGCGAAGCATAAATTGGAATGGGGCGAGATGTTCCACTTCCTCATCTGGACAGATCTAACCACGTCCAAACTCCCCAGCAGGGCATCATCAACCGATGTTAGCTGCAGATTTGCTACACACCCAGTTGTGGCACAACCCCTCTGTGGGAGAAACTCACTGTTGTAAACAAAAAATCTAGCAGGATGCTAGGGGCAAGAGCCCGCAACTTCTTGTCTATCTACCAACCACTCTGGGGAGGGATAAAAAAATGAGAGATTAAAGAATAGAGAGATGTGCGTTGAGAGGAAAAGTGAGAAAAGGGCTTTTCAGAAAAACAGAGCTTGAGGGCCGAGTGATGTGAGAATCACAAATGAGAAAGGGTGGGAAATAATACCCGGTGAAACAGGCTCCCTGTGCACATTTGAGTCTTGTGTTTTGTTTTGTCTGTCTTGATTCTTGTTTCGAGTCGTTTCGAGTGTCAATAGATGTGTTTAGGTTGTTTACCTTTGTTTTTTTTGTTGAGTCTTTTTCGCTGTGTTCAGTCGTAGGCTCAATACCCCGGTCAAGAACTCATCTCTCAATTTCAAAAAATCATTGTGCTCAGAGTGCTGTGCCATTCTCCACATTTGTGCAAAACAGATTCGTCCTTTCATAAAACTGCAGGGCCACCCCCGATAAGTGTGAACAGTAAAACCAGGACCTATTTGAAGCTATGTGGTTCCGGACTGCAAAGTAGAAGCAAAAGAGGAAAACGTCGGGTATCTGAGTTTGTTTCAACTTCAGTAAGTTCCGAGACTACATCCCGTGTGTACCTCTGCAGGCCTTGCCAATGCTCCAAAGTATGAGTGTACCTCTACCTCAAACTCAAGATCAAGTCTGCTTCAAGCCAGAATAGTGTATCAATTACACTCTCATTCCCTTAGTGTATCAATCACACTTCATTCACTTTGAGTATCTATCACACGTTCATTTGCTTCATTCAGTGTATCTAACACACTTTAGTTGCCTTAGTGTATCAATCACACTTCACTCATTTCATGTATCTATCACCCTTCTTTCATTTTGTGTATCTATCGCATACATTCCCATTTTGTGTATCTACCACACACATTCTCATTTTGTGTATCTACCACACACATTCTCATTTTGTGTATCTACTACACACATTTTCATTTTGTGTATCTATCACGCACATATTCACTTTTGTGTATCTATTACACTCTCACTCAGTGTATCAATCACACTTCACCCACTTTGTGTATCTATCACACCATTCTTCTCTTCATATCACATGTTTACTTTGTGTATCAATCACACTCTGTTTACCTCATGTATCTGTCACATGATTACTACAGTGTATCTATCACACCTTATTTACTTCCGTTTGCTTCATGTATCTCTCACATGTTTATTTAGTGTATCAATCACACTCTCATCACACTTCACTCATTTTCTGTATCTATCACACACATCCTCATTTAGTGTATCAATCACACACTTCATTGCATTCGGTGTATCAATCACACACTTCATTTCATTCAGTGTATCAATCACACACTTCATTTCATTTAGTGTATCAATCACACACTTTATTGCATTCGGTGTATCAATCACACACTTCATTGCATTCGTGTATCAATCACAACTTCATTTCATTCAGTGTATCAATCACACACTTCATTTCATTCAGTGTATCAATCACACACTTTATTGCATTCAGTGTATCAATCACACACTTCATTTCATTCAGTGTATCAATCACACACTTTATTGCATTTAGTGTATCAATCACACATTGCATTTAGTGTATCAATCACACACTTCATTTCATTCAGTGTATCAATCACACACTTCATTGCATTTAGTGTATCAATCACACACTTCATTTCATTCAGTGTATCAATCACACACTTCATTGCATTTAGTGTATCAATCACACATTATTGCATTCAGTGTATCAATCACACACTTCGTGTTCACATTTAGTATATCAATCATACTCCCGTTCACTAAGTGCATCTATCACACTTTGTGTTCATTTTAGTATATCAATCATACTCTGTTCACTAAGTGCATCTATCACACTTCGTGTTCACATTTAGTATATCAATCATACTCCCGTTCACTAAGTGCATCTATCACACTTTGTGTTCACTTTTAGTATATCAATCATACTCTTGTTCACTAAGTGCATCTATCACACTTCGTGTTCACATTTAGTATATCAATCATACTCTTGTTCACTAAGTGCATCTATCACACTTCGTGTTCACATTTAGTATATCAATCATACTCTTGTTCACTAAGTGCATCTATCACACTTCGTGTTCACATTTAGTATATCAATCATACTCTGTTCACTAAGTGCATCTATCACACTTCGTGTTCATATAGTATATCAATCATACTCTTGTTCACTAAGTGCATCTATCACACTTCGTGTTCACAGTATATCAATCATACTTGTTCACTAAGTGCATCTATCACACTTTGTGTTCACTTTTAGTATATTGTAGACGCGCCCGTGGGCTTCGCTCTACAGTTCGGACTCCCTTTGTGTCGCGGTTCTAAGTCTGAACCAAAGAGTCCAACTCTGGCAAATCGTTTTGAAGAAGAAAAACAGATTTTTGAAAAGAAGTGCCAAACATGGACTGCTTTGCCAGATTACAGAGTCGCCACCTAAATATTTTTAAAATGGGAAATTTAGGAAACCCTGACTCGGTGCCGAAGGCCATGTGTCCGTCATCACCAAAGTGACTTGGCTCGGGAGCTTGGGTACGATGGGGAAGGTCAGCTATGAGCACCCCCTTTCGCCCGGTCCGAAGACCGGCCTCTACTAACCGTGATATCCGATTTTGAAAACATTACATGCTCTTATTCCAATTATTAACTAGAATTACTAGGTGATGCGCACAGCAAACAAGTATAGACTGGATTGCCTAATTTGGAAATAAACACTGCATATCCGTTTTGTCCCGAAAAACGTGTTAGTTTTTGCTACTCGCAAGTAGGCTAAAATACGGATTTCAATGAGTTGTTCCAACTCACGCAATCCAACCTCCACCCACAGGCATTCAAGCAGTTTATAACACATAAGCATTTAGCCGCATGGTAAGCATACTGTCATGTTAGCATTCACACGCATGCGAAGTGCTAAAGCATAAAATACTTACATCGTATTCCGTGCCAAAACAAATAACCCGGTTAGCAAACATGCATGACCTAGTTCATGTTAAGTGGCTAATGCATCGCATGCGGAATGTAATCTAGACAGGCTCGGCTACCCTAAGCATGGCACATGAAATGCAACAACTATCACGTATTCAATTTGGAATTGAAAGTACGATGCAGTTTGCATGATGTGTCGAGCCCGATGCATGTAGACAAATGCATGAATGCACACATGCATTGCATAAGGTATGCTAATTTAAAATGCCCTAATTTACCACTGTAAGCGGATAAATAAAAGGGATAGAAAGAAATGGGGATTGGAAGACATACACCCACTCACACACACTTATTACATTTTTGCCCTCGCTCGGGGGGACCAAAATAATAATACAAATAATTAACTACGCAAGTTAATTAATTATTACAAATTAACTAAATTAACAAATTTAATTAAAGCAGTAAACCCCTCGGGGAGAGGGCCGGATGTGGCGCGCGCTCGGAATTGGCTCGGAATCGCACTGTCATACAAGTGTGCCTCTGTTTTCCCTGCTACCCTCCTCAGAAAATTACCAAAATCCCAGGAGTGCCTCTCAGGGCACTGGGGAGTACCACCGGCTGGGGTAGAGCACCACCGGCTGAAGGGGGAGGCCACCGGCACTGAGTGAAGCCATCGGCTGCCAATTCACTGCCGGTCGGCACTAAACAGTGCCGGTCGGCACAAAATACCTGCAAAACCTGCAACTCACAGCAGCAGAGGGCAACAAAATGCATGGCAATGTGATTCAAAGCATATATGCACCAAACACACTCCTTATCATACTTTTGACTCAAAGGGGGATGTGCCTCGGTTCCCGGACCACCAATCACGCATTTCCATGCATGATGGCCCAAAGAATCGAATCGAGAGTGCAATTTTAATTTCAAATGCATGCAATGCAATCAAGCAAACAAGGGTGCCAAACCTCTATCATACTTCACTTCAAGAGGCCTAACATGCATGCGAATGTGATGCAACCCTAAGCATGTTATCTATCATGCAAAGTGAACAATGTGATGCACTTATGCAAGGCATTCAAGCGAACATGCAAACCAATGGGGGATGGACTTATACATGAATTAGGCAACTCTAAAAGGCCTAAAATCAGTGGCCAAAGTGCTAAATTATGAGGGCCAAACACACATGCACACATACACATGTTAAGGTACCAACTCAAGGCATAAACAAGCAACATTCAAGCACACTTGAAGTGAGTTAAACATGGACAATTGGCATGCATATAAAGCTCTGAAAATCATGCAAAATATGATGCCAAATCATGCAACAAAGCAAGCTAAAGCATGCAACAAATGGTCCAAGTCTTGAAACAAGCCATTAAGGCTTAAACTAAGGCCAAGTCTACCAAGCCTCACAAAGCTAAAGGGACTCAAAACAGGTCACAAGCAGACCTAAACAAAGCCTAAGGAGCACCTAGATGGCATCTAAGAGGTTCAAGCACAAAGGCGTGCAACATGACCAAAACATGGAGCATTCAACACATGCTTTTAAAGCATTAAAGAAGCAACTAAAGCGTGCATACAAGTACACTAAAAGGTCTGAAATACCATGCTAAATGGTTCCAAACCATAATAAATAAGGCAAGCAAGGCATGCTACACTCACATGCTCTCAAGGCCAACAAGCCAAATACAAAGGAGCTATGTAATGCATGATGAGATTGACCAAAGCAACTATGGACAGAGCTAAATCATGGCAAAATAAGCATACAAGCTTCACAAGTGCAAGCTTAAAACATGCTAGAAATGGAGGCACACAACCTAAGCATGTTAAGGCATAAAGAGGCATTACAAGGCAACTATACTAAGCATGCATAGGAGACCAAAACCAACTTGAAATCATGTTATATCATGGCAATATAAGCATGGAAAACAAGTCAAACATGCTCAACACTCACTCAAGCATGAAGCTCCATAAGGAAGCAAAACTTGCCCTTTTCAAGGACATCAAGGAGAGGGGGTGGCCCTCCCCTTTCTAGGACTTTAAGGCACCATCTCCACCACTGAAATCCCTCAAGATTTCAGTGGTGGAAAGGTCCAAGCACACAAGTCCCGGATCTCTCCAAAATAGCACAAAAATGAGCCCTTTTCAAGGCCTAAAGGGGGGCAAACTCCCCCAAACCACTAAACACTCTTAAGATACAACAAAGGGGGTTAAAAAACAGAACTTTTTTGTGTTATAGACCAGGCACAAAAACTGTTTTAAAGCAAGCAAAAATGGAATGCAAAAATGGGGTAAATAAAGTAAGTTCCTTACCCTTGAAGCTTTTCTTCACAAAGGTTGGAGTAGTTGGTCCCTTGAGCTCCAAACCAGTCAAGAACACTAAAAACCAGCCCTTAGAACCTCAGTTGCAAGGAGAAGGTGAGACACTAGGTGCTTGTGTGCAATAGTGTGAACTAAGGCACCTAGTGTACTAAATAAGCAAGAAAGGAGAGAGATAAGATAGATATATGATCTAACCTAAAACCAGAGCTTGCTCTCTCTCTAAAATGGCTGAAACCTCTCAAGAAATCCCAACCTTAAGCCAAGAGGAAGAACCTTCCTCTTATAGAACTTGTAAGACTTACAAGCTAAGCAACTAAGGGCTCATCCCTCCATACACGTGTATGGAGGGGAAGCAAATTGCACACAGCTGTCTGAAAATATCTCAGAAAGCAAGTGCACAGTAGTCGGCAGGGCAAAATGGTCATTTCGCCAAAAATAGTGCCGACCGGCACAAAATAGTGCGACCGGCACAATATAGTGCCGGTGGCCACACCAGCCAGCCGGTGGCCTTTAGCCACAGCCGGTGGTATATGGGGATGCCTCACAAAGCATTCCCTGCCTTCGCAAGGCAAAACAAAAGTGTTTGGTGCAAAACCAAACACCAAACGGTCGAGTTCGGAGGTCCTGAGGCAAGGCGCGCGTAGCCGAGAACTCCGGGAATCTCCAAACGAACACAAACATGGATAATCACCGAGTGTTCCAACGGTGACGTCCAAGTCTTGAGGACGGTCAAAAATGGGGTGTCTACAGTTGCCCCTCTTTGACAGAACTCGAAAGTCATAATAATGACGGGAGTGAATGTCAAAGCCCAGAGACGACCCATTTTTGACAAGGCCGAAGACTTGGACAAACATACAAAGTGCAAATGGTTGAACTCGCAAGTTGCCTACGTATCCCTTAGGGAATCAAACCAGCGTAGTTCGTGCAGGGGGCACACAAGCCGCATATAAGATATGCGCCCGTAGGCGGGGGCAAAATGCAACTGACAATGCAAGAAGCCGAGCATAACTTATGATCATGCAAAGAAAGCTGTAATGAAGCAATACATGCGACAGTTATAAGCTAACATGCGACAGTCTACATCACAATGCAGAAAGGATGTAAGAGAATTATGCAATTCTCAAAACGTCTCACTCGGGAGATACAATACCTGTGCGGCTCGCCTGGTTCCACCAGCGGTAAATGAACCGTACATACAATATCGTGCCTGAAAAGAAAGCAAACTTAACAGGTACAATATTGTTAGCAACATGCATGACATATGCAATGCGAATGCTAAATAATATGCAAAATATACAAAACTATGTATGAATAATGCAAATGATAATGCAATGCAATTGAAACTATATGCAAACTACGTGCAGGGCAATTGAATCATGATTCAATCATGAGCGGTTCGAAACCACACGAATGTCAAAGAGATTGATGGAAGTAACAAGTCCGTCTACCATAGAAAAGGTGTCGAAGCCCTCAAGGCGCGAGCGCACACAGAACTATGAGTGATGTAGACAGACATAAGAACAAGTATTGGGTGGATTGACATAAGTGGGGAAACGACCCGCTGATGAGGGAATAATGATCCTAATGCCGGATGCAACAATACTACACTATAATGCAATGGAAATGGATACAATGGATATGGCACGCGGGCCAAACCAAATCTCACCTAGGAAGGGCATGTACACGTACAAGCCATGTCTAACATAGAAAAGGTGTCGAAGCCCTCAAGGCGCGAGCGCACACAGAACTATGAGTGTATAGACGTGAAAAGTATGAGCACATACCAGACCAAGCTCAACCTGGAAAGGCGCAAGCCATGGATGGAAGATGATGCAGTGGATGCATGCAACTAAAATGCAATGCATGACAAATGCATGTTCTTTTTCTCTCTTTTTTTTTTTTTTTTTGATATGCATGACATATGCACTACCTACAATGATGCATGTGTTTTTTTTTTGGTTTTGAAAATGCATGACATATGCAATATATAGCATGATGCATGACAATGCACTATGATGCAATGACTATGATCGCAGTTTTCCCTATCTTACCAACAGGGCGATATACTAGGTTGGTTCAGTATCCAGAATCGAGGCGTAAACACGCCGCCTCAACCTATGGGGTTTCCATACAGATTTCAAGCCGGGGGTACATCCCCTGGGTATTTAAACCAGACTTTAGTCTCGGAAATTCCGAACCTTTGCGTTCTAGGCATAAGCCATTCAAACTCTAGTTTTCACCGTCCCAGTTGGTCTTCTAGGAACTCACCGCAAGCACGGAAGTCGTTCGGGCACGACAAAAACCAAAGGAATTGCACCTTCAGAGGATTTAAGGTCTCCTAGACCGGGATGCACAGCGTATGCATTAAAAATGCACATGATGCATGATGTTTGAGATGCGCGCCAACGCACGGCTTTTGAGATGCATAACAATGCAAATGAACGGGTTTAAGGTCTCGCCGGACTATGCGTGTTTAAGGTCTCGCCGGACCCTCGTTGGGGCAATTGGCATAATGTGACACACGTGCCACACGGGATGCAAAACAATGCAAGTGAGGATGAAATGAAACATGAGGCACGCATACCTCATTGGATGGAAAATGAAGTGCAAAACGAGGCCTACATGCCTCGAGATGTAATGAAATGCAAGATGGGGCACGCGTACCTCATCAGACGAGGGTTTCGCACCTTCCAAGGATTTAAGGTCTCCTAGACCGGGCGTGTTTAGGGTCCGCCGGACCGGAAAGAGGCAATGCACAATGCACGATAGGGCAGATGAGACACGCGTGCCTCATAAGGATGGAAAATGGAGTGCAAATGGGGTGCGCACGCGGCGCGATGCGATGTATGCCAAATGCAATGAGGTGTGCACTTTAATGCACTGAAGGTCTTACACCTCCCGAGGATTTAAGGTCTCCTAGACCGTGCGTGTTTTAAGGTCTCGCCAGACCGGTACGTGTTTAAGGTCTCGTCAGACCGGTACGTGTTTAAGGTCTCGTCAGACCGGTATGTGTTTAAGGTCTCGTCAGACCGGTACGTGTTTAAGGTCTCGTCAGACCGGTACGTGTTTAAGGTCTCGTCAGACCGGTACGAAAATGCAAAACAAAATGCAAGACGAAGCACGCGAGGTAGTACACCGCACGTGGATCAAGATGAAAATGCAAATGAAGCACGTGAGGTAGTACACCGCACGTGACTCAAGATGAAAATGCAAATGAAGAAGATGCAAGACGAGGCACGCGTACCTCGTTTGAATGGAAAATGATGCAAGTCACAAGGGGCGTGTAAGATGGCGTGACGCGACGTGCCGGACAATGTAATGGATGCGTGCAATGCGCACGGGGCAACTTTTGAATTTTACGAAAGACAAAAGGATACAAAAAGGATACATTCTTGCTTGAATTCGAGTGCCACGCACAGAAGAAACGGTCCGAGGTCAAAACGGAGGCCGGTTGAGCGTCGGGGATGCACTTTCTTGCACTTTATTGAGCTATGAAGACCCAAAAACCCCTTATCTTGCCTAAAAACATCCTTGGGAACACCACCGGCTGGGTGGGGTGGTCACCGGCTGCCACCGGCTGCCTGAACTCATCCATCGGCACAAAAAAGTGCCGACCGGCCAAAAGTTGCTGATCGGGGGCAGTTCTGCCATTTCGTCTTGGGTCTTTTAAAATAGGGTTTTAAACCCTATTCTCCACACTTCTAAACCGCCGAAATCTTCACCTCCTCTCTCTAGAGCGATTTTCTCTCGGTTTTTCTTCGATTTCTCCGCGTTTCACGCCCATTTTCTCGTCGGATTCGCGATATTCTTCGCGTTTCGGACATTTTCAACCGAACAAATCTTCGTTTCGGTGCACTTTTTGCTAGTTCCGCTTTTTCGGGACTTGTTCCCCTTGATTTTGTCTTCATTTCCGTGTATTTTCACATTTCGACCCTTCCGACCATTTCCGGCCTTCTCGGGGTTGACCTTCTCGGTTGACTTTTCGTATTCCGGCTTTTCTGGCCATTTTCTCACGCCACTGCCATGGCTGATGACATTCCGCATGTTGGGACTCCTCCGGACCACGAGATGGACCCCGGGGTCGAGCTCCTCCCTCTGAGTGAGCGTCCTTTTGACCCGGCGACCTACCGGCCGGCTATCCACGTGCTTCCGCCAGATGGACTCCGCCACTTCCGCAGCTTTGACAGGGCACTGGACCCGGAGCTCCTCCTGCGCGAGCCCTCCTCTCACCTGTCCTTCGGCGCCACCGAGGTAACATCTTTTTCTCTTTTCCTTCCTGCAATGTAGAACTGTAAACTGTCAACTGCCATAGCCGATTACAACCCTTAATTGCTTAGCACTGATACATTGCACTGTAGTTGATCGTAAACAAACTTCCAACTGATATCTGTTTGAGACGAACACATGTACACACACTGCGCTAGCCTCAAGCACTCAAACACGCGGCACACACCGTACTTCACTGCAGATTCACCAACACCCGGTAACTGCTTGAATCTGAAAACATGTTGTATGCTATATTTACCCTGAACCATACAAGACGCGTTGACACATCATACATTGTAGTTCGCCTCCTAGCACACTGTAACCCGATATCTGCTTGAATCTGAAAAATGTACACACATGCACCATATCTGTATGCTGGCCCTCACAGGCACACTGACACATCATAGGTCGCAGTCCACAAACTAGTATACTGAAACCTGATATTTGCTTGAATCTGAAAAATGCGCACACATGCACCAAGTTTTCACTGGAGCATCCAAAACACATTGACGCATCACGCGCTTGTAGTTTATTGCAAGCACACCGGTACCCGGTTTCTGTTTGAATTTTAAAAAATCTGCGCGCATACCCGATTTGTATTGACTTTAACACGTTTCCTCAGAACTGTACATCTCATATTGCTTTGCAACTATTTGCTTGAAACAGGGAGATTCCCATGCCGTCCGCGGGTATGGGAACGTCGTCGCTCGCGACTGGTACGCCGCGCTGCCTGACGCCGTTAGCCGCATTGTAGATCGGGCCGGCTTTGGCGCCTTCTGTAGGGGACTCTCCAGGCTCTCTGCTTGCAGGCCTCTTCTTGCCGCCCTGGCAGAGAGGTGGTGGGACACCACCGATTCATTTCACTTATCAGCGACTGGGGACATGACGATGACCCCTTACGACTTCTCGATGCTCACCGGCATCGGGGTGGGGGGTGATCCGATCCCCTTCGATATAGACATGGATGAGTGGATTGCCGCTCAGATTTACTTGCTCGGCGAGGTGCCGCCACTTGCTCGTCCAGGGTTCGTCCGCTACTCCTGGTTCGAGGTGCAGTTCCGAGTGCAGCCCGCGCTGGTGGATGCAGCTCCGATGACCCAGGAGGCCGCTGAGAGATATGCGCGCGGCTTCCTCATGTTCTTGCTGGGGACCACCCTGTTTGCCGACCGGGCGAACACAGTGCCCCTCTGCCTGCTCAGCGCTTTGGTGGACGTCGAGAGGATTGTGCAGTATGACTGGGGGGGCGCGGCTTTGGCCACCCTTTACGGTTATATGAGCTCAGTCTCTCGTGGCAGTGGACAGCTGCTAGGAGGCTACTGGCGAGCCTGGGAGGTATGTCTTCTTCTCTACTTTATATTTCTGCTTTATACTTCCTGTATTTTGTACGTTGCACACACTGTAGTCTGTATACTGTACACACGGCACACACATACTCCACTTTACACTGACTGCACGCTGTTCACGCTGTACACTCTGCACAACACAATACACAACACACGGCTCTGTTATTTCTGCTTTATTCTGCATCCTGCTTGATCTGATAGTCATACTGACGTCTGTTTCGCAGCTGTGGGTGTACGCCTACTTCCCCAGACTAGAGCCAGTGCCGGAGACGGAGACCCCTCTGGTCGTTCCCTTCTCTCGCCGTTACGATGGGAGGTGCACTCGGAGGCCCCGAGACACATTCAGCTTCTTCCGCCGTTTCTTCGACACCATCACCCCCACCGAGGTATTGTTTTTCTTACAGTCGGTTTAAACTTCGCTTTCAAGCGTACATTTCTATATCAGTAGATAATCAACTGTATTTCATTTCAGGTCACCTGGCAGCCGTGGGCTCCACTACCAGCGGTGATACGAGATCGGTATGCCGGCGCCATCGAGACCTCGCGCTACCGGATTTTGCTGGAGGGCCCGGTCTGTCGGGCTTGGTACCTGGGGGAGCGTTTTCTGCGCCAGACCCTCGGGTTGCCAGAGCAGATAGTCCCGGTTCACCCTCCCGAGCACATGAGGGATACCGAGAGGTTTTCTGTGCAGCAGATGGAGGACTACACCCTCGGCTGGGACGAGGACGGCTATAGGGGCGAGGGCGACTACTCAGAGTACGTCCGGACCTTCTTGATGCGGCCTTTGAGCGGGGGCTCCCGAGCCAGCGAGACCTGCGGCGCCAGCGGGGGCAGAGGCAGGAGGAGCAGGAGTGGGGTCGTCACAGAGGGCTCGAGCTCGCGGCAGGAGGGGAGTGCAGAGGGGACGAGGGACGGGCTGGCCCGCTCTGCCTACCATGTGACTTACAGGGGGCAGAGTGGGGAGATCTACCAGATCCCTTTTGCTCCTCCTCCGGCTGGTCATGAGTTGGCCGGCATTCCTGACTTGCCTCCGGTATGTATTACTTTCTGCATCTTGCATTGTTATTTCATTTCAGTTCATTCAAATATCCCACAGAATACTGATGTATTTAATACTTTTGCAGGCTTCCTCCGAGTATACCCGTCAGTCTGTGGAGCTGAATGCCTCCCTGATGGGGATGTTGCAGCGGACTCTCGACGCTTTGGCCGTCTACAGCCTGCCGGTATGTTCTTCTGACCACAGTCTCAAACCATACTCTGTTTCGCACAATCTGCTATACTGCACAAAAATCTGATAAACTGCTCACAGCTTTCATACACTGTACTCATACACTGCATCCTGTACTGATAAACTGTTCACGGCATTCACACACTGTACTCATACACTGCATTCTGTACTGATAAACTGCTCACGGCATTCACACACTGTACTCATACACTGCATTCTGTACTGATAAACTGCTCACGGCATTCACACACTGTACTCATACACTGCATTCTGTACTGATAAACTGCTCACAGTTTTCTGATGTGTTTGTTCTTTGTATTT
The DNA here is from genome assembly GCA_030407325.1 of Camellia japonica. Taxonomy (NCBI): domain Eukaryota; kingdom Viridiplantae; phylum Streptophyta; class Magnoliopsida; order Ericales; family Theaceae; genus Camellia; species Camellia japonica. The sequence goes on along the minus strand of JAPPVO010000019.1, from coordinate 99,275,186 downwards.
TCAGCCTCCTTTCCCGATCCCTCCAGTGGGTGGCGCTGCTCCAGCTGGGCCTCCCCTCTCTACTCGGGATGGCAGGATATTCCCTCGCACTAGAGGGGGACGTGGTCACGTGGGGAGCAGCTCACGAGCTCCAGTTCCAGGAGATGGTGAGTCGGAGGCGGGGACGGAGTCATTTGCGGAGGAGGCCGGGGACAGCTCGGGCTCGGGCTCCGACAGTGACAGCTCCGACGTGCTTATGTGCTTTTGCCCAGGAAGAGGGCGAGGACTGATCCTCAGGCATGAGGCCTGCTGCTGATGATGATGATTTTGCTCCTTTTCTTTATTTCTTTTCTTGTACTTTTCTCTTTTTGGTAGATAGAGTACTTTGTACTGCCGCAGGCAGATTTTCTTGCTTTCTTCAAAAGTTGTACTTTGAAAGAGATTATATAAAACAAACTTTTTGTCTGAAAAGTGTTTTATTTACATAGCTCATACTTCGCACTGCATTGCATCATATTACACCTCAATGTAAACGAAATTTGACTTGTTGTCTGAAAATGGAGCATTTGCACTGTAATAATCGGATAGCCAACCAACTAACAGCAAACAACTCATACAAACTGCTGCTCAAACTGAACACAGCCCACATTCCGCTGGGGATTAATCTGCATACAGCCCATAACCCAACACTTGGTCCATTCCGCATACGGCAAACTTTGAACAAACAGCCCAATCTGACAAGCCGGATCTCAAAACTGAAATGGTTAAGGTTGAAACACACTCGGATGTCCCAAATTTTTTCATTTCTTCTCTTACCTGGCATGGATGTAGAGAATGGCACGGCATTCTGAGCACGACGATTTGAGGTAAAGAGAGGTTTTTTTTTTTTTTAACTTGGGTATCGAGCCTACAACTGGACACCGCCGGAGAACTCAAGTGAAGAAAATAAAAGGCACACGACCTAAACACAACGAGACATGCTCGGAAAAGACTCAAAACTGAAAATCGAGACCGACAAATCAAAAGACACGACACACCGACATGTTTACAGGAAGACCTCAAATCTCGAGGAGCCGGTTCCTCCTGGTATTATGCCCTACCCTTTCTGATTTGTGTGATTCTCACGCCACTCGGCCCTCAAGCTCGGTTTTTTTTCACAAAAACCCTTTTCTCACTTTTCTCTCAGCGCACATCTCTCTATTCTTCAATCTCTCATTTTCCATCCCTCCCCTGAGTGGTTGATAAATGAATAGGAAGCGGCAGATTCATGCCGAATACAGCTAGCTCACGGCTATTTCTTCTGATAGATAAAGTGCTTTCCTGGTAGGCGTGTTGATGACAAGGGAGAGACAGAACACCTGGCTCAAACTGTGCCCCTAGTTCATTACTCTGACCATTTTTTTTCGTTTTCTTTCTAAAACAGTTTTGATCAAAATGAACGTCGGATTAACATGCTTGTTCAATTTTTGATTTGAAAACCATGCGAATCAGGCTGTGCGCACTGAAAACTTTCCTTTTGGGTCCAAACATGGTCCAATTTTGAAAAATGAAATAGTTGTCGAGAAATTAAGTCAACTTTAGTGAAAATTTTCAAAAACTATTTTTGCAAACAGTGAACGCTCAACGAGCGCAGAACTTACCCTCGAGATGCGCAACCTCGGATCGGAGGCAATTTGGAAAATTGCCCCTGGCTTAAAAGGGGGAGAGGAAGGGCAACGGAAAGTTGCCCCTAGTTTGGATGACGACTGAGGGCAACTTTGGCGATAGATGGCAACGGAAAGTTGCCCCTTGTTTGGATGATGCCGCGGCATGCCTATTGATGATTGGCTCGACCGGGCTCCTGGCGCGGAGAGGGCGAAGACGGCCACAAACAATATATGGACACAGTCACCTTGAAGGTGTTGGTGACTGGGTTCCAGAAGGAAGTTGATCACGCAGCTCCAATTGTTGCAACCGAGACATCGGATTCGGAGGAAGCATGGGTAATCAAAACCATTACATGGACTGAGACGCTATGGAGCGTTGGGGGCTGGACTTCAGGATGAAGTTGCCTACGTATCCCAAACATGGGAATCAAGCCTTACGTAGTTCCGGGTTAAGGTACACTCGGGTATTAACCTCTCCTTTTTATGCTCTAACTTTTGCCAAGGCGCCTGTTGCAGGTTTTCGACCTTGCGAGCTTTGTTCTTCTCTTTTCTTTTTCTTTTCTTTGCTTTTTTTGTTCTTTTCTCTTCTTTTTTGTTTCTTTTTGTTTTTTTTTTTTTTTTGTTTTTCTTTTTCTTTTTTTTTTTTTTTTTTTCTTTGCTCTAACTTTTGCCTGGGTCCCCTTCCGGGTTTTCGGCCCAGCGAGCCTCTCAAAGGGTAAAAGTGTAGCAAGCCCATGCCAATGGTTTTGAATGAACCCTCTGTCCAGGAGAGCGACTGTTGGGTTGATTTGCAGGAAAGTCCATCACGGTTGCTTCTCGAGCTTTGCTGGTGGGATCTGATCTCCCTGAGCTGACTTCAATGCCTCTTGCTCGAGGGCTGCTTCAAATGGGCCATACAGCGTTTCATGGCACTGAATGTTTTGAATAGGTTCCGGTTTGCAACAGATAGATCGAGTCTTGAGGCTGAGAGCGATCCTGGGCTACACAATCTCAAGAGCGATTCCACACAAGTCTTCGCGAGACTGCACAAAATATTTTGTTTTTGAAAGTTTTTAAGAAAGCGACAAATCGCTCGTGCTGAAGATAGTGTGGAACCAGTCTGGGTCGGGCCAGGGTCCTTTCTCAGTACTCACGCCGACAAGCATGATTTCATTCATAAAAAGCTTAGCACGCGCTTCTTTTTTCTCAAAATGATCAAAATTTTACAAAGCCCGAGGAATCATTTCCTCTTCGTTTTCATCACCGCAGTGTTTGAAAAGGGTTTTATGAAAAGCTTAGGTCATCATAACAATGTTCGAGGCACGAGAGAGTAGGCGGTGTGTACTGTCGTTCCATTCACACCCTCTGGCACGGCAACTCAAATAGCAACAAGTACGGAACGTGATAGCCACGGCTGTTTCACTCTGATTTGTTGGCATAACTGGCTTCCTGACAGAAACAGACTCAAAAAGCAAAAACAACTGTTTATAAAACCAAAACGGTGTTTGAGGCAACAACCCTGAAATCACCATGGTACTCTATACAAGAGGGACTGACTCATTACAATTAGACAGACCCTTAAGCAAAAGGAATGTCTCAAAACAATGAGACAGGTTCAAGACAAAACAGAAGACTGACTCGACACCCAAGTCAGAATTTACCAAAACTAGCCTTGGCAAGTGCTCAAAAATGCGTGCCAAACGCTGCATCCAAAAATGTACCAGACACTGCCCACAGGCAATTCATCTGCTGATTATATACTCACGGTATCTGTGTCCTCCGTATCTGTGTCCTCGTACTCCAAGAACTCTGTAGTGATTGATTTGGCCGAGGTGGGCGGGAGGATAACCTTGTTATCAATCAAATCTTGTACCTCGTGACGGAGGCGGAAGCAGTTATCAGTAGCATGGCCTGACTGCTGGTGGTACGCACAGTACTGAGTGGCATCATGGCCTGCTGGAAGGGGTTTGGGGAGTGGCCTAGGATCGAGGGGTGTAAGATGCCCCTTTTTGGCCAAGATCAGAAGTGCCCTAGACAAAGGCATGTGGAGAGGATGGAAGGCCCTGCGCCCTCGGGGCAGGTATCTTGGAGTCTGAACACTCTTGCTAGATGCACTAGCGAACGGATCAGCGGGTGCGGCTTTGGATTTCTGATTCTTTCCGGATGCAAGGCTGGAAGTGGGAAGAACTGTTTTGGCATGACGGGGCCTATCCCGATTCTCTGATTGACTGGAACTGCCCTCAGGCGGAGTGGGGAAAGCGCCCTCCACAGCTTTTGACATAACTGCAGATATCTGTTGCTTGTTCATCCCTCCGGCTTTCAAAGCCTCTACTGCCCACAGCAGTTGTTCGATAGGGTCGGCATCTGCCTCCATCTTGCCTTTATCTCTGGCCTCGGCCTGATTCAGAACTTGGTTTGATGCGTCGTTACCATAACTGGAGGTCATCTCCGGTTGGTTGAGTTCGATCACAATTCGTCCCAGTAGCGGGGGCTCCTGGGGTACAAAGCTTCCGACGTATGGTGCGACTGGCGGGGAAGCTGTCATTCCATAGGCGAGATCCGTCACGGACCTTTGAAGATCACCTATCATCCCCATTAGTTCAAATGTAGTGGGCTCGCGAGCCTGATACAGCTGAGGAGCCCAAACTGGGTGCGCGGCCGGCGATCTGGGCGGATGCGGCATGTCAACGGTAGTCTCATCTTGTAGGGTGATCCCCTGATTCAATGCGGCCGTTATGACCACAAGCTCTTCTGGATTCTGCATCATGCTAAATTCTGCCTCAGCAAGAAAACACTAGCTATTCTAGCCCAACTCTCTGAATCTCTGAACTGAAACGGAAAACAAACGGTACTTCAGCCCCAGACAGATCAAACACGGGTGTAGCCAAACAACGGTACTATACTGCTGATCACTGTTCCCCAGATTTACTATTCAAACTGAACTGATATCCGCAGATACAACTGATTCTCAACAACACTGATACTGATGCCCTCGGGCCGAATATCAATATAAAAGATTGCAAACTGATATGTGCGTTCTCCCTGCAGAGATGCATTCTAAAAGCACATAGCAGATAAAAGAGATCCAATACACCCCTATATTGTGGTAGGGTTTCCCTGTCCTATTTTGTCAGGAGCTAGGGTTTCACTACGCACACAGCGGTTTCAAACAACCTAACATCGGGTAAGCAACCTGTCCTAGTTTGGAATGGTCACTACGGATTTCGATATGCACTAGGTCGAATGGTCGAAAAGGGTGCCCCGGTGAAACCGGGGTTTGTGTTCCCATACTGGCAGAGCCCGCAACCGGTCAGCCTTATGGTCATGCCTTTGACAAGACAAGCCTCCAGCAAACCACTCAGGAATAGCAGATGGCCAACACGGTGTCCTAGGCGCACCAATGCAAATGCAATGCAAAGAGACACATAAACGAAATCAAAAACAGGATATCACGAGTTCGAGTCAAGCTCTCTAAACTCCCCAGCAGAGTCGCCAGAAACTGTAGACGCGCCCGTGGGCTTCGCTCTAACAGTTCGGACTCCCTTTTTGTGTCGCGGTTCTAAATCTGAACCAAAGAGTCCAACTCTGGCAAATCGTTTTTGAAGAAAAACAGATTTTGAAAAAAGTAGTGCCAAACATGGACTGCTTTGCCAGATTACAGAGTCGCCACCTAAATATTTTTAAAATGGGAAATTTAGGAAACCTGACTCGGTGCCGAAGGCCACGTGTCCGTCATCACCAAAGTGGTCTTGGCTCGGGAGCTTGGGTACGATCGGGAAGGTCAGCTATGAGCACCCCCTTTCGCCCGGTTCGAAGACCGGCCTCTACTAACCGTGATATCCAATTTGAAAACTTTATGCGTTCTTATTCCGATTATTAACCTAGAATTACTATGTGATGCGCACAACACAAAAGTATAGACTAGATTGCCTAACTTGGAAATAAACATTGCATAATCCGTTTTGTCTCGAAAAACGTGTGGTTTTTTGCTACTCGCAAGTAGGCTAAAATACGGATTTCAATGAGTTGTTCCAACTCACGCAATCCAACCTCCACCCACAGGCATTCAAAAGTTTATCACATAAGCACTTAGCCGCATGGCAGGCATACTGTCATGGCAACATTCACACGCATGCGATATGCTAAAGCATAAATACTTACATCGTACTCCGTGCCAAAACAATAACCCGGTTAGCAAACATGCATGACCTAGTTCATGTTAAGTGGCTAATGCATCGCATACAGGGATGTAATCTAGACAGGCTCGGCTATCCTAAGCATGGCACATGAAATGCAACAACTATCACGTATTCAATTTGGAATTGAAAGTACGATGCAGTTTGTATGATGTACCGAGCCCGTGCATGTAAACAGATGCATGGATGCACACATGCATTGCATAAGGTATGCTAATTTAAATGTGCCCTAATCTACCATCGAAAGCGGGTAATAAAAGGGAATAGAAAGAAATGGGGATTGGAAGACATACACCCACTCACACACACTTATTACATTTTTGCCTCGCTCGGAGGACCAAAATAATAATACAAATAATTAACTACGCAAGCTAATTAATTATTACAAATTCACTAAATTAATTAGACAAATAATTAATCTAATTAAAACAGTAAATGCCTCGGGAGGAGGCCCAAATGCAGCGCGCGCTCGGAATTGGCTCGGAATCGCACTGTCATACAAGTGTGCCTCTGTTTTCCCTGCTATCCTCCTCAGAAAATTACCAAAATCCCAGGAGTGCCTCTCAGGGCACTGGGAGTGACCACCGGCTGGGGCAGAGTACCACGGCTGAAGGGGGAGGCCACCGGCACTGGATTTTTCCATCGGCTGGGGAATCACTGCCGGTCGGCACTAAATAGTGCCGGTCGGCACTTAACACTGCAGAACCTGCAACTCACAGCAGCAGAGGCAAAACTTGCATGGCAATGCAATTCAAGGCATGTATGCACCAAACACACTCCCTATCATACTTTTGACTCAAAGGGGGATGTGCCTCGGTTCCCGACCACCAATCACGCATTTCCATGCATGATGACCCAAAGAATCGAGAGTGCAATTTTAATTTCAAATGCATGCAATGCAATCAAGCAAACAAGGGTGCCAAACCTCTATCATACTTCACTTCAAGAGGCCTAACATGCATGCGAATGTGATGCAACCCTAAGCATGTTATTTATCATGCAAAGTGAACAATGTGATGCACTTATGCAAGGCATTCAAGCAAACATGCAAACCAATGGGGGATGGACTTATACATGAATTGGGCAACTCTAAAAGGCCTAAAATCAGTGGCCAAAGTGCTAAATTATGAGGGCCAAACACACATGCACACATACACATGTTAAGGTACCAACTCAAGGCATAAACAAGCAACATTCAAGCACACTTGAAGTGAGTTAAACATGGACAATTGGCATGCATATAATGCTCTGAAAATCATGCAAATATGATGCCAAATCATGCAACAAAGCAAGCCAAAGCATGCAACAAATGGTCCAAGTCTTGAAACAAGCCATTAAGGCTTAAACTAAGGCCAAGTCTACAAGCCTCACAAAGCTAAAGGGACTCAAAACAGGTCACAAGCAGACCTAAACAAAGCCTAAGGAGCACCTAGATGGCATCTAAGAGGTTCAAGCACAAAGGCGTGCAACATGACCAAAACATGGAGCATTCAACACATGCTTTTAAAGCATTAAAGAAGCAACTAAAGCGTGCATACAAGTACACTAAAAGGTCTGAAATACCATGCTAAATGGTTCCAAACCATAATAAATAAGGCAAGCAAGGCATGCTACACTCACATGCTTTCAAGGCCAACAAGCCAAATACAAAGGAGCTATGTAATGCATGCTAAGATTGACCAAAGCAACTATGGACAGAGCTAAATCATGGCAAAATAAGCATACAAGCTTCACAAATGCAAGCTTAAAACATGCTAGAAATGGAGGCACACTACTAGACATGTTAAGGCATAAAGAGGCATTACAAGGCAACTATACTAAGCATGCATAGGAGACCAAAACAACTTGAAATCATGTTATATCATGGCAATTAAGCATGGAAAACAAGTCAAACATGCTCAACACTCACTCAAGCATGAAGCTCCATAAGGAAGCAAAACTTGCCCTTTTCAAGGACATCAAGGAGAGGGGTGGCCCTCCCCTTTCTAGGACTTTAAGGCACCATTCCACCACTGAAATCCCTCAAGATTTCAGTGGTGGAAAGGTCCAAGCACACAAGTCCCGGATCTCTCCAAAATAGCACAAAAATGAGCCCTTTTCAAGGCCTAAGGGTGGTCAAACTCCCCCAAACCACTAAACACTCTTAAGATACAACAAAGAGGGTTAAAAAACAGAACTTTTTTGTGTTATAGACCAGGCACAAAAACTGTTTTAAACTAGGCAAAAATGGAGTGCAAAAATGGGGTAAATAAAGTAAGGTGTTTACCCTTGAAGATCCCTTGAAGCACAAAGGTTCCAGCCACTCTCTAGTGATCAAAACCAGCTCAAAACCACAGCAATCAACCTCCCAAGTCTCTGAATCTCAAGCTAAGGTGTAATGGTGTGTGTAAAGGAGCAAAAACTAAGACAAAATCACACCTTTTGACCTTAGATCACACACACAAGGGGAGGGAGATGATGATATAGATATATGAAAAAGATATATGTATCTAAGCTCTGGTTTTTGCCTCCAAAATGCTAACCCTTCATCAAGAGGAGGAGCTCTCCTCTTATAAGCATTGCAAAGCTTGTCAAACAAGCTTGGAAGGAGTGCATCCCCTCCATACACGTGTATGGAGGGGAGCAAAAGCTACAAAGCTGTCTGAAAATATCCCAGAAAGCAAGTGCACAGTAGTCGGCAGGGCAAAATGGTCATTTCGCCAAAAA